>JARQOC010000004.1:435644345-435830014 GCA_033576535.1 Allobates femoralis | reverse complement strand
TGATAAGCTGCTCATTATTTCTACAAGACTTTGTAGGAGTCTGCTAGTGTTTAATGTTTGTAATGTAATTATCTCACCCCTTTGTCAGAGAAGGTCAGAGGCTCAGAGAACTTAATTATGCTAATCTTCCATTGTATTTCTATGTGTACTGATAGTGTCTATGTAAATTATCTGTCTTTGAGTCTCCCCTGCCAGCAATGCAATACTACTAGAGATATTATGTATGCGGCTTGAAATCTAGCCAATGCGAGCACAGTCTTAGTAAACCAACCGTGAAGTTCCCAATGTTTGAATTGAGTGGTCAGGGGGTATATAAGCAGACCTGTTCATTAACCAGAGTGATTTTTTTGTGGCCTCAGTCTAGGATTTCGATCCTGACTAGAGGTGCACAAGACTTGATACATGCTGCTATTCTAGGATCTACGGATCCCACTGGCAGGCCATAACCCCAGGCCTAGGCACTTCGGTGCCAAAAAAGTGAATCAGAACCTAAATTATATTACCACATGAACTTCAGCATCGAATGTTAGGGTTCGGCTGGGATATCAAAGTCTACTTAAGGAAGAAACCCTGGATACAGCAGTACCTTGGCATTTTAAGTAATGATATTATACTGGAGCCAGCTATGGGGGTGTTTGGTTGATAGTCTAATCCTTCCTCTATTTGCCCACCCTAGTAAGTTACAGATGAAGATCTGTGAGGAAATTTCGTGTGTTTCTTCCCTCAAAGACACACTTGAGTAGTGTTCTGCCCATGAGTAAGGAGCTCGGGCGTTCAGTTGGGATGGGTCCTGGTCCATATTGTCTTTCTAAAGGCAGCTGGGCCAGCAGATGAGAGCACCCGCTGACCCCAGGTCTCCACAGTGCCCACTGGCGGTACTGGCACATTGCACGGTACTGCAACCACCACACCTTCAAACTATTGAGTGCAGCCACCATCGCTGACACATCACCTGCCTGAGTAAGTGCGCATCCGTATACCCAGTGCACATGCGCTCTTACTCAGATGGCCACCATCTTTGGACACCTGGTATACAAAAATGACAGCATGGCCCGGTATGCGCATGTGCACTTACTCATGCAACAGCCACCTGAGTACACCACATGTAGAAGAGAGCAAAATGGGGAAGAGACAAAGCACATGAGGGCAGAAAGAGCACAAGAGGGGGCAGAAAGAGCACACAGTGGGCAGAAAGAGTGCACAAGAGGGGGGTGAGTGCACAGGGGGGAGAGAGAGAGTGCACAGGGGTAGACAGCTCAAAGGAGAGAGCATAGAGAGGAGAAGACATCACGGGGGAGAGAGACTGCATACAGTAGAGAGAGCACAGAGCATTCAAGACAGCGCATTTGGGAAGAAAGACAGCATACGTGGGAGAGACCACAGGGGGAGACATCTCAAAAAAGAGAGCACATGACAGCGCATAGTTTGGAGAGTGCACAAGGGGGACAGGTCAAAGGAGAGAGTGTAGAGGGGAGAAGACAACACAGGGTTGAGAGACAGGTCAGACGGGGGGGAGACAGCTGCCGCACCCAGTGCCACAGAGCCATTCCCCATCATGACATCACCGCCCTCCCAATGCGATGGCATTAGACCCACATCTAGTAGAACCATATTTGCTGCCCCCCGGATGTACAGTGAGACAGAATAACATATGATTGAAACCAGAAGTTTACATACACTCTATAAAAAGACACATTTGCATATTTTTTCACTATTTGACATAAAGTCAAAATAAACCTGTTTCCGCTTTAGTTTCATTAGGAGTAGATGTCAGAATAATGAGAGAGAGAATATTTTAAGACATGTTTATTACTTTCTGCAAAGTCACAAGTTTACATACATTTCATTAGTATTTGGTATCATTGCCCTTAAACTGTATGACTTGGGTCAAACATTTTGATATCCTTTACCAAGATTGTCACAATAGTTGGTAGGAATTTGAGCCCATTTCTCCTGAGAGAACTGGTGTAACTGAGCCATGTTTGTAGGTTGCCCTTGCTCACACTGCTTTTTCACCTTTGCTTATAAATTTTCATTACGATTGAGATCAGGGCTTTGTGATGACCACTCCAAAACTTTGACTTTGTTATCCTTAAGCCACTTTGTAACCAGTTTGGCAGTATGCGTCAGGTCATTGTCCATTAGGAAGATCCATTTCTGCCCAAGCTTTAACTTTCTGGCTGGTGTCTTGAGATGTTGCTTCAGTATTGTCACATAATCTTTATTCTTCATGATGCCATCTATTTTGTGAAGTGAACCACTCCTTCCTGCAGGAAAACAACCCCACAACATGATTCTGCCACCCCAGTTGTTCACAGTTGGGATGGTGTTCCTAGACTACCAAGCTTCTCCCTTTTTCATCCAACTGTAAAGATTGTCATTATGGCCAAACAGTTCAATTTTAGCTTCATCATACCACAGGACATGCCTCTAAAAAATATAGGTCTTTATTCCTGTGTGCATTTGCAAAAAATAGTCTGGCTTTTCTATGTTTATTTTGGAGTAATGGTTTCTGTCTGGCAGAGTGGCCTTTCAGCCAATGTTGATACAGTACTCATTTCACTGTGGATAATAACACAATCTTACCAGCTTCTGCCATCATCTTTACAAAGTCTTTTGCTTTTTGTTCTTGGGTTGATATACACAGATTGGACCAAAGCATGTTCATCTCTGAGACACAGAACCCGTCTCCTTCCTGAGTGGTATGATGGCTGAACATTCCCATCTTGTTTTTACCTGCTTAAAATTGTTTGTACAAATGAACGAGGCACCTTCAGGTATCTGGAAATTGGACCCAAGGATGAACCAAACTTGGGCAAGTCCATAACTCTCTTCCTGATATGTTGACTGATTTCTTTAGACTTTCCCACACTGCACAAAGAAACAATGTGCTTCAGGTGTGCATTAAAATAAATCCACAGGTGTGTCTCTAATTAACTCAGATCTTGCCAATAAAAATATCAAAAGCTTCCAAACACAGGACATCATCATATGGGTTGTCCCAAAGTGTTTATATGCATAATAATCAGTGTATGCAAACTTATGACTTTGCCGAAAGTAATAAAATTGCCTTAAATCATTCTCTCTCATTATTCCGCCATTTGTCAAATATAAATAATGATGGTAATCCTAATTAACCTAAAGTGGGCAAGGTTTATTCTGATTTTATGTCAAATAGTGAGAAAAACATGCATATGTGTCTTTTTATAGATTATATGTAAACGTCTGGTTTCAACAGTATATACTAAGGGCACCTGGTTCATTAGAAATGTCAGTATCTGAGGTCGTGTCATAGTGAACCACAAGAATCAGATGTTCCCTGTTTGCAGCAGTGTAAGGCTGAGTTCACTTGTTTGTTAAGCATCCATCAGAAGAAACCCTGCTGAGATCCGTTGAGTAAAAAGCTGTGCAAGATGTTTTTCTCCTTCGCCTCATTGGGGACACAGGACCGTGGGTGTTATGCTGCTGTCCACTAGGAGGCGACACTAAGCAGAATCTGCAAAAGAGTAACAGTGGCTCCTCCCTACAGCATATACACCCTGGAGCAGGAAGTGCTTCTCCAGTTTTTTGCTTAGTGTCGAAGGAGGCACACGACCATTTTTACTCTCTATTTTTTCTCATCCTTTTTTTCTTCCAATGAAGAAAAGTGGGTCCGGTGTGACCCCCGGCATGCTCCTTCCTCGGCCACCCAATGTTGGGGCGCTGGGTTGAAGTTGAGAATCCTTACATATGCCGTACTCCTTTCTCGGCCTCCCACTGTTGGGTTGCTGGGTTAAAGTTGAGACAGCCCAGCATAACATCCACCTTCCTCACTCCCTCGGGGTCCTGAGTTGAAGCCAGAGCTGGACTACCTGCCAGATGACGTCCCCCTAATCACCCTCTGGGTGCTTAGGCTGAGGCACCACAGGTATCAGCAGCACATGCTGCATTCTGGGCTAGGATCCTGAATGGCTGCCTGCAGGAGCGCAGGCTCAGAGATGGCCCCCTAATCACCCTATGGGTCATTAGGCCGTGGCACCACAAGTACCAGCAGCACATGCTGCATTCTGGGCTGGGATCCTGAATGGCTGCCTGCAGGAGCGCAGGCTCAGAGATGGCCCCCTAATCACCCTATGGGTCATTAGGCCGTGGCACCACAAGTACCAGCAGCACATGCTGCATTCTGGCCTAGGCCTCTAGATGGATGCCTGCAGACAGGCTCAGAGACGACCCCCTAATCTCCCTATGGCTCATTAGGCTGTGGCACCACAGGGCCCAGCAGCACATGCTGCATTCTGGGCTGAGATTCTGGAGCAAATCACCCTGTGGGCTATTATGCTGAGGCACCTGGCTGCCTGCAGGAGCGCAGGCTCACAAGTGCAGCTGCACTTATCTACCCCAGGTTCCCGGTGGGGTCCGGATTCAGCCCCACTCAGCCCTGCACTTCCTTCAGGACCTGGGTCTGTTCCCCATTCTCCCTGCAGCTCACACAGCCAAGGCAGGGAGAAGAGGTACCCAGCTCCCCCCCCAAGCTGCCCCTGCAAGGCAGGCAGCAAGGTACCTGGGGTGGCAGGGATCCTCCATGGCGGCGGCTCCGGATGCTTTCCGGACCTCCGCGCCGACCCCCCGCTATTTGCGGGGCCTCAGTTCACACTAGGCCCCGGCTTCAGGCCTAGCGTGGAAGACGCCGCCTATCCCCGCCCACCGCCCGCCCTCCGAATAGCGTCAAATGACGCGGCGCCGCATCACAGAGAGGGGCGGGAAGTCCCTTTGGGCGCTTGTATTGCGCGCCCATTCAGGTTCCCCCCCTCCTTCTCCCTCTGGGGGCGCCAAAACGGATCTGGGCTCCATTATAGGCGTAAACACTGCAGCACAGCGGCCACATAAGGCTATGGGGGCATATACAGAACAGCAGGGATTGTTTCCCTGCAGCAGCTCTCTTCCCCCCTGCACACCAGGTGTGACAGGCTGTGGGGCAGATGCAGGACTGCCAGCAGGGATATAGTTCCCTGCTGCAGTTTCCTCTCCCCCTGTACACCATGTCTGTGCCATGTGTGATGCCTCCCTCCGGACTCCATAAGTATAGAGGGCCAGTACAGAAAGTGGGCAAACTGTCATATTCTGTCCTGAAATACTCTGTGCTGCTGGGAATACAATTAACTGCTGCAGCACAGTGCTGCCCTCACTGACATCACAATAAGTGTACCGTGCCCTACAAGATCTCTCCTGACATACTCTGTGCTGCTGTAAACCTTTTTTCAGCAGCTGTACATAATGTCAGTGAAGAAATTAGGCGTCAGCATATTCTCAGTACGCACAGGGGACACGTGATCCACCAATGCCCTATGAATGTAATGTGTTTATTCTGTGTCGTCACAGTGACACGGCTTCGCCTATGTTCGTCTGACGTTTTACCTCTTATGCCTCTCACCCAGCGAGCAGAGTTCCTCTGCCTAATGTGGGTGACACTCTAATATGCACAGCCTGGCTTTCCTTACACCGGGTCAGCCACTGATGCCAGTGCCTATCAGAGCACATAATGCTACATCTAGATAGACAGTTGTTACGTCTGCGACTGTCGCAGTTTATGGAGACTAGCATGCAGCAGGATGATTGCTCCGACGTCTGATAGTTTTTTCGCAATCCAACAGACTCGGACCTTCATGCCTCTCTAAATCAACGTTCCATCTCAAAGGAAGCTAAATGTCGATACTTCGAACATTCATCTGTGTCTCAAAGGACACAAGACCGTACCCATGGGACCTTCAGGGCACCACTTTCCATACGGGAGTTTTATTGGGTTGCGTCTCCGTGGTAGGGTTCGTACGGTACCCTATCTGACAACAAGGTTCCTGTAGGGCCACAGTTCTGCTGAACAGAATACTACAGCAGGCATCAGAGTCCGCTACCATACCTTGGGAATGCCAATCGCACAGCACCAAACGGTGACTCACTCGCCGTCGGCAATCCAGATTCCAACCTTTTCGGAATTCATTTAGCGGATCATCGTCTAGATCGACACAAACTCGATCAACGCGCATATAGCGCTCACAGACAACCCTCCAAATTAAAGCTCCCGTTAAATTCAGAGACTCATTATGCCTGTTTTACACGCAGAACGTGTTTAAAGGTTCTATGCCAGTGCCACATGCACAGCGAGGTTTTTAAAGGCCCTATTCCAATTTCCTTGTAGTCCATAAACGAGAACGTGCAGTACGTCCTGTGCTAGACTGACACAGCTAGACAAACATACCTGGGACAGTTTTTTTCCGCACGGATCCTCCGCTCCATAATAATAATTTATTAGGGAACACGGAAAATACCTTGCATCCTTAGATATACAGGATGAATACCTGCATGTTCCTCTTGCAGCCGCTTATCATATTTACAATTTACAAAGATGATTCCTAATTGTGGCGTTTCCGTGCACACTTGTTACAGTTCCCTAAGTGGTCACAAAGGTTATGGCAGTCATCTGGTTTTCCTGCGTTCCAGGGACGAGGTCTCTCTTCCACACCTGGACGTTTACTTCTCAACACACGACCTTCACGGATTGAGAACGCAGCGTCTCTATTACGAGGAACACTTTTTTAAGACTTGGTTGGCTGGTCATCCTCCACAAGTCTACCCAGTTTTCACTGCAGTCTTCGTATTTTCGGAATACAGTTCAATACATTCGAAGCTCCGGTCAGACTTTTTCTGAAACTAGACATAGGCACTTCAACTAGAGGTCCGCACCCTCCTTCAACGGTTTCCTCAGCCTGTCGGACCTGACCTGAGGGTCAGAAGCAGGACGGCGGCAGCACTGGTGGTTATTCCTTGACGCAGCTGCTCCTCAAGACTTCCCAGTTCTCCATGCTCACGTCATGAGATACCATTGTACGATCACCTCAGGAGGTGTCTCCTTCCAGTACCAGCCATGTAGTATCTCCTGTGGTGGCTCAGCCACTCACTAGTACACAGGGGAAGTATTTTCTTCTGCCAAGTTGACGTGCACTGTACCTACACTCAACATTACGAACAAATGGTCCTGTTTGGAATCAACGATACTCATCGTCCCAACACTGCAGACTTGATCCCCTCTTCTGGCGGACTGCCATGTCAGAAGGCAGTCTGACAATGCCACGGCTGTGGCATATGTTCACTCACTAGAGCAAATCCCGCAGTTCCCAGCCAATAAAGGAAGTTTACCACATTCTTCAATAGGCGGAATTCTCAAACTCTGTACTCTTAGCTGTCATTCTACCGCTTGTAGATGCCAAGAGATTACCTCAGAATAGGGTTCCTACATCCAGATGGTTTTAAACAACTCTGACATCGCTGGAGAACTCCGGAAGTACCAGTAATGGTGTCACACCTCATTACCAAGGTGCCTAGCTTCATAGCCAGGTCCCACGACCCACAGTCATGGACGGCGGGAGGTCTGATATTGGACTGAACCCAATTCCAACTCCGCTACATTTTCCTCAGGCTACCACTATCCCAGGGTAGTGAAGATAATCAATCTGGACTGTCAGCAAATCATCCTTGTGAACACACACACACTGACCCAAGCACGTTGGTATGCCGATCTCGTCCACTTCATAGCAGAAGTGCCATGCGGCCTACTGGATCGTCCAGACCTGATCTCTCAAGGCCGTCTTATCATCATAGTTCATCGACTCTAAATTCAACGACGTGACCCTGGAGACCCGGGTGTTCACATAATGTTATCGCGACCTCAGTCAGGGCACGGACACCGGTTTCAGAAGAGTTATCCCATCAACATGGAAGGCCATTTTCTTTTCTTCTCGTGGGCTTTCACCTTAGCACTGGTCTCTCTCAAGGGGTCCCAGTTTCATCCAATCGCATCTACACTCACGCCTGTCCTTAGGTCCTCTCTAACGACAAGCTTTAACCCCTTTTTTCATTCCTTCTCGGCACCGTCTTACTGCCAGACCTCAAGTCTGCCGACTTGTTCCTCCCTCTCAAAGTCTTTTAGACCCGGGGAGTCTTGTCCCTCGTCCTCACGGCTTTCCGCTAACCACATTTTAAGCCATGACGAAAAATCCCCTTCGTCTTCTCACACAGGGAGTTGTTTTCTGGATAGCAATTACCTCTCTCCGCAGAGTTTTTGAATTTGTAGCGTTTTCATGTAAACCGCCATTTGTTTTTTTCTGGTCTCCACCCAGACAAGGTTGTCCTAAGTCCGGTTTGTTTTTTCCTTTAAGATGGTGGTGTCTTTTGTTGCCCACCTACCAGAAGATATTTTTCTGACGGCGCCAAGCCACATGCCAGCTCATCGGGACAAGAAAGCTCTACATTACTGGACCTTGGTTGGAACCCTATGCATGTACGCGCCCAGGACAAGTTTCCTTTTAGAAAAAAAAAAAACAAAAAAACCTCTTTTTCCTTCTTCCAGAAGGATAAACACAGCAGACAGGCCGGGCTCTACACATACTTAATCAGATTGCTGGGTGCTTATTGCATTATTTATACAAAAAAAAAAAAAAAAAAAAAAGAATTTATTAATGAATACTTTATATCATTAATGATATTATTACTCTTATTATTATTTATTTAGGTAGCACCTTTCATCCATGGTGCTGTATCTTTTCCAGCCGCGGGCACAGCACATTCTCCATGACCGCGGGGGTCTCCTGGGCTACCGTGCTATTAGGCACCAGGAGGTAGCACAACCAGTGTGTAAGGCAGCCACGCGGCCAGCATGCACATGCTTACCAAACGTTTTACGTTCTCACTCAGTCCTCGGCAAATGCAAGTCTGGGAAGCCGTACCCTCCAGGCGGCAGTAGCCCACCTGTAGGTGAATTGTTGTCTTTATTCAGTAGTGATTTCCATTGCTGTTCCCACCCAGGGACTGCTTTAGGACGTCCCAGGTCCTGTGTCCCCCAATGAGGCGAAGAAGAAAAGGAGAATTTTGTGTACTCACCGTAAATTCCTTTTCTCTAGCCTCTAATTGGGGGACACAGCACCCACCCTGGCCGTTTCGGGCCATTACTAGGTTCTCATCTTACTCCTGAGAGGTTATATAGTTGCCTGTTTATTTTCCAGGCCTGCTTATACTGTTATTACGTAATTGCCTGTTCGGTTACAGGTTTTACCTTACTGTTATTATGTGGCTGCCTGTTTACTTAACAGGCCTTATTTTACTGTGATTCTTGTCATTCTTCTGTTCATTCTCCTACTGCTTTAGCACAAAACTGGAGAAGCACTTCCTGCTCCAGGGTGTATATGCTGTAGGGAGGAGCCACTGTTACTCTTTTGCAGATTCTGCTTAGTGTCGCCTCCTAGTGGACAGCAGCATAACACTCACGGTCCTGTGTCCCCAATTAGAGGCTAAGAGAAAAGGAATTTACGGTGAGTACACAAAATTCTCCTTTTTTTCAACATTGGAGTCTATGAAGAATGGATCCATTAATGGATAACTAATTATCTTCTGTTTGTAATTTGCCCTGTAAGCAAAAAATAGATATTTTACAAATGCAAGAAAAACAGATGGATCCTGCAGAAATATGTTTTTAGCAATGGACAAAAAAAGATGTATTTGCCCAACTTTTTTTTCCAACAGATCTTTACAGGATCCATTGTAACAGATGTTAATGGACATGTGAACTTTGCCTAAAATATTCCCAATTCAGATAAAGATATTTCCTCCGTTTAGATGCAGGAATGGGTCTTAAAGCAGTTTGTAGGTAGAAAGGTGGATGATGTTTGAGTGGCAAGTGACAGGAATTTTCATGGCTGTTTTATTATATGCTTGGTCTTGGGCTCCAAGCAGAGAATCCACATCAGCAGGCTTAGGCTAGGGCCACACTAGCGTTGTGACCTCCATCCTGGGTTGTCCTTCAAAACACAGGATTCCAGTAGCATTAATGCAGCGTTACTGTAGTGTAATGCTGCCATAACGCTGCCACTGGAATCCTATGGGTGATGGACTCCCGAGTGCATTTAACCACCGGTATGTAAGTGCTGGAGTTTGAAATCTCGCGCTATTTCGTAGCGCACAGGAAAATGCGGAAAGGGGCTTTTATTTAGGGTTACCAAAATAATAAATACTATTTAATAAATGAGATAACTCTTTATTACATTAAAAAACTTTAACCGAAGACGTGGCTAAACTGAGGATCCTTGCCTCTTCTCTACGTATTATGGACACAACCTATTGTTAAATAGGGTTCAAACTGGATGGCATACAAGCTACTGCGACATAGACATCTTATGAACGGGGAAAAATATATATATATATTTCTTACATGGGAGATGTAGACATGAAGATTGCTCAATGGGCTTCATCTTTGTTTTCTTTGCATGCTGCTAATCTATCTATCACAATGTACCTTGATGTTTTTACATACTGTAATGTACTTTAATGACTAACTTATATACTTATATGTAGGAATATAATAAAATTTGATGAGCATTGACCTTTGTATTAACTTATGATTAAACACCAATTCCTTCTTTTCCGTCCTTCCCTCCCCTCCTTCTTCCTCCTTTTTCCTTTTTTTTTTAAGTCTTTATTATGCTCCACTTTAATTTCTTATTGATTCTAATTTCTGTTTAATTAATTTGTGGTGAACCAAACTTTTTATTTTTCTATCTTTAACCTTCAATTCTTTCCCCCTTTTTGGTTTCTCCATTTGTGGATGGCTTGATTGTGTTTGTAAATACTTTATCTTTATTATATAATTGAAAGCAATTTGGCTTTTTGATCAAATAAAATATTTTGCTATACATACATATATGTTTTTGTTTCTATCTATTATATAATTGCCGTAGCGACTTCCGTCGGAGCGGCGCGACTTCCGGTGGCTTTGTTAGCGAGTCCTGGGTGCTTCTCTGACTCTGTCCTGGCGCATAGCGGCCACGGCGATTCGCGAAGCAATGCCCGCAAAGCGGGCATTGCGAGTCGTCGCCACGCACTGCTAACAAAGCCAACAGCAGGGACTCTGCAATGCCCGCAAAGTTGCCAACACAGCCACAGCATAGGGCGAATGCATGCCCGCAGAAAGCGGACCATTCCTGAGTCGTTAACAGCACCGCTCACACAAAGCCACAGCAGGGACTCGGCAATACACCGCTAGGTTTAATACTACAGTCCCATGCCCATAAAGCCGTGTCCGCCCCTAACCTAAGCAGCACAAACGACTCGCATTAATAACCGCTTGGTGTTCTGGCTTTCACTGGCCGTGTGGAAATGGGACCTGTAGTGATACCATAGCGCTGTACAATACAGCCCCATGCTGTAAGCCACACCCCAAGTGGGCCGCTACCTAAGTCCCCTAACCCTAAGTCCGCCGCCCCTAATAGCCCTATTGCCCCCTGCCATCCTATAGCCCACACTAATAACCCCTAAGCCCCGCTGCCTACCCCCTAAGTCCCGCACCTAAGCCACCTAGCAGCCCCCTAAGCCCACGTCGCACCCAAGCCCCTACCCCCAGAGCCCCACCGCACCTAAGCCCTCACCTCCCTGTCCGCCCTAACCCTAAGCCCTACGCCGCAATAAGCCCTGCGCCTCAGCCTCAAGCCCCTAGTACCCCTTAACTCCCGCCAGCATTAAGCCACCCCTAGCCCGCCTAAGCCCCCTAACCAACCCCTAAGCCCGCCCCTACCCCCTAAGCCGCCGCACCTAAGCCCCTACCCCCTAAGCCCCTCCACCTAAGCCCCTACCCCCTAAGCCCCCCTCACCTAAGCCCCTACCCCTAAGCCCGCCGCACCTAAGCCACTAACCCCCTAACCGCCCCCTAAGCCCCTACCCTAAGCCCCTACCCCCTAAGCCACTACCACCTAAGCTCCGCCGCACCTAAGCCCCTACCCCCTAAGCCCCGCCGCACCTAAGCCACTAACCCCTAAGCCCCGCCGCACCTAAGCCCCTACCCCTTAACTCCGCCGCACATAAGCCCCTACCCCCTAAACCCCTACCACCTAAGCCCCTACCCCCTAAGCCCCGCCGCACCTAAGCCCCTACCCCCTAAGCCCCGCCGCACCTAAGCCCCTACCCCCTAAGCCCCGCCGCACCTAAGCCCCTACCCCCTAAGCCCCGCCGCACCTAAGCCCCTACCCCCTAAGCCCCGCCGCACCTAAGCCCCTACTCCCTAAGCCCCGCCGCACCTAACCCCTAAGCCCCGCCGCCTACCCCCTAAGTCAGCCGCCCCTAAGCCCCTATGCCCCCTGGCATCCTAAGCCCACACTAATAACCCCTAAGCCCCGCCGCCTACCCCCTAAACTCCTACCATCTAAGCCCCTACCCCCTAAGCCCCGCCGCACCTAAGCCACTAACCCCTAAGCCCCGCCGCACCTAAGCCCCTACCCCCTAAGCCACTACCACCTAAGCTCCGCCGCACCTAAGCCCCTACCCCCTAAGCCCCGCCGCACCTAAGCCACTAACCCCTAAGCCCCGCCGCACCTAAGCCCCTACCCCTTAACTCCGCCGCACATAAGCCCCTACCACCTAAGCCCTACCCCCTAAGTCCGCCGCACCTAAGCCCCTACCCCCTAAGCCCCGCCGCACCTAAGCCCCTACCCCTTAACTCCGCCGCACATAAGCCCCTACCCCCTAAGCCCCTACCACCTAAGCCCCTACCCCCTAAGCCTCGCCGCACCTAAGCCCCTACCCCCTAAGCCCCGCCGCACCTAAGCCCCTACCCCCTAAGCCCCGCCGCACCTAAGCCCCTACCCCCTAAGCCCTGCCACACCTAAGCCCCTACCCCCTAAGCCCCGCCGCACCTAAGCCCCTACCCCTTAACTCCGCCGCACATAAGCCCCTACCCCCTAAGCCCCGCCGCACCTAAGCCACTACCCCCTAAGCCCCGCCGCACCTAAGCCCCTACCCCCTAAGCCCCGCCGCACCTAAGCCCCGCCGCCTACCCCCTAAGTCAGCCGCCCCTAAGCCCCTATGCCCCCTGGCATCCTAAGCCCACACTAATAACCCCTAAGCCCCGCCGCCTACCCCCTAAGCTCCTACCACCTAAGTCCCTACCCCCTAAGCCCCTAACACCTAAGCCCCTACCCCCTAAGCCCCGCCGCACCTAAGCCCCTACCTCCTAAGCCCCGCCGCACCTAAGCCCCTACCCCCTAAGCCACGCCGCACCTAAGCCCCTACCCCCTAAGCCCCGCCGCACCTAAGCCCCTACCCCTTAACTCCGCCGCACATAAGCCCCTACCCCCTAAGCCCCGCCGCACCTAAGCCCCTGCCCCCTAAGCCCTGCCGCACCTAAGCCCCTACCCCCTAAGCCCCGCCGCACCTAAGCCCCTACCCCCTAAGCCCCGCCGCACCTAAGCCCCTACCCCCTAAGCCCCGCCGCACCTAACCCCTAAGCCCTGCCGCCTACCCCCTAAGTCAGCCGCCCCTAAGCCCCTATGCCCCTGGCATCCTAAGCCCACACTAATAACCCCTAAGCCCCGCCGCCTACCCCCTAAGCTCCTAACACCTAAGTCCCTACCCCTTAAGCCCCTAACACCTAAGCCCCTACCCTCTAAGCCCCGCCGCTCCTAAGCCCCTACCCCCTAAGCCCCGCCGCACCTAAGCCCCTACCCCCTAAGCCCCTACCCCCTAAGCCCCGCCGCACCTAAGCCCCTACCCCCTAAGCCCCGCCGCTCCTAAGCCCCTACCCCCTAAGTCCGCCGCACCTAAGCCCCTACCCCCTAAGCCCCGCCGCACCTAAGCCCCTACCCCCTGAGCCCCGCCGCAATTAAGCCCCTACCCCTTAAGTCCGCCGCACCTAAGCCCCTACCCCCTAAGCCCCTACCACCTAAGCCCCGCCGCACCTAAGCCCCTACCTCCTAAGCCCCGCCGCACCTAAGCCCCGACGCACCTAAGCCCCTACCCCCTAAGCCCCGCCGCACCTAAGCCCCTACCCCCTAAGCCCCGCCGCACCTAAGCCCCTACCCCCTAAGCCCCGCCGTACCTAAGCCAATACCCCCTAAGTCCGCCACACCTAAGCCCCTACCCCCTAAACCCCGCCGCACCTAAGCCCCTACCCCCAAAGCCCCGCCGCACCTAAGCCCATACCCCTTAAGTCCGCCGCACCTAAGCCCCTACCCCCTAAGCCCCTACCACCTAAGCCCAGCCACACCTAAGCCCCTACCCCCTAAGCCCCGCCGCACCTAAGTCCCTACCCCCTAAGTCCGCCGCACCTAAGCCCCTACCCCCTAAGCCCCGCCACACCTAAGCCCCTACCCCTTAACTCCGCCGCACATAAGCCCCTACCCCATAAGCCCCTACCACCTAAGCCCCTACCCCCTAAGCCCCGCCGCACCTAAGCCCCTACCCTTAAGTCCGCCGCACCTAAGCCCCTACCCCCTAAGCCCCTACCACCTAAGCCCCGCCGCACCTAAGCCCCTACCCCCTAAGCCCCGCCGCACCTAAGTCCCTACCCCCTAAGTCCGCCACACATAAGCCCCTACCCCATAAGCCCCTACCACCTAAGCCCCGCCGCACCTAAGCCCCTACCCCCTAAGCCCCGCCGCACCTAAGTCCCTACCCCCTAAGTCCGCCGCACCTAAGCCCCTACCCCCTAAGCCCCGCCGCACCTAAGCCCCTACCCCTTAACTCCGCCGCACATAAGCCCCTACCCCATAAGCCCCTACCACCTAAGCCCCTACCCCCTAAGCCCTGCCGCACCTAAGCCCCTACCCCCTAAGCCCCGCCGCACCTAAGCCCCTACCCCCTAAGCCCGCCGCACCTAAGCCCCTACCCCCTAAGCCCCGCCGCACCCTTCTCTAACGACGCCGTCGATCACTTACATGTCTTCTTATTCATCTGATCGTCCGTCCGATCCACAACTCCTCCGTCCGGCCAGGCGTCTTCTTCGTCCGGCCCCGGGGGTCTTCTCTCTTCTTTCCGCCATCTCCGGCTCTTCCTCCGGCCCCGGGGGTCTTCTGTCTTCTTTCCGCCATCTTCCGGCTCCGACGTCCTCTTCACTTCTCATTGCGATACAATGGACGAAAAATCCTCCATTCTATCTCTATTGGTACCTTTACAACCCCAACGCGCAGCTATACCCATCCCCTAGCCCTACACTGCCCGAGCACAGCTAATACCGCTACAACGCCTCACGCACTACCTTTACCCAACGCCGCGACAAGTATCGCCCCAAGCCCGCCACACCTATAGCTACTACATCGCCGCCAATAGCCCACCCTAAGCCTACCACCAGCTCACCCCAACGCCGCCGCACAACCTACTTATGTCGCCGCAACAAGCCTACCCTAAACCAAACTAAGGCGCCACCAGCCCTACTAACCCCGCCCCCAAGTCCACCACCTATTGCGCCACACTAAGTCTATAAGGCCCTACACTAAGGCCATGCCGCACCTAAGCTACCCTGAAGCCGCAGGCGCACGAATAGCCCTTAGTGCCGGCACCTAAGCGCTAACCCCTCTAACCCGAGCTTAAGCGTCACCCAACTGCGCTGGCCGTCACAAAACACCAGTGCCATACCACAATAGCCCCTACCGCCTATGCTGTCACGTCACTAAGCTTTACCCTCACAAGCACTCCAGCCGTGACCAAGCTACTAGCGCCGCACCTAATGTACACCCCAAGCCACGTACGCAACCTTCCTTATACGACTCTCGATCACTTCATGCTTCTTATATCATCTGATCAGTCGCCAGACATCACAACTTCTCCGCGGATCATGGTTTCTTCAGCCGGCCGGGTCTCTCATCTTCGCTGTGTCCGCATATCTCTTTGGTTCCGGGGTGCACACTGTTTCATTCCGCCATTTCGTGCTTTACGACGTTCTCCTTCTACTTTGTACTTCGATAATCGGCATAATCGTCGCATTTATGCTGAAGGGACGCTCTTCAGATTGGTGGCTGTCTAGGCGGACCAATCAGAAGACCGCTACTTCCCATTGACGAACATGCGGTGCTCGCGGTAACCGGAGCCCATGGTCCTTTGCATAAATCACGGACACGCTAATCGTAGTTGTGCGAGAGTCGCCTTTCGTTGTGCTTCTTTACACCGATCACAATACGCTCATTACCAGTATCCTGATGGAGGCCCGTCATCGAAGGGCGGACCATGAAAAATGCATATCGATATTGCGGTGTGCGTCGTTCTTATCGAGCCCGGTCTACCGGCATAAATTGCGCAACAGCTAACATTTTGAAGCGTAGAGTGTTGTATTGGTCGCTGTGTGCTGAAGACCATAGCAATCATTAGTGCCTTCTATTGTCCATGTTCTTATGCCGTCCCAATCAGAAGGCGCGCTCACTTTCCCATGAGATACATTAGCGGTGTGTCGGCGATTTTATGGCCGGGCCCCTGGTTCTATTTTCCGGCCATAAAATCGCGGACACACCGCTAATCTATGTCTATGGGAAGCGAGGAGCTGTTCTGATTGGTCGCTGTGTGCTGACGCCGACCAATCACAATAGCGCCTCATTTCTCAATGTATCTCTATGGGAAGGCGCCGTCCAATCAGAATGGCGGCGCCATGTTTAAAAATGCCATAGAGATACATTAGCGGTGTGTCGGCGATTTTATGGCCGGGAGCCCCTGGTTCTATTTTCCGGCCATAAAATCGCGGACACACCGCTAATCTATGTCTATGGGAAGCGAGGAGCTGTTGTGATTGGTCGCTGTGTGCTGATGCCGACCAATCACTATAGCGCCTCATTTCTCAATGTATCTCTATGGGAAGGCGCCGTCCAATCAGAATGGCGGCGCCATGTTTAAAAATGCCATAGAGATACATTAGCGGTGTGTCGGCGATTTTATGGCCGGGCCCCTGGTTCTTTTTCCGGCCATAAAATCGACGACACACCGCTAATCTATGTCTATGGGAAGCGAGGAGCTGTTCTGATTGGTCGCTGTGTGCTGACGCCGACCAATCACAATAGCGCCTCATTTCTCAATGTATCTCTATGGGAAGGCGCCGTCCAATCAGAATGGCGGCGCCATGTTTAAAAATGCCATAGAGATACATTAGCGGTGTGTCGGCGATTTTATGGCCGGGCCCCTGGTTCTATTTTCGGCCAGGGCGACTCGGCTCTGAGGCGTCGTTCAACATGGCCGGAAACTCGCATTCAGCGGTTCGCGGACATTGCTAGCGCCTTACCAACGACTCGCAATCATTGCGAGTCGTTGGTGATACGCTAGCTATTGCCACGAAGCGCTGATTGCGAGTTTCCGACCCCGTCGAACGATGCCTCAGAGCCGAGTCGCCTGCCCGAAAATAGAACCAGGGGCCCGGCCATAAAATATCTTCATTTCTCTATGTATCGGAAGGCGTCCTCCAATCACAATCAAGCCGCGATTTTTGAAAATACACAGCGACCAATCACATTCATGGCGCCATCTTTCTGAGGTTGCCGCCCACCAATGAGATAAGGCCGCTTATTTATAGCGCGAAATTTGAATCTTCAACCTCTTTGAATCCTCTTTGTGGGAGAACGAGAACCTACCGCTGGACTATCTGTTGGATTATATTTCTGCCAAGAAATCCATCCTTCGTGAGGGTCTTTCTGAGAGAACGAGAAGCTACCACTGGACCATCTGTTGGACTACATTTCAGCCGAGATATCCATCCTTCGTGCGGGACGTCGGGAAGCAAGCGCCGGATCGGGATCTGCGATTGATCAGCTAAGATATCCTTTGGCAAATCTACTTTTTCACATCAGAGCTATATTCCTGATGCTGACTTTTATTTTCACCTCTTTTTCTATCTTTTATTTTCTCCACTTTTACTATCTTGCCCCATGCAGCGCCGTATGGAGCCTGCGCCACAGTTCGGACACTTCGCCGCTGCAAGCGCCGACTTTTGCGCTACAAGCGCAAACTTCGGCGCTTCTAGCGGCCTCCGCGGTCTTGAGACCGCTGTGCCTGAACACGCATGCAGGCGCCGCCGATACAACTTGCCGGTCTTCACGGTGCCCGCCGAACAATCGCATTTTCAGCGCCTCTTCCCATAGAGTTGCATTGAGAATTGAGGGACGATTGTGATTGGCCCTGTGTATTTTCAAAAATGGCGCCGCGATTCTCATTGGAGGGCGTTTTCCCATAGACATGCATTGAGAAATGAGGCGCGATTGTGATTGGTTGTTTTACTTGGCGCTTTGATTCCCATTGGTCGGCGCACAGCGGGGAAAAGCCGGCGATTTTCCACGCCGTTCGGAACCCTGGAAGTTTGTAGCTCCGCCCCGCTCAGTTGTGATTGGACAGCGGCATCTTCACACAGTAGCGCCGACCAACCGGATTTACGCGCGCCATGTTTATGAAGTTTCCGCTGCCCAATCACATTGCGGCTGGCGTCTGCCGGCTTTTTATGAATGAACTTTTGCGTACGCCATCTTAGAGCGCGAAATTTGAATTTGTGAACAATGTAAAAGTTAAAAAGCTGTTTTCACAGTACAATCTCACATCAGAGTATATATTCCTAATGCCTATGCTTATATTAACCCCTTCTTTATACTAATTTAATATCAGCTACATTTCACCATAGTGCCCTCTTTTTTTCATACTATATTAACCCCTTCTATTCTAATACTGCTCCACTTGCTTTCTCAGTAAGTGCAGTACTACGGCCATTTTCACATTAACCCCTTATATTTTATTTGTCCTCCACTTCATATCTCACTATCTTCTGTACTAAGGTCATTTCCACATTAACCTCTTCTATGGCTTTTGTATTTTAGTTTCCACCATGACTATTTTATAGGGTTTAAACTGCTACATTAACCCCTTCCATTCTGTTTGCTATTCAATAACTGTGTCACTATGTGCTGTACATCAGCGTTTTTAGAACTTCGCGGCAGATGCGGTGAAAAAACCGCATCTGCCGCGATTGACGCATAACCCTTGCACCTGCGGCAGGTGCGGACTTGCGGCAGGTGCGGTTTTGCACTTGCTCCACGTGTGGCCGGGAAAAATAACGCACTTTCCGTACCTGCCAAAAGTCCCCCTATAGTTTCTATGGGGATTAACGCAACTGCGCCGCAAGTCCAAGGGTTATGCGGCAATCGCGGCAGATGCGTTTTTTTCACCGCATTTGCCGCAAACGTCTAAAAACGCTGATGTACAGCACTTAGTTACACAGTTATTGAATAGCAAACAGAATGGAAGGGGTTAATGTAGCAGTTTAAACCCTATTAAATAGTCATGGTGGAAACTAAAATACAAAAGCCATATAAGAGGTTAATGTAGAAATGGCCTTAGTACAGAAGATAGTGAGATAGCAAGTGGAGGACAAATAGAATATAAGGGGTTAATGTGAAAATGGCCTTAGTACTGCACTTACTGAGATAGCAAGTGGAACAGTAATCTATAATATAAAAGCCGAAGGCCACTTCCGGAAAACCCGAAAGCTACTTCCGTGATGGCCTTCGGACCTATGCTGCTGACGTCACCAGTCCACTGTAGCCGCGCACCGCCCGGCTACAGGGACTGGTGGAGGAGCGTTCCGGCCAGGAACGTTCCCCTCTGTCCCTGCTGCCTCCTCTCTCCCGCTCCAACCGCCTCTGCAGCCCGCCCGGCACACCCTCCAGCCGCCTCTGCAGCCCGCCTGGCACAGCCTCCAGCCGCCTCTGCAGCCCGCCCGGCACAGCCTCCAGCCGCCTCTGCAGCCCGCCCGGCACAGCCTCCAGCCGCCTCTGCAGCCCCCCGGCACAGCCTCCAGCCGCCTCTGCAGCCCGCCCGGCACAGCCTCCAGCCGCCTCTGCAGCCCGCCCGGCACAGCCTCCAGCCGCCTCTGCAGCCCGCCCGGCACAGCCTCCAGCCGCCTCTGAAGCCCGCCCCGCAACAGCCTCTAGCTGCCTCTGCAGCCCGCCCGGTAAAGCCTCCAGCCTCCCCTGTGCCCTGGCCGCTCCAGCCTCCAGCCTCCCCTGTAACCTTGCCGCTCCAGCCTCCAGCCTCCCCTGTGCCCTGGCCGCTCCAGCCCCCCCTGTGCCCTGGCCGCTTCAGCCTCCAGCCTCCCCTGTAACCTTGCCGCTCCAGCCTCCAGCCTCCCCTGTGCCCTGGCCGCTCCAGCCTCCCCTGTGCCCTGGCCGCTCCAGCCTCCAGCCTCCCCTGTGCCCTGGCCACTCCAGCCTCCCTGTGCCCTGCCCGCTCCAGCCTCCAGCCTCCCCTGTGCCCTGGCCGCTCCAGCCCCCCTGTGCCCTGGCCGCTTCAGCCTCCAGCCTCCCCTGTAACCTTGCCGCTCCAGCCTCCCCTGTGCCCTGGCCGCTCCAGCCTCCAGCCTCCCCTGTGCCATGGCCACTCCAGCCTCCCCTGTGCCCTGCCCGCTCCAGCCTCCAGCCTCCCCTGTGCCCTGGCTGCTCCAGCCTCCTGCCTCCCCTGTGCCCAAACCCCTCCAGCCTCCCCTGTGCCCAAACCCCTCCAGCCTCCCCTGTGCCTAAACCCCTCCGGCCTCCCCTGTCCTCTGCCCCCTCCAGCCTCCCCTGTCCTCTGCCCCCTCTAGCCTCCCCTGTCCTCTGCCCCCTCCAGCCTCCCCTGTCCTCTGCCCCCTCCAGCCTCCCCTGTCCTCTGCCCCCTCCAGCCTCCCCTGTCCTCTGCCCCCTCCAGCCTCCGTCCTCTGCCCCCTCCAGCCTCCCTCTCCTCTCCCTGTCCTCGCCCTCCAGCCTCTGCCCTCCAGCGTCTCCTCTCCTCTGCCCTCCAGCCTCCGCTCTCCTCTACTGACCTCTGCCTCCAGCCTCCGCTCTCCTCTACCTGTCCTCTGCCCTCCAGCCTCCGCTCTCCTCCCTGTCCTCTGCCCCCTCCAGCCTCCGCTCTCCCCTCCCTGTCCTCTGCCCTCCAGCCTCCGCTCTCCTGTCCCTGTCCTCTGCCCTCCAGCCTCCGCTCTCCTCCTGTCCTCTGCCCTCCAGCCTCCGCTCTCCTCTCCCTGTCCTCCAGCCTCCGCTCTCCTCTCCCTGTCTGCCTCCTCTGCCCTCCAGCCTCCGCTCTCCTCTACCTGTCCTCTGCCCTCCAGCCTCCGCTCTCCTCTCCCTGTCCTCTGCCCTCCAGCCTCCGCTCTCCTCTCCCTGTCCTCTGCCCTCCAGCCTCCGCTCTCCTCTCCCTGTCCTCTGCCTCCAGCCTCCGCTCTCCTCCCTGTCCTCTGCCCCTCCAGCCTCCGCTCTCCCTCCCTGTCCTCTGCCCTCCAGCCTCCGCTCTCCTCCCCTGTCCTCTGCCCTCCAGCCTCCGCTCTCCTCCCTGTCCTCTGCCCTCCAGCCTCCGCTCTCCTCTCCCTGTCCTCCAGCCTCCGCTCTCCTCTCCCTGTCCTCTGCCCTCCAGCCTCCGCTCTCCTCTCCCTGTCCTCTGCCCTCCAGCCTCCGCTCTTCTCCCTGTCCTCTGCCCTCCAGCCTCCGCTCTCCTCTCCCTGTCCTCCAGCTCCGCTCCTCCTCTCCCTGTCCTCTGCCCCTCCAGCCTCCGCTCTCCTCTCCCTGTTCTCTGCCCTCCGCCGTCCCTCCCCTCCACTCCCTCTCCTCTGCCCCCTCCAGCCTCCCCTGTCCTCTACCCCCATCCAGCCTCCCCTGTCCTCTCCCCCCATCCAGCCTCCCCGTCCTCTGACCCCTTCAGCCTCCCCTGTCCTCTGACCCCTCCAGCCTCCCCTGCCCTCTGACCCCTCCAGCTCCCCTGTCCTCTGCCCCCTCCAGCCTCCCCTCTCCTCTGCCCCCTCCAGCCTCCCCTGTCCTCTGCCCCCTCCAGCCTCCCCTGTCCTCTGCCCCCTCCAGCCTCCCTGTCCTCTGCCCCCTCCAGCCTCCCCCTGTCCTCTGCCCCCTCCAGCCTCCCTCTCCTCTCCCTGTCCTCTGCCCCCTCCAGCCGCCGCTCTCCCTCCCTGTCCTCTGACCCCTCCAGCCTCCGCTCTCCCTCCCTGTCCTCTGCCCTCCAGCCTCCGCTCTCCTCTCCCTGTCCTCTGCCCTCCAGCCTCCGCTCTCCTCTCCCTGTCCTCTGCCCCTCCAGCCTCCGCTCTCCTCTCCCTGTCCTCTGCCCTCCAGCCTCCGCTCTCCCCTCCCTGTCCTCTGCCCTCCAGCCTCCGCTCTCCTCTCCCTGTCCTCTGCCCTCCAGCCTCCGCTCTCTCCCTCCCTGTCCTCTGCCCTCCAGCCTCCGCTCTCCTCTCCCTGTCCTCTGCCCTCCAGCCTCCGCTCTCCTCTCCCTGTCCTCTGCCTCTCAGCCTCCGCTCTCCTCTCCCTGTCCTCTGCCCTCCAGCCTCCGTTCTCCTCCCTGTCCTCCAGCCTCCGCTCTCCTCTCCCTGTCCTCCAGCCTCCGCTCTCCTCTCCCTGTCCTCTGCCCTCCAGCCTCCGCTCTCCTCTCCCTGTCCTCTGCCCTCCAGCCTCCGCTCTCCTCTCCCTGTCCTCTGCCCTCCAGCCTCCGCTCTCCCCTCCCTGTCCTCTGCTCCTCCAGCCTCCCCTGTCCTCTGCCCCCTCCAGCCTCCCCTGTCCTCTGCCCCATCCAGCCTCCCCTGTCCTCTACCCCCATCCAGCCTCCCCTGTCCTCTACCCCCATCCAGCCTCCCCTGTCCCCTGCCCCCATCCAGCCTCCCCTGTCCTCTGACCCCTCCAGCCTCCCCTGTCCTCTGCCCCCTCCAGCCTCCCCTGTCTCTGACCCCTCCAGCCTCCCCTGTCCTCTGACCCCTCCAGCCTCCCCTGCCCTCTGACCCCTCCAGCCTCCCCTGCCCTCTGCCCCCTCCAGCCTCCCCTGCCCCCTCCAGCCTCCCCTGTCCTCTGCCCCCTCCAGCCTCCCCTGTCCTCAGCCCCCTCCAGCCTCCCCTGTCCTCTGCCCCCTCCAGCCTCCCCTGTCCTCTGCCCCCTCCAGCCTCCGCTCTCCTCTCCCTGTCCTCTGCCCCCTCCAGCCTCCGCTCTCCTCTCCTGTCCTCTGCCCCCTCCAGCCTCCGCTCTCCCTCCCTGTCCTCTGCCCTCCAGCCTCCGCTCTCCCCTCCCTGTCCTCTGCCCCCTCCAGCCTCCGCTCTCCCCTCCCTGTCCTCTGCCCTCCAGCCTCCGCTCTCCCCTCCCTGTCCTCTGCCCTCCAGCCTCCGCTCTCCTCTCCCTGTCCTCTGACCTCCAGCCTCTGCTCTCCTCTCCCTGTCCTCTGCCCTCCAGCCTCCGCTCTCCTCTCCCTGTCCTCTTCCCTCCAGCCTCCGCTCTCCTCTCCCTGTCCTCTGCCCCCTCCAGCCTCCCCTGTCCTCTACCCCCATCCAGCCTCCCCTGTCCTCTACCCCCATCCAGCCTCCCCTGTCCCCTGCCCCCATCCAGCCTCCCCTGTCCTCTGACCCCTCCAGCCTCCCCTGTCCTCTGACCCCTCCAGCCTCCCCTGTCCTCTGCCCCCTCCAGCCTCCCCTGTCCTCTGCCCCCTCCAGCCTCCCCTGTCCTCTGCCCCCTCCAGCCTCCGCTCTCCTCTCCCTGTCCTCTGCCCCCTCCAGCCTCTGCTCTCCTCTCCCTGTCCTCTGCCCCCTCCAGCCTCCGCTCTCCCCTCCCTGTCCTCTGCCCTCCAGCCTCCGCTCTCCCCTCCCTGTCCTCTGCCCCCTCCAGCCTCCGCTCTCCCCTCCCTGTCCTCTGCCCTCCAGCCTCCGCTCTCCTCTCCCTGTCCTCTGCCCTCCAGCCTCCGCTCTCCTCCCTGTCCTCTGCCCTCCAGCCTCCGCTCTCCTCTCCCTGTCCTCTGCCCTCCAGCCTCCGCTCTCCTCTCCCTGTCCTCTGCCCTCCAGCCTCCGCTCTCCTCTCCCTGTCCTCTGCCCTCCAGCCTCCGCTCTCCTTTCCCTGTCCTCTGCCCTCCAGCCTCCGCTCTCCTCACCCCTCCATATGTCATGTACACTATGTGTATATATGTGTGTATGTAGACACTTCCGTCACTTTCTCCGCACTTCCCTCAACTTTGTACACACACACACACACACACTGCCCTATACTTACCACCGGCCCTGCGTCCGCTACCTGGATCCTCAGTCGACATGTCGCCACCCCCGATCTACTGGATCCAATATACCGTCCAATATGTCTCGCCGAACTACATATTGGATCCAGTCGTCCGGGGGCAGCCATATGTCGACTCAGGATCCAGGCGGCGGGGAACACACAGGGTCGGTGCTAAGTATAGCCGTGTGTGTATGTATGTTTGTGCCGGCCACTGAGCCACCGCGCGCAGTGCCGGCCACTGAGCCACCGCGCGCAGTGCCGGCCACTGAGCCACCGCGCGCAGTGCCGGCCACTGAGCCACCGCGCGCAGTGCCGGCCACTGAGCCGCCTGTATACACACAATTCATTTCACCGCACTCCCGTATCTATTAGTAAATAAACTATATATTGATTCTAGACTACCCGATTCTTTAGAATCGGGCTGCCATCTAGTAGAATAGAGGGGTTAATAAAGTATGAAAAAAAGAGGGCACTATGGTGAAATGTAGCTGATATTAAATTTGTATAAAGAAGGGGTTAATATAAGCATAGGCATTAGGAACATATACTCTGATGTGAGATTGTACTGTGAAAACAGCTTTTTAACTTTTACATTTTAAAAATTCGCACCGCGATTGTGATTGGAGGGCGACTTCCCATAGACATACATTGAGAAATGAGGCGCGATTGTGATTGGTTGTTGTACATGGCGCTTTGATTCCGATTGGTCGGCGCACAACGAGGAAATCGGCACTTTCCTTGCCGAGCGCCTGCTGCGATTTTCGGACACGCCGTTAGAGAGGCTGGAAGTCTGTAGCTCCGCCCCGCTGAGTTGTGATAGGATAGCGGCATCTTCACACAGTAGCGCCGACCAACCGGATTCACGGCGCCATGTGTATGAAGTTTCCGCTGCCCAATCACATTGCGGCTGGCGTCTGCCGGCATTTTATGAATGAAGATTTCGCTTACGCCATCTTAGAGCGCGAAATTTGAATTTGTGAACTATGTAAAAGTTACAAAGCTGTTTTCACAGTACAATCTCACATCAGAGTATATATTCCTAATCCCTAGGCTTATATTAACCCCTTCTTTATACTAATTTAATATCAGCTACATTGCACCATATTGCCCTCTTTTTTTCATACTTTATTAAGCCCTTCTATTCTCTTTGTCCTCCACTTGCTATCTCACTATCTGCTGTACTAAGGCCATTTCTACATTAACCCCTTCTATTCTATTACTGCTCCACTTCCTATCTCACTATGTGTTGTACTAAGCCCATTTTTACATTAACCCCTTCAATTCTATTTGTGCTCCACTTACTATCTCACTATGTGCAGTACTAAGGCCATTTTTACATTAACCTCTTCTATGCCTTTTGTATTTTAGTTTCCACCATAACTACTTTATAGGGTTTAAACTCATACATTAACCCCTTCTATTCTGTTTGCTATTCAATAACTGTGTAACTATCTGCAGTACATCAGCGTTTTTTTTAACTTCCCGCCAGATGCGGTGAAAAAACCGCATCTGGCGCGATTGCCGCTTAAACGTTGCATTTGCGGTGCGGTTGCGGTAATCCTCATATAAACTATAGGGGGACTTGCGGCAGGTGCGGCAAGTGCGGTTTTTTTTTCCGCAAACACTTGCCGCAAGTGCAAAACCGCACCTGCCGCAAGTTTCCCTATCGTTTCTATGGGTTATACCGCAACCGCGCCGCAAGTGCAATGGTAATGTGGCTATCGCGGCAGATGCGTTTTTTTCACAGCATCGACCGCAATTTGATCAAAAGAGCTGATGTGAAAGGGCCCTAAGGCGATTTCTACATTAACCCCTTCCATTCTATTTCTGCCCCACTTGCTATCTCACTATGTGCTCTACTAAGGCTATTTCAACATTAACCACTTCTATGCCATTTGCCATTTTGTTTTCCCACACTATTGTTTTATAGGGTTCAAACTGCTACATTAACCCCCTACTTTCTGTTTGCTATTCACTAAATGTGTCACTATGTGCTGTAATCATGACTTTTTATAATTAACACTAGATGGCGGCCCGATTCTAAAGAATCGGGTAGTCTAGAATCCATATATAGTTTATTTACTAATAGTTAGGGGAGTGCGGTGAAATGAATTGTGTGTATACAGGTGGCTCAGTGGGTAGCAGAGTATACGGTGGCTCAGTGGTTAGCACTGTATATGGTGGTTCAGTGGTTAGCACTGTATATGGTGGTTCAGTGGTTAGCACTGTATATGGTGGCTCAGTGGTTAGCACTGTATGGTGGCTCAGTGGTTAGCACTGTATACGGTGGCTCAGTGGTTAGCACTGTATATGGTGGTTCAGTGGTTAGCACTGTATGGTGGCTCAGTGGTTAGCACTGTATACGGTGGCTCAGTGGTTAGCACTGTATATGGTGGCTCAGTGGTTAGCACTGTATATGGTGGCTCAGTGGTTAGCACTGTATGGTGGCTCAGTGGTTGGCACTGTATACGGTGGCTCAGTGGTTAGCACTGTATATGGTGGCTCAGTGGTTAGCACTGTATACGGTGGCTCAGTGGTTAGCACTGTATATGGTGGCTCAGTGGTTAGCACTGTATACGGTGGCTCAGTGGTTAGCACTGTATACGGTGGCTCAGTGGTTGGCACTGTATATGGTGGCTCAGTGGGTAGCAGAGTATACGGTGGCTGAGTGGTTGGCACTGTATACGGTGGCTCAGTGGTTAGCACTGTATACGGTGGCTTAGTGGTTAGCACTGTATACGGTGGCTCAGTGGTTAGCACTGTATGGTGGCTCAGTGGTTAGCACTGTATGGTGGCTCAGGGGTTAGCACTGTATGGTGGGTCAGCGGTTAGCACTGTATGGTGGCTGAGTGGTTAGCACTGTATATAGTGGATCAGTGGTTAGCACTGTATATGGTGGCTCAGTGGTTAGCACTGTATACGGTGGCTCAGTGGTTGGCACAGTATATGGTGGCTCAGTGGTTAGCACTGTATATGGTGGCTCAGTGGTTGGCACTGTATACGGTGGCTCAGTGGTTAGCACTGTATACGGTGGCTCAGTGGTTAGCACTGTATACGCTGACTCAGTGGTTATCACTGTATATGGTGGCTCAGTGGGTAGCAGAGTATACGGTGGCTGAGTGGTTAGCACTGTACAATGGCTTAGTGGTTGGCACTGTATACGGTGGCTCAGTGGTTAGCACTGTATACTGTGGCTCAGTGGTTAGCACTGTATACGGTGACTCAGTGGGTAGCAGAGTATACGGTGGCTGAGTGGTTAGCACTGTACAATGGCTCAGTGGTTGGCACTGTATACGGTGGCTCAGTGGTTAGCACTGTATGGTGGCTCAGTGGCTAGCACTGTATGGTGGCTCAGTGGTTAGCACTGTATATGGTGGCTCAGTGGTTAGCACTGTATATGGTGCCTCTGTGGTTAGCATTGTATATGGTGGCTCAGTGGTTAGCACTGTATATGGTGGCTCTGTGGTTAGCACTGTATATGGTTGCTCAGTGGTTAGCACTGTATACGGTGGCTCAGTGGTTAGCACTGTATATGGTGGCTCAGTGGTTAGCACTGTATATGGTGGCTCAGTGGTTAGCATTGTATATGGTGGCTCAGTGGTTAGCACTGTATATGGTGGCGCAGTGGTTAGCACTGTATATGGTGGCTCAGTGGTTAGCACTGTATTTGGTGGCTCAGTGGTTAGCACTGTATATGGTGGCTCAGTGGTTAGCACTGTATGGTGGCTCAGTGGTTAACACTGTATATGGTGGCTCAGTGGGTAGCACTGTATGGTGGCTCAGTGGTTAACACTGTATATGGTGGCTCAGTGGTTAGCACTGTATTATACGGTGGCTCAGTGGTTAGCACTGTATATGGTGGCTGAGTGGTTAGCACTGTATGGAGGCTCAGTGGTTAGCACTGTGTGGTGGCTCAGTGGTTAGCACTGTATATGGTGGCTCAGTGGTTAGCACTGTATACGGTGGCTCAGTGGTTAGCACTGTATGGTGGCTCAGTGGTTAGCACTGTATACGGTGGCTCAGTGGTTAGCACTGTATACGGTGGCTCAGTGGTTAGCACTATATGGTGGCTCAGTGGTTAGCACTGTATATGGTGGCTCAGTGGTTAGCACTGTATATGGTGGCTCAGTGGTTAGCACTGTATATGGTGGCTCAGTGGTTGCCACTGTATACGGCGGCTCTGTGGTCAGCAGAGGACGGCGGCTGTGTGGTCAGCAGAGGACATCGGCTCTGTGGTCAGCGCAGGAAGGAGGCAGAGTGGTCAGGGCAGGAAGGAGGCAGAGTGGTAAGCGTAGGACGGCGGCTCTGCGGTCAGCAGAGGACGGCGGCTCTGTGGTCAGCAGAGGATGGGGGCTCTGTGGTCAGCAGAGGACGGGGGCTCTGTGGTCAGCAGAGGACGGGGGCTCTCTGGTCAGCAGAGGACTGGGGCTCTCTGGTCAGCAGAGGACGGGGGCTCTGTGGTCAGCAGAGGACGGGGGCTCTGTGGTCAGCAGAGGACGGGGCTCTGGTCAGCAGAGGACGGGGGCTCTGTGGTTAGCAGAGGACAGGGGCTCTGTGGTTAGCAGAGGACGGGGGCTCTTTGGTCAGCAGAGGACGGGGGCTCTGTGGTCAGCAGAGGACGGCGGCTCTGTGGTCAGCAGAGGACGGCGGCTGAGTGGTCAGTACAGGATTGAGTGGTCAGCACAGGATGGAGGCTCAGTGGTCAGCACAGGATGGAGGCTCAGTGGTCAGCACAGGATGGAGGCTCAGTGGTCAGCGCAGGAAGGAGGCTGTGGTCAGCACAGGAAGAAGGCTCAGTGGTGAGCGCAGGAAGGAGGCTCAGTGGTGAGCGCAGGACGGAGGCAGAGTGGTGAGCGCAGGACGGAGGCAGAGTGGTGAGCGCAGGACGGAGGCAGAGTGGTGAGCGCAGGACGGAGGCAGAGTGGTGAGCGCAGGACGGAGGCAGAGTGGTGAGCGCAGGACGGAGGCAGAGTGGTGAGCGCAGGACGGAGGCAGAGTGGTGAGCGCAGGACGGAGGCAGAGTGGTGAGCGCAGGACGGAGGCAGAGTGGTGAGTGCAGGACGGAGGCAGAGTGGTGAGCGCAGGACGGAGGCAGAGTGGTGAGCGCAGGACGGAGGCAGAGTGGTGAGCGCAGGACCGAGGGTCGGTGGTCAGCAGAGGACGGCGGCTCAGTGGTCAGCAGAGGACGGGGCTCTGTGGTCAGCAGAGACGGGGGCTCTGTGGTCAGCAGAGGACGGCGGGTCTGTGGTCAGCAGAGGACGGCGGTCTGTGGTCAGCAGAGGACGGGGGCTCTCTGGTCAGCAGAGGACGGGGGCTCTGTGGTCAGCAGAGGACGGCGGCTCTATGGTCAGCAGAGGACGGCGGCTTTGTGGTCAGCAGAGGACGGCGGCTCTGTGGTCAGCAGAGGACGGCGGCTCTGTGGTCAGCAGTGGACGGCGGCTCTGTGGTCAGCAGAGGACGGCGGCTCTGTGGTCAGCAGAGGACGGCGGCTCTGTGGTCAGCAGAAGAGGGCGGCTCTGTGGTCAGCAGAGGACGGCGGCTCTGTGGTCAGCAGTGGACGGCGGCTCTGTGGTCAGCAGAGGACGGCGGCTCTGTGGTCAGCAGAGGACGGCGGCTCTGTGGTCAGCAGTGGACGGCGGCTCTGTGGTCAGCAGAGGACGGCGGCTCTGTGGTCAGCAGAGGACGGCGGCTCTGTGGTCAGCAGAAGAGGGCGGCTCTGTGGTCAGCAGAGGACGGCGGCTCTGTGGTCAGCAGAGGATGGCGGCTCTGTGGTCAGCGCAGGAAGGAGGCAGAGTGGTGAGTGCAGGACGGAGGCAGAGTGGTGAGCGCAGGACGGAGGCAGAGTGGTGAGCGCAGGACGGAGGGTCGGTGGTCAGCAGAGGACGGCGGCTCAGTGGTCAGCAGAGGATGGCGGCTCTGTGGTCAGCAGAGGACGGGGGCTCTGTGGTCAGCAGAGGACGGGGGTCTGTGGTCAGCAGAGGACGGGGGCTCTGTGGTCAGCAGAGGACGGGGGCTCTGTTGTCAGCAGAGGACGGGGGCTCTGTGGTCAGCAGAGGACGGCGGCTCTGTGGTCAGCAGAGGACGGCGGCTTTGTGGTCAGCAGAGGACGGCGGCTCTGTGGTCAGCAGAGGACGGCGGCTCTGTGGTCAGCAGAGGACGGCGGCTCTGTGGTCAGCAGAGGACGGCGGGTCTGTGGTCAGCAGAGGACGGCGGGTCTGTGGTCAGCAGAGGACTGCGGGTCTGTGGTCAGCAGAGGACGGCGGGTCTGTGGTCAGCAGAGGACGGCGGGTCTGTGGTCAGCAGAGGACGGCGGCTGTGTGGTCAGCGCAGGAAGGAGGCAGAGTGGTCAGCGCAGGAAGGAGGCAGAGTGGTCAGCGCAGTACGGCGGCTGTGGTCAGCAGAGGACGGCGGCTCTGTGGTCAGCAGAGGACGGCGGCTCTGTGGTCAGCAGAGGACGGCGGCTCTGTGGTCAGCAGAGGACGGCGGCTCTGTGGTCAGCAGAGGACGGCGGCTCTGTGGTCAGCAGAGGACGGCGGCTCTGTGGTCAGCAGAGGACGGGGGCTCTGTGGTCAGCAGAGGACGGGGGTCTGTGGTCAGCAGAGGACGGGGCTCTGTGGTCAGAGGACGGGGGCTCTGTGGTCAGCAGAGGACGGGGGTCTGTGGTCAGCAGAGGAGGGGGGCTCTGTGGTCAGCAGAGGACGGGGGCTCTGTGGTCAGCAGAGGACGGGGGCTCTGTGGTCAGCAGAGGACGGGGGCTCTGTGGTCAGCAGAGGACGGGGGCTCTGTGGTCAGCAGAGGACGGGGGCTCTGTGGTCAGCAGAGGACGGGGGCTCTGTGGTCAGCAGAGGCCGGGGGTCTGTGGTCAGCAGAGGACGGGGGCTCTGTGGTCAGCAGAGGACGGGGGTCTGTGGTCAGCAGAGGACGGGGGCTCTGTGGTCAGAGGACGGGGGCTCTGTGGTCAGCAGAGGACGGGGGTCTGTGGTCAGCAGAGGAGGGGGTCTGTGGTCAGCAGAGGAGGGGGCTCTGTGGTCAGCAGAGGACGGGGGCTCTGTGGTCAGCAGAGGACGGGGGCTCTGTGGTCAGCAGAGGACGGGGGCTCTGTGGTCAGCAGAGGACGGGGGCTCTGTGGTCAGCAGAGGACGGGGGCTCTGTGGTCAGCAGAGGACGGGGGCTCTGTGGTCAGCAGAGGCCGGGGGCTCTGTGTGGTCAGCAGAGGCCGGGGCTCTGTGGTCAGCAGAGGACGGCGGGTCTGTGGTCAGCAGAGGACGGCGGGTCTGTGGTCAGCAGAGGACGGCGGGTCTGTGGTCAGCAGAGGACGGCGGGTCTGTGGTCAGCAGAGGACGGGGGGTCTGTGGTCAGCAGAGGACGGCGGGTCTGTGGTCAGCAGAGGACGGCGGGTCTGTGGTCAGCAGAGGACGGCGGGTCTGTGGTCAGCAGAGGACGGCGGGTCTGTGGTCAGCAGAGGACGGCGGGTCTGTGGTCAGCAGAGGACGGCGGGTCTGTGGTCAGCAGAGGACGGCAGATCTGTGGTCAGCGAAGGAAGGAGGCTCTGTGGTCGAGTGGTCAGCGCAGGAAGGAGGCTCTGTGGTCAGCAGAGGACGGCAGCTCTGTGGTCAGCGCAGGCTAGGTGGGCGGAGCCATGGCGGGAGTCCCGTGAGGTGGGCGGAGCCAAGGCGGGTGTCTCGCGAGGTGGGCGGAGCCAAGGCGGGAGTCTCGCGCGGTGGGCGGAGCCAAGGCGGGAGTTTTGCGAGGTGGGCGGAGCCAAGGCGGGAGTCCTGCGGGGTGGGCGGAGCCATGGCGGGAGCCCCGCGATGTGGGCGGAGCCATGGCGGGAGCCCCCGCGATGTGGGCGGAGCCATGGCGGGAGCTGTGCAGCGGGATGGCGGCGGGGTAAGTATACTGGAGTGTGTGTGTGGGTGTGTGTTTGTGTGGGTGTGTGAGTGTGTGATGTGGTTGGGATGGTGTGTGTGTGTTTGGGAGGACTGTAGTGAGAGGCTGTGTGTGTGAGTGTTTGATGAGACAGTAGTGAGGGGGGCGAGCGGAACGTTGAAACGCCGGTGCCTGTAGCTGCACGGAAAGTTCCGCGCGGCTACACTGCACTGTGACGTCAGCAGCATGGTCGGAGGCCGTCACGGAAGTAACCCTTCGGGTTCTCCGGAAGTGGCCTTCGGCTTTTATATAATAGATCTTTTATACCATTTCTTATTTAATTTTTCATCCACACTGTTTTATAGGATGTAAGTGGTACATTAATCCCTTCTATTTTCTTGCCTATTCATTGCCGATGTCACTATGTGGTCTACTACTGCCATTTTATTACTAAATACTTTAATACTATTCTTATTTTTATTGATCGTTCAGTATTTGGTATGCGTGCCAGTGGTACATTAACCCCTTACAGGCTGTTTGATAATTTTTGTGGAGTTAGGAGTCAGTCATCACACTGTTACGAGTACGTTAAATCATTATATGTCAATTTGTAATATTTTTCTTCGTAATTACTCTGTTGCACTACTACCTGTCTTATATTTAACAGTTTGGTGGTAATGCTACCTGGCCAGTTCACATCAGCGGCTACTTGAAATCGCGCCAGATGTGGTGACAGAATAGCATCAGCTCTTTTTGCTGCATTGCCATCGCATAACTCCTGCACTTCTGGTGTCGTTTCGCTAATCGCCATAGTAAGTATAGGGGAACTTGCGGCAGGTCCCACCATGAAAAATAGCGCGCTCACCCTGCGTTTTTTTTTCGCTACAGTACCTGCCACAACTGCTAAACCCCAATTGCTGCACCTGCTGCAAATAACTGTATACTGACTACTATGGCGATTATAATGACTATGAGGATTAATGTAACAGCCCGCAAGTCCTGCAGTTATGCTGTGGCTATGCGCCACATGCGACAAATGCAGTTTTTTCTACGTTTATGATGCTATTTGAAATTAACGCTCATGTCAAAGTCCCTGTCATCCCAGTAGGACATTAACTACTTTTACATACCAAATATTTTACACTCTATTACTGACTGGGTCCCCTTTCACACGTGCATTGTATATGCAGATTTACATACTTCCATAACATGTGCTAATATTTAAATTTTTTACGGAACTTCACTATACCCGTCACTAGGGCTGCAGTTGCGTAACGTTATATACATCCCCGGATTTACGTTGCTTTTTACATTGACCTGCCTGTTTCAACATTTACTGCGCAAGTTGCCTTATTTCTTTTTTCACCCTGCTTAGTCACATTCTGCTATTTCATACTTGACGTTAATGCCGCTGTTTCCCCAACTAAAGCACGAAAAATAAAAACCACTACTTCTGCTATAATCCCAAAACCTTAAGTTCTAGGTACAAATTAACCCTACCTCTGCCATTTTTCAACACCTTATGCTACAACAACCTTGCTGGTGGTTATGCAGAAATTGACGTCATCTCGGTTCTTTTAACGGTTTTCTTACAATGTTGAAAATTTGCTTTGATAACGCGCATCGCAAAGGCCCCTTACATCCATTTGTTTTGCCTTCAAGGCAGTTTTTAAGGACTTTTAACAAACTCATTTCCATTCACTACTCCATACAGTAAACATCATTAAATCTTTCTTTCATACTTTAAAGAAGTCTATCATTTCATTATAACAGGTTTTTGAAATACACACTGTAGTTTTATTGTTTTTGTCTTTTTACACAGTTATTATTAATTGTTTCCTTAACTAACACACTCTAGCTCTTTTTGGATTTCAAACACTGCTTATTCTTACTAAGATGAGCTCTCCAACACAAAATATCGCTCTTGCCAAGGAGGCTGCATCTACACCTAAGAAGAAGCGTGCAGACGAGACTTTGGAAGAGAGACGTCTTCTGTTAGATCGTGATAAGGCTGCTAAAGCTAAACGCATTGCAGAGGAGAGTTTGGAAGAGAAACGTGTTCGGTTAGATCTGCGTAAGGCTGCTAAGGCGAAACGTACTGCAAAGGAGACTTCAGAAGAGAGGCGTCTTCGCTTAGATAGTGATAAGGCTGCTAAGGCGAAACGCCTTGCTGAAGAGACCTTAGAAATGAGACGTATTCGCTTAGATCGTGTTAAGGCTGCTTACGCCAAACGTATTGCAAATGAGACTTCTGCAGAGAGACGTATTCGGTTAGATAGGGTTAAGGCTGCTAAACTCAAACGGTTTGCTAAACTCTCTTCTCCACTGAGACGTTTTCGGTTGGATGCTGCGAAGACTGCTTTACATACACGTATTTCGCAAGTGTCTTCTGAAAAAACAAGCCAACGAATGGAAACAAGAGCCATGACTGCGCGTTCCACATGCAAACAAACAAAAATTCGAGTCACTGAAGAACCGTCTGACACAGATGCTACTCCAGCCTCTTCGTGTACTGACATTCTACCAAGTGAACTGCCTTTAACACCTCCCATTACCTCAATGGAAATCAAAAAAGGAAAGGTTCGCAAGGTGTCTGTGCGTATGCGCAAGAAGGGTGTGGAGGAGAGTTCTGAAGAAAGACGACTTCCCTTGGACAAGGAAAAGGCTGCTTTGAAAACACCGGTTTCAATAAAGTCTTTAGAAGGAAGGACAGAACGATTAGGCAAAAAATCAATGCCTCTGCCTCAACGACGCAAACAAAAAAAGTTAATGCCTGTAGGAGATCCGTCTGATCCTCAGACTGCTGCCACCTCTTCGTCTGATGCTCAGACTGCTGCCACCTCTTCGTCTGACCATCATACTGCTGCCACCTCTTCGTCTGATCCTCATACTGCTGCCACCTCTTCTTCTACTATCTTAACTACAACTGAACAGCCTTTACCGCATCGCAAGGCCACATCAAAACGAAAACACTGTGCTGAGGAGACGCCATACAGCAAACAGTGTAAAATTTTGAGGCTTAAAAGGAAAAGACAGATGCGTCAAGATACAGATTCTCCTACGTCTAGACAAGTCCGCTTGACCAATTTGGCTACATTACGTCGTGAAGAACGCCAAACTTCTTCTTCCACTTCTATATTGCAAGAGGCAGAACGGAATATATATTCCACTTCTTCATTTATGGAATGTTTGGAATCTACATCCCTTCCACGTCTCATCTATGTAGGATTACACAATAAACTTCTACGTTTATTATCTTCACCTCTCCTACATCAAATGGGATTTATTGATCAGGATCATGTTATTGGAGAACATTTCTGTGGTTTCATGAATGTAATATGTGAACATTGTGAGGCTCGCCATTTTACTGCTGAACGACCATCAGATCAACAGTTTACTCTTTGTTGCCACAAGGGAAAAGTAAAGGTACCATTACCTCAATACCCGCACGTCTTCCAACGCCTGCTGAAAGGAGAGAGTGAGTACAGTCAAAATTTGATGGAGAATATCAGGAGCATTAATAGTTCTTTTGCTTTTGCCTCCATGGGTGCCCATGTTTCTCTACCTCCTAGACATGGCCCATACTGCTTCCGTATTCATGGGCAAATTTATCATCGCACTGGAACACTCCATCCTGCTCAAGATCAAACTCCAGCATATGCACAATTGTACATTTTAGATACTCTAAGCGCTACAGACCAACGGCTACAGTGTCCAGAAAATGTTAAATGTCATCCAACTTTAATGAGTATCATTGCTCTTCAATTGGATAATATTAATCCCTTTGTTTCGGCATACAAAATGCTACGTCACGTTGAATTAGAAGAAGAACAGAAGGCAGTAGAACATGGCACTGTCATGCCAAATATTATCATGGCCATTAAACAAGACAGACAGCAAGACCCGAGACGCTATAACAATCCTACTGCCAATGAAGTTGCTGTAGTCTTTGAAAATGCTGATGGAGAGCCACCATTCAATAGAGACATTTTAATTCATTTGAAACCTGATCCAAATAACCCCTTGGCCCCAAAAACACAGCAAGTCAGTATTCTACACAGCTATTTAGATGCATTACTCTATCCTTTATTTTTCCCTCATGGAGAACAAGGCTGGCATGAGGGACTCAAGCATCAAGGGAAAAGTCAACGCAGGGTTACACAGCTCCAGTATTACTGCTATTTGCTGTCTGTACGGAATCAGTTCAATCCTGTCCTGAATGGTGGCAAACTAACACAGCAGTACTTAGTGGATGCGTATGTGAAAATCGAGGCTAATCGCTTAAATTTTATCCATCACCATCAAAAGGATTTAAAAGTAGAGGATTATTGCGTACTCCAGGAACATCTCCTGAAACAATCTTGTTGAGAAAGGTATTCCCATTGGCAAGACGGTCATTTTACCATCTTCCTTTGAAGGCAGTCCCAGAAACATGCAGCAACGCTATCAGGATGCCATGGCTATTGTGACTAAATTTGGACGACCAGATCTTTTTGTAACCATGACTGTAATTATAAATGGAGGGAGATTACAAACAATTTAGAGCCATGGCAGCGTCTGGAACATAGACCTGATTTAGTCGCCCGTGTCTTCAGAATTAAACTGGAAGCCCTATTAAAAGAAATTAACACTGGATTATTTGGCAAAGTTTGTGCAATGGTTCATGTTATTGAATTCCAAAAGCGTGGCCTACCACACGCTCACATTTTGATCATTCTGGATAGCAAATCCAAACTAAGAACTGAGGTTGAAGTGGATAATATAGTTTGGGCTGAAATCCCTGATCCAGAAGAATACCCTCTGCTCCATGACATTGTGATGCAACACATGATTCATGGACCCTGTGGACAACACAACCCCAATTCTCCATGTATGGATCTTGGCAAGTGTAAGAAAGGTTTTCCTAAAGATTTCCAACCAAGAACACTCATAGCTAAGGATGCATACCCTACTTGTCAAAGAAAGGAAGGATCATCCTTTCAAATCCGTTCAAAGATGATTGATAATTCTTGGGTTGTTCCCTATAACCCTTACCTACTATTAACATACAAGTGTCATATTAATGTTGAGGTATGTGCTTCCATTCAAAGTGTAAAATACCTATTCAAATATGTCTACAAAGGACATGATAAAGCCAATCTTGAAATTTGCCAAACCAATATCCACCATGATGAAACACATCAATTCATGGATTCAAGATACGTGAGTGCACCAGAGGCAGCTTGGCGAATATTTGCTTACCCAATGCATAGACAATCGCACTCTATTATTCGCCTTGCCGTACATCTCCCACATTCTCAACCACTTTATTTTCATGAGGATGACTCTGTTGACGACATCAGTTACACAATGCACAGAAAATCTACTCTTATGGGCTACTTTGAGCTGAATGAGAGTGACCCGCATGCTCATGATTACTTATACCGCCAAATTCCAGAGCACTATGTTTGGAAAGAAGGTGCATGGGAAGTTAGAAAGCGAGGAGGTTCTTCAGTGATTGGAAGAATGTATACTGTCAGTATGAAAGATCAAGAACGGTACTATTTAAGGTTGTTGTTACTGCATGTCAAAGGAGCAACAAGTTTTGACAACATTAAGACTGTTAATGAAGTCACATACCCAACTTTCAAAGAGGCGGCATTAGCCCTTGGATTGCTCTTCGATGACACTGTTTGGAGAAATACTTTATTGGATGCCTGTGTTCTCAACATGCCTGCACAGCTTCGTGATATGTTCGCATATATATGTATTTTTGGTCCTCCAGCTCATCCATTGGAGTTGTGGAAAGAATTTAAACAAGACTTTATCCAAGACTACTGCCATGCATATCACTCCAACACTGAGGAGTGTGAGAATTGTGAAGGATATGCTATGACTGAAGTCCAAACTGTTCTAAAATTTCATGGCAAAACTTTTACTGATTTTAATCTACCACGACCAAAAAGAAAGCCACACGTTGCCCCACAATACAACAAGGATGAGTTAAGAAGAGCTCAGCAAATGAAAGATGCTTTAAATAAACAACAACTTTTGGCCTATGATGCGATAAATCAAGCTTTACACGATAGAAGTGGACAACCTAACTGCTTTTTCATTGACGGTCCAGGTGGCAGTGGGAAAACATATCTGTATGATTTATTAATTCATGAACTAAGAGGAGAAGGCGAAATTGTCTCACCTGCAGCCAGTACAGGGATTGCAGCTAACTTACTGCAAGGAGGAAGAACCATCCATTCGCTTTACGGAATACCAATTCCAATCAATGAAACTTCCGTTTCAAGGATTAAAAATGATACAGATGCTGCACAACATTTGAAAAGTACCAAACTTTTCATTATTGACGAGTCCACTCTGTTATCTAAATATGCATTGCATGTGATAGATCAACTTTTACGGGATGTCATGACAACAGATATCTCCAAGAAAAATACAACACCTTTTGGAGGGAAAGTCATTGTTCTGGGAGGAGACTTTCGACAGTGTCTGCCTATCATCCCTCATGGTACAAGAACTGACATTATAGAGAGTTGTATTAAATACTCACGACAATGGCAGCTTTTCACTCAATTGCCACTCTTCAACAATATGCACTCCATTGATCCTGATTATAGCCGTTGGTTACTTCAACTGGGAAATGGTGAATTGTCCAATGATTTCAACCTTGGAGATGATACCATTGAAATCCCACAAGACATGATCTGCACTGGCTCAATCATACTTGCTATATTTGGTGAAAACATTGTGATTGATGTACATAACAATGAAAGCATTCAGATTGCTGCATCACATGCCATTCTTTGCCCTAAAAATGACCATGTGGATATGGTGAACTCTAAGGTCATGGATTGCATTGCTGGTGAATACACTGAATACATTAGTGATGATTCCATTGATCCTGATGAGACTGAAGATCCAGATCCATATCCAGTGGAATTTTTAAATTCACTCACACCAACGGGAATGCCTTCTCATCGCCTCAAATTGAAAATCGGTACCATTGTCATGCTTTTGCGCAACTTCAACAGCAGAAAAGGTCTTTGCAATGGGACTCGCTTGATTGTCATCGCTTTGTTTGGCAATCTGATTCAAGCAAAAGTCATTACTGGGTCTGCAGAAGGAAATGTGGTGTTTATTCCAAGGATTGATTTATCTCCATCAGAGACTGGCTTACCTTTCAATTTAAGACGTCGACAATTTCCTGTGAAGCCTGCTTTTGCCATGACCATCAACAAATCCCAAGGCCAAACACTGGAGAAAGTGGGGATTTTTTTGCCGGAACCCGTTTTTGGACATGGACAGTTATATGTGGCTTTTTCACGAGTGAAAAGTCGATGTAATGTTAAGGTGAAAGTGCTGGATACACCTATTCAAGGAAAGTTGCTGCCTCATTCAGAAAAAGTCTTTACTAAAAATATTGTCTATAAGAATATTTTATTTTAAATTCTTTAGATATATCCATTATTGTATGGAAATGTAATATATAACAATTAAAGCATTCTAATTCCTGCATCACATGCCATTCTTTGCCGTAAAAATGTCCATGTGGATATGGTGAACTCTAAGAATATGGATTGCATTGCTAGTGAATACACTGAGTACATTAGTGATGATTCCAGTAGCCTCCCTGGCGGTCTGTTTAGGTGTAGAATTTTTTGCTAAAAGCGGGCTACCCGCGTTCGCGGCAGATGCAGTAAAAAAACCGCATCGGCCGCACTTGCCGCATAGCTGCCGCACTTGCGCCGCACTTGCGGCGCGGTTGCGGTAATCTGCAGTGGCTGCAGTAGAAGTGAGATAATGATTTTATAAACTTACATGCCTGCGTACTTGAGGGCGTCTCCCTGTGTGTGCTGGCACTTGTGGGCTGTGCTCATCATGTCTGCTCTCCCCCTCCCTTATGCACGCCCCCTCTCAGCCTGCTATAGTGATGTGAGGCTGATTGCGTCATAAAGGGGCGGGGCTACCGGGATGCCGCGATTTAGCCCCGCCCCTTTATGACGCAATCAGCCTCACATCACTATAGCAGGCTGAGAGGGGGCGTGCATAAGGGAGGGGGAGAGCAGAAATGATGAGCACAGCCCACAAGTGCCAGCACACACAGGGAGACGCCCTCAAGTACGCAGGCATGTAAGTTTATAAAATCATTATCTCACTTCTACTGCAGCCACTGCAGATTACCGCAACCGCGCCGCAACCGCGCCGCAAGTGCGGCGCAAGTGCGGCAAGTGCGGCAGATGCGGTTTTCTCACCGCATCTGCCGCGAACGCGGGTAAGCCCGAGCCTGACTCGGGGTTAACGCTTCTGGTAGTGAATGTTAACCCCGAGTCAGGCTCGGGAATAACGCTAGGAAGGTTAAGACTGAAGATTTTGACCAATATCCAGTGGAATTTTTAAATTCACTCACACCAATGGGAATGCCTTCTCATCGCTTCAAATTACAAATCGGTACCATTGTCATGCTTTTGTGCACCTTTAACATCATAAAAGGTCTTTGCAATGGGACTCACTTGATTGTCATCGTTTTTTTTGACAATATGATTCAAGCAAAAGTCATTACTGGGTCTGCAGAAGGAAATGTGGTGTTTATTCCAAGGATTGATTTATCTCCATCAGAGACTGGCTTACCTTTCAAGTTAAGACGTCAACAATTTCCCGTGAAGTCTACTTTTGCCATGACCATCAACAAATCCCAAGGCCATACACTGAAGAAAGTAGGGATTTTTTTGCCAGAACCCATTTTTGGACATGGACAGTTATATGTGGCTTTTTCACTTGTGAAAAGATGATGCAATAAAAAGGTGAAAGTGTTGGATACACCCATTCAAGTCAAATTGCTGCCCAGTAGTGAAATACTCTTTACTACAAATATTCTCTCTAATAATATTTTATTTTAAATTCTTTAGATACATATTAGATTTAGATACATACTTACTTTCTAATTAAATACAAATATTACAATAAATTAGTTTAGCCATAGATGTATAGCAATAGAAAAAAAAAAAAATAAAAAATATTATTTGTTATACAAAAAGATATTAAAATTAGTTATTATATATAAAATAGTTATTTAAGAAATATAGTCGTTAGTGTTCATTTTCACTAACAATATAGTATATAAAAATATTTTAGTTTAAATTCTTTATATGCATATTACATTTAGATACATACTTATTTTCTAATTAAACAAAAATATTCCAATAAAATAGTTTAGCCATAGATGTATAGTACTAAAAAAAAAAAAATTACTTTACCCATAGATGTATAGGAATTGACCAAAAAAATAACAAAAAAATAGTTTACAAATAGATGTATAGCAATAGAAATAATCCAAAATACCAAAAAAATTAGTTTAGTTTTAGATAAAGACATTATAATTAGTTATTACATATTAAATAGGCCTTTAAGAAATATAGTCCTTAGTTTCACTTTTCACTAAAAATATAGTGTATAAAAATATTTTACTTTCAATTATTTACATACATATTCTATTTAGATACATACTTTCTAATTAAACACAAATATTACAATAATTTAATTTAGCTATAGATGTAGAAGAATAGAAATAGACAAAAATACCAAAAATATTACTTTCGTTATAAAGATAGTATAAATAGGTTTTAGATATAAAATAGTTATTTAAAATATATAGTACTTACTTTTTTAGCTTTGAAACTTTCTTTTTACATTTCATTGTATATGTATATAAACACACATTTTGTAGTAGATTGTAGATGTGTATCATCTAAATGCTTGCATTTAGTGATAAGAACCTGAAGCTCCAGCAGTATAGCTGCTGAGAGATTTCATTTTCTTTTTACACAGGGTGAGGTTTTTGTGAACAGCTAAGGCTGCCTTCAGATTTGCAGATGCATCTGCAGCGTTTTGAAGATGCATCTGCAAGCATCTGCATGCAGACGGTAGACCCTATCTTTATAATGGGACGCACGGTGTCTGCAGATGCTTGCAGGCAGCCGTGCGCACCCATTTACTCCTATATGTGATCTGTGCGCAGGCGGATGCCTGCATACAAATCACACACTCCCACCCGCACCAGGGATGCAACATGTCGTGTCCCTGGTGCGGAGGAGAGTCTGTGATCTGTACCCAGGCATCTGCCTGCGCAGAGATCACATATAGGAGTGAATGGGTGTGCTCGGCTGTCTGGAAGCATCTGCAGACACTGTGCGTCCCATTATAAAGATAGGGTTTACCGTCTGCATGCAGATGCATCTGCAAAATGCTGCAGATGCATCTGCAAGTCTGAAGACAGCATTAGAGATGGGTGGGACAGCTGTTCACACACATCTCTATCTTGAAGTGTGTTCTGTACATATAAATACATACATACATATAGGTACATATTTAGACACATAGGGAAAGAATAGACATTTTCATTTTAAATCTGACTTATTCTGCTATTTGTGGAATTTATAGTGTGAACAAATCAATTTTGACACTTGCTGTCTAATGGTGACCTACAGTACTCTTACTGTAAGTTGCATGAAATGTTAATGGAATTTGTGCTTTACTTGCAGTAGTTGCGGCACATGTGCTTTCAACAGTTTCAACTGCCAAAATCACAGTTAGCTCTTATTTTTAGTGGTTGCATTTAGTCAACCTGTTAAAGCTGTGCTTGCCGTATTTACTGCAAGCTAATTGCAAGTTCGATATACATTACATGTTACTTGCTGAAAGTGAGCTGTAGGTAGGTCCTTTGGTGCCAAGTGCAGAAATTGTATTTGGTTATTCTACACCTTCTGCAAATAGCCAAAAAATATCTGCTTTAAAAGGAGTCTAACTATTAATTATTAGGGATAGAGTAGAGTAGGTCCCACCAGTTGTAAGGCTACCTTCCCGTGGTTGGTGGGGAAACATGTACTGGCTTAATCATAGATTATTAATATTCATATATAAATTGAATATACGTAATCTGTACAAAACATCAGTGCCAGTATCTGTACGAAAAGCCTTGCCTTAGAATCATGACATGTACTACACTGACATATACCATACAAACATTGGTAGTTGATAGATAGATATCATGTCTTATTTGCATTATTGTCAAATTTGAATGAATAATGTATATATGCATGCTAGACTCCCGATTCTTTACAATTGGGCCGCCATCTATCATGGAATAATTGGATTATTAGTTAAAAATCTAATTTAATAAACTATACACCAGTTCTAGAATCCCGATGCAATCGCATCGGGCTCACAGCTAGTATATATACATATATATACAGGATCCTGTAGACAGGGGACGGTCTTTGACCGTCTCTTGTCTTTGACTTTATAAATATTTACATTTACGTTCTTTTATAATTTAGGACGGCCCTGTTTGAGAGTCGCCCATAATGTTTATTGTTTCATTGTTTGTATTGTTGACTTTTGAGGGATATATCCAGTGGGATGGGTAGTTAAGAATTATATATGGTGTTAACATTTAAAATGGACCATTTAGTCTGATAATTATGGTATAATGCATAATCTTTACTTTGTGTACTTGATTTATTCCTACCATGTTACATATACGTATGTGAAATATTTTGGATACATTGAGAAAATTGGAGGCTGTCACTATTTTTGCCCTCCTAGATATTATTGTGCCTTACTAATGAAGGTGTTGTTTGATATAGCATCTTGTGTATTTGGATACTCTCACATCACTTCCTGGTGCTTGAGTGTCCTGTGTATACTATTTGACAGACTAGTATGTATATATTTTCTCCCTTTGTATCTGTATTATTCTTTCTTTTCTTTCTCTTTGTTTCTTCCTTTCTTGTTTCTTTTCCCCTGTCTTTATAGATGGACCCTCTTTAGTTGTGTATGTGTCCCTTATTTGTTTGCTCCGCTCTTGGCTACACACATTTACTCATGTCTAAACCCTCTGCCAGACTCTGGCTGTAACAGCGCTCTTGTAGCGCTGACAGCGCTTAATTGGTTAAACTGCGGCTCAGTGGTGGAGGTGGATGTTGCCTGACGCAGGCGCAGTGATGTGCACATCACTGCGCAGACGCGGCGGCCATGTTACTGCTCCCGGATTGAAGCCGCACATACTCACACAGCGCATGCGCTGTCAGAGCGGTGAACGTCACCAACGCTTCTGCTCTTCCAGCTTGTGTACTTCCTGCACATGGCGGCGCCGGAGCGAGCCCGGCTGCACTATACTTACAGGTGAATATTATGATTACATTACTCATTGACTATAAAAACCAAATGAACTTGACAAGGAGTGCTCCCCTGACGAAGTCATCTTTGATGGCGAAACGCGTAGGGTGACTCCTCCTCTTTGCCCACATAGCTGACTAACTGTAGGTTATGGATTGATTGAACCTGCTTTTATGTATTGTATTCCTCTTTGATATTTCACTGATTGGGAGCTTTACTTGAGGACCGCTGATTGTGTTTTAACTTCAGCATTATATCCCTCTTCCTGACAAATCCCTTACAGGGAGGTCTGCATGAGGATAATTTATTGTCTCTTTATTAAAGGGGTATGATTCATTGTGAGATATTTGATAACAATCTCTCTATGCTGAGGTAGGTGAAGTTTTGAGTTTATATGTATAGCTCCATGTGGGGCTTTTTAAATTGTTTTTAATGTTGCACTTTATTGTTTTGTTCATGGTATTTGTAATAAAGATTTGTGACTAAACTATATGTGGTGATCGCCCATTTATACTGGTCAGCTTTTTTCTTCTATTTAAATTGCGTTACTGTAGTGTAACGCTGCCATAATGCTGCCAACGGAATCCTACGGTGATGGACTCCCGAGTGCATTCAAACACCGGTATGTAAGTGCTGGAGTTTGAAATCTCGCGCTATTTCGTAGCGCACAGGAAAATGCGGAAAGGGGCTTTTATTTAGGGTTACCAAAATAATAAATACCATTTAATAAATGAGAAAACTCTTTATTACATTAAAAAACTTTAACCGAAGACGTGGCTAAACTAGACAACCTAAAACACTCAAAATCTAGGCTAATTTTTCCCTCATAAAAAAAACAAATGATAATTGGAAACTTAATATGTAAATAGGGATGGATGAGTGGGTGTTTCTTCACCTAGTGCTAACTAGCAGATGATGACAAAAGTCCTCTAGGGGCTATAAATAGCCCAATTTCGCACACTTTTTGCAACCAATTAAACTTGTCCTTCAGTCACATGGTTCAGCCAATCCCAAGATTCTCCAGCCTCTGTTACCATACAATAGCACAAAGCCCCATCACCACCACTTCATGAGGATCCCTCATGAATCTAATAAAGCAACCTAAAGGGTCAGATAAAGCCATTATCACATATAATAAACTACATACCATATCTCAATATCCTGCATAATTAACTAGGGGCTCGCAATCCCATGTAGCTCTCTAAGGCCAGCTTCACACTGCGGCGTGATCCGGTCCGGGGCTGTCTGGGATGCCGTTTACAGCCGCGGACCAGATCACCACACAGGACTGGGGGGCTAATATGCCCTCCGGTCCGGTGTGCAGCGCACGCAGTTCCCGCTGCTGATAAGTCAGGACCGCGGGCGCCGTGGCCCTGACCTGTCAGCGGCTGCAGTTCGTGTGCTGCACACCGGACCGGAGGGCATATTAGCCCCCCAGTCCTGTGTGGTGATCTGGTCCGCGGCTTTAAGGTGCTTCCCGGACAGCCCCGGACCGGATCACGCCGCAGTGTAAAGCCGGCCTTAGTCATGCGCTTCAGGGGATATTCATTATACCCATATAGTGGTGATCAACTTTAAATGACTATTCCAATCACAAGTATCATGAAAAAAGAAGGTAGTGCTCACCTAGGTATGTATAAAATAATTCTTCTTTATTTAAACTCTTTAAAATTCCATTCTGCTGACACAAGGATATTCTTTAAAACCATAGTTTCTTATCGGAAATGTAATAATTTGAAGGATATTTTAGTTAGAAACAGGATAAGAAAAGAATCAAATTGGCTGGAAAAATGCACCACAATAGACAATTTTAGATGCGGAAACTGTGCCTAATGCAAACAACTCGTTACAAAATATCCTTTAGCAATAGTTGCATACACACATAAAGTTTCCATTTCATATTATGCAAAACAAAATAAGTTTTGTACATATTTTTTTGTCCAGGCCTTCCACTTTAATAGAGCATATTAGAGAAGAACATAATGCAAATAAAAAAGCATGGTGGGCACAACACTTCAGAATTCTCATAGACTTTGCTGGGATAAGGATAGGCATGCAGTTTTGTGATAAATATTGATTAAAAAAACTACTGCAAGCACCGTTTATTAAGTACAGTAAATGCAATGCAGTCTTCAAAGTCTCTGTCTTTATTAGATAATTTATTTTAGTTAAGGAATCAATATAACATTAAAAAAAGCAACTAAAGCTACAGTAGAGCTTCCACACTTCTGGATTCTTGTTATTCAAGTAAAAGCAAATATTTGGAAATGTTACCGTTTTACAATTGAGAAATTAAAGCTATATCTTAGATGGCGATGGCATGATATGAATGGTATATTTGTTTAGCTCAGTATTAAGGTGTGTTCCTTGTAGACCTGCCTTATGTAAACTTCTCCATGATATAAATATGTAGAGCGACCGTGAAGAAAAATTCCCGTACTTATAGAATCTATTGAGCAGGTTCAAAGTAATAACTCTTCATCATGAACTCCATAGGGTTCATTGCCTTTGCTGCTCTGGCACTTACTAGTTTCACAGGTTCACATTTTTAATAATTGTTTAAATATTATTTTTATAATTAATACCAATGCTAATGTGCTTTTTATGCATTCACTTCTTATTTTATTTGATATGCTGCATTTATTAATTCTCAATGTATTAGTGTAATATTGTTATTTTTTACTGTATATTTTATTTTTCTTTAATTTCTGCCTTTTTATGCATTAGGTATCATCTGTAATCCTGTTGAAACAGAGATTGAGGTATGTACATCTTTTTTTGTATAAACTAATTCCTATCTTCTTATACTAGCTGATACTGTTACATGAGTGCAGAGATGTTTTTTTCTAGAATTTGTATGTATATAATTATGCAAATAGTTTCACCCACCAAAAAAAATCCAAAAATCTTTAATGAAAACCAGTCTCCCCTTTTCTCATTGAAAATAGTGGCAGGCTAACAGTATCCTAGCCTCCACACTTCACAATTTGTGGCATGTCAAAATGATATTTTAAATGCCATGAATGGCAATTGAAGGATTATATTATCCATTTTTACACAATTAGATGAATATATATAAGTATCTAATAAAATGTTTTATATTACAATATATTGAGGAGGTAGACAGCTTCTGCCCAGTACACGAGTTGAATAAGTTACGGTATTTTTTCACAGTACTGTTACTATACTTTTCACTCCCAGGGTTTTGTCCGCATCTTGTGCCTCTAAAGGCTGGGTTACACGTAGCGATATCGGTAACGATATCGCCAATGGCACAGGGTTTGTGACGTTTCAGCGACCTCGCCAGCGATGTCCCTTCGTGTGAAATTCTGCAACGACTACCAATGAGCTGGCTGATCGCTGGTCGCTGCGGAATGGCCAGGACCATTTTTTGATTGCTGGTCTCCCGCTGCCCCACATGCATCGGCATGTGTGACAGGGGCAACGACCAGTGATCCCCATGCTGCGCCCGAGACACCTGACAGATCCCTGCAACCGTCTGGTGTCGGCGCTTCGCTGGGGAATCGCTGGTGAGTCTGTCTGTGTGGCATCTCACCAGCGATCACATACCTATATTCCAGCAATCCCGGTCTGGTCGGATCGTTGATTGGGTCGCTGGAACATTGGTATGTATAACCCGGCCTTAAGGCTGTGTTCAAAAGCTGAGTCTGTGCTGCAGATGTTAGGCTAGCTTCACACCACGTTTTTGTCTGTGAGGTTGGATCATGTTTTTTCAGAACCTGACAGCACAGGATGAGGACAAAGTGTGGCCAAATATGCCCTTCGATCCTGTTTTTTGCAGGATTTCTTTTCTGCTGCTGTCCATTGTGCTGAAGTTTGCCTGTGTCTGCTCTGCCGCTGTCCAAGGTGCTGAATTCACAGCCTGTGCATGAAATGCTGCTGTCCATGGTGCTGAAGTTATAACGGCAAGGATTTCTGAGCATGCTCTGTTGAAAAATCGGATCCCAGAAATTATCCGATTTTTTTTTTCCCGGATTTGGCGCCCATACACTCCCATGTTATGGGCGCCAGATCCGGTTCTGTCCAGTTTGTCCGATTTTTGCATAGGAGACAAAATATGATGCAGGCTCCAGTTTTGGGGACAAGGAAAAACCGGACAAAATCAGATCAGGCACAAAATACACAAAACTGGATGGCCAAATGGCCAGCACAATAGGTATACATGGGAGGCAAATCTATATCAGGTGATCAGGTTGTGTCCGGTTCAAACCAAACACAACCTGAGGCTGAAAACCGTGGTGTGAAGCCAGCCTTAGGCTAGCTTCACACCACGGCAGAGTCTGGTCCGGGGCTGTCAGGGATGACCCTGACTGCCCCGAACCGGATCAGCACACAGAACCGGAGGGCTAATATGCCCTCCGGTCCGGTGTGCTGCCGGACACAGCTGTCGCCGCTGATTACTCAGGACCACGGCTCACAGGGAGCTAGCTGTGGTCCTGAAACAACAGCGACGTGCAGCTGCAGGTGTCCGGTTCCTGGATCCTCCTGGACGGTGCAATCTGGCCCCATAGGCTTCCATGTTAGGGAGCGCAGAATTGCACCGGATCCGTGGGAATCCGGGATACGGCAATTTGGGGAGATTTTTCTCCCCGGACACAAAAATGTTGCAAGCAATGTTTTTGTGTACAGTGAGAAAAATCCGATTTCTCCCGGATTCTGCCGGAGAGATGAAAACTGGATGGCAGAGAGCTGCCATCCGGCTCCATCCAGCCCCATACGATACTAAGGGGCCAAAATCCGGTTTGGGGCTGTCTGGTTTACACAGGACAGCCCCGGACCGGACTCTGCCGTGCTGTGAACCCAACCTTAGACATTCAAAATCTGAACCTACTGGCAGGAAAATGCACTAAAACCATCCGTGTCCACATGGTGCATTTTTGATGCGGATCTGAAGGAGTTTTTGTGTCTTTTTCAATAAGGTTGGGATACTTTGGCCATAAAAAACAAAAAGAAGTTTAAAATCCTGTTCCCCCTTCAACACTATCACTTCCTGTAGACTTTTATGCAAATTAGGCACAAAATAAATACATAAAGTGCAAACACTGATGTGCATCTGTTGCATATTTTGAGCTAAGGTGAAGTAAAACGCAGAAAAATCCACGCAAAAATTGACATGCTGCAAAATTTCCTACAATAAAATACACAGCGGATCACTGCGGAAAGCAACACACCATGCAGACAGGACTTCATACATCCCATAGACTTTTCTGGGCAAACACGTTGCTTCATATTTAGTGGATCTGCACCAAATACGCGTCAAAATACATATCGTGGGAACGGGCTCTAATAGCCAAATAATTTCAACACCTTTGATCTAGACAAAAATTAAACCTACGGTAAATTACTAAATGATAAATTGACACTAAACACGAAAATATAATTTTTTTTCTGAAAGTAGACTTGCACCTTGTCATACAGCCACTCAGTACTTTATCATTCTCAGAGGTTTCCGTCAAAGTGTTATTTTTTAAATGCCTACAAATTTATATGTCCACGATGCGCTTTTGCTGTTGCAGAATTTCTGCACCTATAATGTAAATTGCATTTTTTCATTGCGATTTTTGCACTGATTTTTTTCACGTACATTTTTGTACACTTTTCGATACAGAGTTATTTGGTTGTTTTTGGTGTGTTATGCTTCAAATAAAAGTTGCTTTGTTTTTGATGCTTCCTAGTATTTGACAAAACTTTATTGAAATTCCTGTGTGCAGATCACATGCATTTACGCCACGGAAACACGCTAAAAATGCATGTGCAATTTTTATACTCCATAAATAGATTGCTAAACTTCTCACACCTGTTATAGCACCATATTGTGGCCTAATGTGACAGAAAAAATAACGACATGCCCAGCAATAGCATTACTGAAGAGGCAATTATACGTGTGTTGTGGTTATCCTACTCTACCTATCTTTTCTTATTCTCCTTCTAGTAAAATCCTGCAACCGTCCATATTTTATAAAAGAAAATAACCCCCTTTTGGAAGAAATATCTTGTTTCAAAGTATATAATTTTTTTTGTAGTTTCAGGTTTTTTTTATGCATATCCATGATCTGTATGTGATTACTAGGGATATTATTATGTCAGAGAAATGACTCTTGAACCTTGTAAAAGAAAAGATGCTGCAACTATTGTAAACAAATCCAAACAAACATATATGCCATTATAACTTATTATGATATTTTGGGAAATGCAATAAAACTGTACTTCATCATCTATTTATCCCGTGCTGTGAAGTGTAGCTGCTAATTACCTGAAGCCATGTGACTTCTCACAATCCCCCTCACCTGATTCTTTAGTGTGCCCTATAAATTTAAGGTCAGTTCTAATGGGTACACGTGTGGAGGGTTTGCATCTCATGCAAAGTAGCATTGAATGCTAAGTGGCTTGCAGTTACTTCGTGGCAGTTAGTCAGGGCAGGAATCAGGTAACACACTCTCTTATATTTTTTTTTTTTTACCATGTCCTTTACTTTAATGTCTTTTGTCCTATGTGCCTTGGCCATTCACTTCCACTGCGCCATCCCCCCTCCATTACCCCTCATCCACATAAGCCCCTCTCTCCTTCACTCTACTTTATTGAGCTCCCATAGTCTCTTCAACATACTGAATAATCCCAGACTAGCTGCTGCAGAGCAAACTCGCGCATGCACAATGCGCAGCGCGAAGTCCTATGATATGGATATGACGCGATTTGCGTCATACAGCCTATACCGCCCATGGAGGGGGGTGAGAGAGCTCACAATACATTAGCACGCCCATCTGGGCGTGAATAATTGATCTGCAGGCTGTGCTGAGAAGCCACACGGAACGCCCTGTGCGACTTCTCAAGCACTGAGAAGCCGCAGAAAGGAAGGTAATAAAAGCACTTTTACATACTTTACAAATACCCTTTTTTTACACAAATGGATGCGTACAATGCATTCCTGGAGGTGCAGGGACAGGTATAAATGGTCTGGGGACTGATTTTTAGGGGTCAGGTTCCTTTTAAATGACTCTCTCAGAAGCTCCTTGACCAAGTAACACCCCTCACCCTCAGAACCTCCAAACAAAGAGTGAAACAGCCCTGGCTCACAACAAAAACTTGAGTCCTCTAGTGATGCTCTAGGAGTGCTGAATGTCTATGGAAAAAAACTCACACACCAGTAAACGTCATTCACTATACATTTATGCTGAGAACTTACAACTTTGCCCTTCACTCTCGCCAAACAGACCTAATCACCACCCTGGTCTCCTCACTATCCAACAATCCAAAAAAACTCTTTGACATCATTCACTCTCTCCTCAGTCCTAAAGTGCAGGCCCCTATCACTGACCTCTATGCTGATGACCTGGCTTCCCACTTCACAGAGAAAATAGAAAACATCCGTCAGGAAATCAACTCCCAACCTCAAATCGCTGTTACTCCTACTCTCCCCACATTTCCTCCGGCTCACTCTCCATATTCGACCCAGTCACAGAAGAAGTCCCCAGGCTCTTCTCTTCTTCTCGTCCCACTACATGGGCCACTGACCCCATCCACTCACACCTACAGTCCCTGACAGAAGTTATGTCGCTTATCCCTGTTATGTAAATAAAAGCTTATAACCCAATGTTAAATTCATCTATTGGCTTTATAAATTATTCTTTTGAAAGCTGAAACCCTCCAAAATTTGGTTTAGGTTAAGAAAATAAACTGGCATCAATGCTGAAATATTGATCATTTAATGAACACAGAATGGTCAGATTTTGGCAAGATAAATGTTTTGTCGCCCACATAAAGTAATGTCATATACAAACAATTAATTAACTTAAAATACAAATATACGTTGCATAACATTGGTGAATGAAGTTGTGGTGCTATTAGAGTCATATTTAATATTTTGTGAGACTTCCATGAGCTTGAAGGACTGCATCCATGCGGTTCAATAATGATTCATAGAATTTATTAATGAAGTCATCAGGAATAGCAAAGAGTACAGTATTACATGCCTCCTAGAGTTCATCTAGATTCTTTGGTTTTGTCTTCCAAGCTTCCTCTTTGATCCTATCCCAAACATGTTCAATGATGTTCATGTCTGGTGACTGGGCTGGCCAGTCCTTGAGCACATTGATCTTTTTTGCCTGGAGGAACTTTGTTGTAGAGATGGATGTATGAGATGTAGCACCATCCTGCTGCAGAATTTGACCCTTTTATGATTTGGAATATAAGAGGTAGCTAATACTTCTTGATATTTTAGGCTATTGATATTGCCTTCCACCTTGCAAATGTTTCGCACACCCCCATACTGAATGTAACCCCAGACCATGATCTTTCCACCACCAAATATGGATTCATACTGGCTCCAGTAGGTCTCCTGCGGTATTTTCGCCGGCTGTGGTGTAATTCTACTGAAGATTCATCAGAGAAATCCACCTTTCTGCCACTTTTCTAGCATCCATCTGTTTATCAGGTTGTGGGACTTGACAAATGCCACACAGTTATTTATTTGCCTTTTGTTTATTGCTGGCTTCTGGGCGCTGATTCGACCATGGAGGCCATTTCGAGACAGAATCCTACAAACTGTTCAGTTGAGCATAGCCTGTTGGAGCTTTGCTGAAGTGGAAGAAGGGCTTGCGTTGGATTTTCTAACCAACAAATGTTCCTCCTGAGCAGTTGTCTAAACACATCTCCAGTCTTTTCAAATCTTTTTTTAATTCTTTGTACTTGACACTGAGACACATTAAAGGTGCCAACCACCTCTGCAGTGGATCTGGTCTTCAGCCTCTTGATGATAAAGGCTATTGATATGGTAAACCAGTGAGCTCTCTCAAGACCATTGCAACCTTATTGTTGCCAAACATGCTATTGGCATTGGTTATAGAAACATTTCTAAACTACTAAATGTGCAGTGAACACTGTTAGGGTCATAATGCGTAAGTTGAAAGAACATTATTTTACCATAAACTGACAATAATCAGGTGCTCCCAACAAGATTTCAGACAGAAAAGTAAAAAGAATTATCAGAAGAGTTGTCCAAGAGCCAAGGAAAACCTGTGGAGAGCTACTGAAAGACACTGAATCAGCAGGAAAATTGTTTCAAAGAAAACAATACCAATAAGTAATGCACTCAAACTCCATGGCCTGAATGCACGCTCACCATGCAAGATTCCATTGCTTAAAAAAAAATGCACGTTCAAGTGCATTTAAAGCTTGTTCAACAACATTTAGACAAGCCGGTGAAATACTGGGAGAATACAGTATGATCAGATGAGATCAAAATTGAACTCTTTCAGTGCCATAATACACACCATGTTTGGAGGCTAAAAGGCACTGCATATCACCCTTAAAACACCATACCAACAGTGAAGTTTGAAGGTGAGAGGATCATGCAGCGGAACTGTTTTTCAGCTTATGGCACTGGCAAATGTGTGATTAAAGGAAGGATGAATGGACAAATGTTCCGAAACATTTTTTACTAAAATCTGCTGCTATCTACCAAGATCATGAAGATGAAAGGGTGAACATTCCAGCAAGACAGTGATCCCAAGCAAAAAGTGAAGGAAACTCTCAACTGATTTTATAGCAAGAAAATAAAGCTGCTAGAATGGACAGCCAATCACTGCCTTGAATCCGATCGGAAAATTCATGGAAAGAAATATAGCTCAGAGTTCATAGAAAGAGCCCACAGAACCTTTAGGGTATGTGCACATTGGACGGTTCTGCATCATTGCAGACTGTCAGAAAACCAGAGTAGAATTTCAGGAGATGAAATTCCTGACCTCAGCAGTGTCCATCGTTTTTTTAGCGTTTTTTGAGCGTTTTTTGAGCGTTTTTTTTAGCGTTTATACAGCGTTTTTCTCGGCGGTTTTTAAGACTGTTTTTTGTGCACTTGTAAGCTAGATACGCTGGAAAAACGCTCAAAAGAAGTCACTTGCTCTATCTTTGAAAACCGGTGGAAAACCGGTGAGGAAAGTGGAAAGGAGAAAAAAAAAACGTTCTAATGTAAACAGCGTTTTCTGAAAACCATTGACTAGCATGTTAATCCAACCGCTGGTTAGGATTAACATAAATTTACATAAAACTCAGCGGAAAACGCCGGCGGAAAACGCTAAAAAACAGCTAAAAAAACGTCCAATGTGCACATACCCTTAAGTTTTAAAGAATGTTTGTGTGGAAGAATAGGTCAAAATCCCACCTGAGCAATGCATGCAACTAGTTTCTTCATACAAGAGGCATCTTCAATCTGCCATTTTCAACAAAGGCTTTTGTATGAAGTATTAAATAAATTTTAGTAAGCGTGTTCGTTACTTTTTAACTGTGTAATTTCGCATTATACACACCACTAAATTCATGGACATCTGTGGCTTGAGTCCTTTGCTTGTGTGGATTGAATTTTTTTTACTGACATATGGTAAGAAATTCAGATCAATAGCACCTTTAGAAATGTTTTTACTTAGACAATTAGTGACGTGTTCAATTCTTTTTACACATGATATTTATACTGAAAATGTAAATTGTTGAACCTTGACTTTGTTTTCATTATATTCTGTTTTTCTGCAGCCTAACTGTGATGTATACAAGCCATTACCAGGTATGGGAATGCTCTGCCCCCGAATTTATAAACCAGTGTGCGGTACAAATGGTCGTACCTATCCAAGTGAATGTGATCTCTGTTCAAGCATAATGTAAGTTAACATTTTAAAAACATTGATGCAATAGGTGTATTATTATTTTATGCTATGTCATTTTTTTTACTAACTTCTTGATATTCAATTCAAGTCAATTTTGTTTTGCTTGGCACCAAAATGAAAACATCTGTGAGCACAGAGATATACTGTACACTGGTCAGCCATAATATTGAAGTGGACTTGTCACCGCTGAAATGTGGCTAATATTTTATTCCTGCTGCTCTAATGATTATTCTTTTTTTTCCTTTTTGGAATCTGCCATGATATTTTTATGGTATTTACCAAGAGAGTGTTGTTCACAAGATTCTTTAGGCTGCTCTACATAATTATACTTTAAGCAATGTCCCTTTACAAAGTCCTTAAGAATGAGCATAGTGGGCACACCAAAAAAAAAAAAAAAAGAATTCTAAGGGGAGCAGCATGAATAAAATAAGGCTGGAGTCACACTGTCTGTGTGATATACGACTAAGGCGGCCGTCACATGCTTCAATCTTGTGAGCGATATTGTTAGCGATCACATGCACGCGCGATCTCTAACAATATCGTTCACATCACCGGTGAGCTGTCACACAGACAGACTCACCAGCGATGTGGAGCAGCGAGATCGCTGGTAACTATAGTACACATCGGGTTACTAGGCGCCGGTGGCGCTTAGTAACCCGACGTTTACCATAGATACCATCTCCCAGCATAGGCTCTGCCGCTGAGGAGATCGTTCATCGTGGTGTCACACACCCCGATGATGCAGATTTATCAAGCGATTATCGCTTGATATGAGCTCCGGCTCACAAATCTGCGATCTAAACAATCAAGCGATTTTACATTGTAAAATCGCTTGATTACACGCAGCGGCGCACAAACGATATCGCTTAGCGATCAAAGAGCAGATCGCTTAAGCGATATCGTTCAAGAAATTGATGTGTGTGACGGCCGCCTAAGTCGGATGTGTCACGGATGATTAACTTGGAATGGCCTACCCCTCTCTGAATGGGTGCGTCAGCTGCTTGTGTTTTAAGCAGCTCACACTCCCGTCTGACAGGGTGGACATTTCCAAGTTACTCATCCGTGACACGTCCGACTTAGTCGTATATCACACAGACAGTGTGATTCCAGCCTTATTTTATTCATGCTGCTCCCCTTAGAATTTTTTTTTTTTTTTTGGGTGTGCCCACTATGCTCATTTTTAAGGACTTTGCTAAAGGGACATTGCTTAAAGGATAATTATGTAGAGCAGCCTACAATCTTGTGAGCAACACTCTCTTGGTCGTATATCACACGGACAGTGTGATTACAGCATAAGACAAAACCTGGGATAAAAACTAAATTAACAAATGCCTTGTGAGTAATTAAACAGTATATATTAATAATGGTGACCAAAAAAATGCATGGAAAATTGGCCAATAGAAAATTGCCCACATGGAAAATGCCCACAGGAAAATTGTCCACACAGACAATTGCCAATTGCAGCATCAAATAGTTTCTGATCTCTGATATTTGAGGTGCAAGGTGAGGGATGTTCAACTGATATGTGAAAATGGCCCCAGGCATGAATGCCCACAGGAAAACAGTACAGAACAATAGGTGAGATGCTCTGAAGGACAGAGAATAGTATAGAATTATAGGTTATATGCTCTGCAGGACAGGGGGATAGTATAGAGGTATAGGTGAGATGCTCTGCAGGACAGGAGAGTAATATGGAATTATAGATGAGATACTCTGCAGGGCAGCAGAGTAATAAAGAATTATAGGTGAGACACTCTGCAAGGCTGGAGAATCATATAATATAGATTACAGTAGATGCTCTGCAGGACAGGGGGATAGTATAAAGGTATAGGTGAGATTCTCTGCAGGACAGGGGGATAGGATAGATCAGAAGTAGGGATCTCCACGCCTCAAGAGCTGCACACAGTGCAGGTTTTCAGGATTTCCTTAGTATTGTACAGGTGATAATATAATCACCTGCACTGGTGATAATTCCAAACTCTGTGCAATACTAAGTAAATCCTGAAAACCTGCACTGTTGGTGGCCTGAGTGAGTTCCCCACCCTGGTCTAGAGGTATATGGCGGGTTTACACGTTGCGATATCGGCGTCCAATTTCAATGAAAAGTCACGTGGTTCGATCGTTGGAGCCGATATCGTTCCTGCGTTGTATGGTGTGAACGTCCAATACGATGCAGGAACGATGTCAATGCGATATCGGGGATTGAATGAGCGTGCTATTCAATGCTCCGATATTGAATGGACATTGGAGCCGGATCGTGCTGTGTGACAACCCAACTACGATGCGATGTTCTACGTCACCCATTCATTCCCATGTTAAATGGTCGTTCCTGGATTGGGGGGCGTAGACATCGTACGGACGTTGTATCCAGACATCGCAACATGTAAACCTTCGATGCGATGCGGGAGAAACGTGCACTAAATGCGCGCTCCCGCGCAATTGAGTTGCGATATCGCAACGATATTGAAACGTGTAAACCCACCAATAGAGATGTCATGCAGAACCACAGATCTTCAACATTTCTGCATTAGGTTAATTGTAAATCACAAGTTGATCACATATCAGGTAAACATCTTTACCCTGCACCTCAAATATCAGAGATCTGAAACTTTGTGATGCTGCAAATGGCAATTTTTTTGTGTGGGCAATTTTCCATGTGGGCAATTTTCCAGTGGGCATTTTTCAGGGAACAATGAATAACATGGGGTACTTAAAGGTGCCGTTACACATAGAGATATCTGTGCAGACATTGCTTGCAACTCACTGGTTGCAGTGAAATCATGGACACATTGTTTTATTTTGTTGCCATGTACAAATGGAACAATGTGTCCATGATTTCACTGCAACCAGCAAATTGCCAGTGAAATTGCAATCAATATTGCCGCGTGTGACGGTACCTTTAAAGACATTCCACCTTCATTTGCACTAATACCAATATATGATCTGGCTAATTTCTTTGCTTTTAGTTTAGGAACAAAATAAGATCATAAATTGGCCACTTTAGTCCTGGTGACAGGTCCTCTTTAAAACAACCTTCCTAATATTTAGTAGGTATACATAATGCCACAAAACCAGCTCTGACCTGTCAAGGTAGTTACTCCACAAGATCTCTTAATAGTGTCAGTAGCACAAAATCTGGTGACATGCAACTTGTATGGCTCACACTTGTATTTCCACAACATACCGCAAATAAACTATTGAATTGACATTTGATAAACTTGCAGGCCATAGCAACACCTTGAAATCTTTGTCATGTTCCTCAAACTATTATGGTGGGTTTACACGTTGCGATATCGGCGTCCAACTCCGACCAAAAGTCACGTGGTTCGTGAGTTGGAGCCGATATCGTTCCTGCGTTGTACTGTTTGAACGTACAATGCGATGCTGTAATGATGGTAAACCGATATCGGGGGTCGAATGAGCGTGCTATTCAACCGCCCGATATCGGATGCCGGTTGGAGCCGGGTCGTCCTGTGTGACCGCCTAACTCCGATGTGTACTGCAACGTCACCCATTCACTCCCATGTTAAATGGTCGTTGCTGAGTCGTGGGGCGTACACATCGTCGGGACGTTGTATCCCGATATCGGGACGTCTAAACCGCCGATGCGAGTCAGGGAAAATCGGGTACTAAGTGCGCGCTCCCGCGCTGTTGTATTACGATATCTGAACGATATCGCAACATGTAAACCCACCATTACTGAACAATGTTTGCAGTATAGTAGGGAATATTATTCAGGTCAAAGAATCCATTACCATTCGGGAAGACCATTGCCATGATGGAGAGTTCTAAGTCAGCTGTACATTTTAAGTAGCAGGTAGGTATCAAAGTAACATTCAGGATCAGAATGTCAGGATCTATTTTTCCTAGCAAAACATTGCCCAGAGCATTACTTTGCCTATAGTCCGGTCTCCTCACTTTTGCCTTGTCAGATCCTTACCACTGCAAAATATTAACATATCAAAGTCAAGAACCATCTTGTGACTTGTTGTCTAATATATCCCACCTAATAATAAGCCAATGTTTTTCTTTATATTTGTCATTAGTGCATTCTTTATATTTGTAATTAGTGCATTCAGTTATACATTGGCCCTTGAAGTTGCAATCATAATTAATTTTGGGATAACCACTACAAGTAAAAAAAAACTTACAAATAATTGTCCAAATTTCTGAAAATATGAACCAAAATTGTGAAAACAAAACAAAAAAAAAAAAACACAAGAGAAGAAGAAGTTGATACCCAATGCACACGATCCAATGGCACTGTGTGTTGGATGCAATGCCTGCGGACCTTTGGGAACCCGCGGGTGCATGCAGAGCGCATACAGCCGCCCTATACTCACGATCTGCATTGGTGCTGCATCGCCCTCAGGGCCGTGGGTACTCGGGACCAATCCCTGCTGTCTGGTCACAGGGGGAATAATCACGGTGGTGGCCATGGACCAGTTCCGTGGCCCTGGAGGGATCGCAACTAAAAAGGGGAAAAATGTAAAAGGGGAAAAAAAGTTAAATAAAAGTTTGTCAGAGACGCCACCTGTGGTATGCGGCCAGATGTGACTGCCGCTGCTTGGCTCAGCTCCAAAGGATGATGATGGGATGCAGCAAGGTGATAAGCCCTCCACAGGCAGGGCTAGGTTGATACCTGAGCTGGTGGTAATAATTGTTACTGGTGAAGTTGTTGTGAGGTGATGATGGGAATGCACTTTAATGTCCGTCACACGCGGCAATATTGCTAGGCAATTTCACTGGCAATTTGCTGGTTGCAGTGAAATCATGGACACATTGTTCTATTTTGTTGCTGTGTACAAATGGAACAATGTGGCCATGATTTCACTGCAACCAGCAAATTGCCAGTGATATTGCCCAGCAATATTGCCGCGAGTGACGGTACCTTTATACTGACCGGTGTCCTTTAGATCTCCCAGGCTCGACCTCTCTTCAGATGCTGGTCTCCACAGCTATGGACCTTCAATAAATACTCTCACACTTGTTTCAGGTTTAACCAGGTACTTTACTCACTGCTCTTAGTTCACACAGTCATGGTTTCTTTTACAGTGAGTGTACTGGTAGCCGGTCAGAAGCTGGTCTGGTTCACCAAAGCACCCCCTTTCTTTAGCCTTTCTGGGTCTCTCTCCTCAGGACCACTAACTACTTCAGGGCCAGCAGTTGCGCACAAAGGGGTCCTTTCTCATACCCCCAAGTCCTATGTGAGGCTTTTCCTAGGTGTGATGGTCTGTTCGGTTCGAGCATAGAGACCCTTCACCTCACTGGTTAATCTGTGGCCGGGGCTTGAAGCTGCCAACCACTTTTACAGGGCCAGTACCCTGTCCTTCGACTCAGTCCCACGGTGTCTCTGTAAAGCCAGTCTTCCACCTTGGACTCCTTCTCCACTACACCTGGTCAGTAGTCTCGGACCCGGTCAGCCATAAGATGACACCGGCTGCCCCGTCCCGGTGTTTTTCCTTTGCTGTTTACAGTCTTTACTCTGTCACTCTGATCAGTCCTGAGCCCTCCTTCAACTCCCACCTCAGTCTGACTAACTGTCACTCTCACTCTGAGGTAAACCACTGTAACTCTTCCCCCTCTCACAGGTGCTACCTAAGCTCCACCCACCACTTTGCTCTTCCCCACTTCTCCCTTGCCTGGCATAAAGTCCTAGGTATAGGTATTCGGGGATGTGTTGGGTGCTTTTGGTTTGGGGTGAATGGCTTACCATCCCAGCTGCTGCACTTTTCTGTGGCTACCAGTCCGCAGGTTTGCCACAGTGCAGGATGGCTTCTCCCCGAATGCACCTGCTGGAGATCACTCCAGACTCCGTCGCATTAAATGAACATGCTGAAGAGATGCGGAAGTTTGGCCACCCACACCGCAGCTGAAATAACACTGGATCAGGAGAAGCACAGTGAGCATAGGATTTCTTGAAATCCCATCCACTATGCTGCTACTGTATAATGCAGTGTTTTAGACGCAGCAGCCAGACACTGCGTCTAAAATGCTGCAATTCTTGATCATGTGCACACACCCTAAGAGAGCAAAAACTAATTCCAAAGGCCTTCATAATTACTAAGTATGTCATCCAAATCTGCTGTGTATGCAGACCTCCCACTATGCCTGGACACATTATGCCAGGGAACACAAGGATTGGGCAGTTGGAATTCAGTAGTCTGAACCTTTTCTTTGGTAGATGAATCAAGGTACTGCCAGATGATTCTGGAATCGGCCGTCTCATAAGAAACACAGGAATACTGGGGCAGGTTGACATTTCTGTGTATGGGGAGTGGCAAAGTAGCCTTCAGCCAAATGATTTTAATGTATATGACCATCTTTAGTCAGGAAGATAAAAATCAGGAATATGATGATTTGAGCTTCATTGTAAGTGGTTTGAAGGCATATCGTAAACCATTATAATGAAAAAAAAACAATTGCAGTAATCAGTCCACATATTGGTGCAATGTAACAACTTGTGTTAGCTCTAGTTTTTTATATTATTTTGCAGTAGATATATATTAATTTTTTTTACATTTTTTAGAAAGAATAGCAGAAACCAGAAATTATAGCATTTTATTTTTTTTCTCCATTTCATATATGGCGGAAATATTTTTTTTACTTTTGTCTTATCAGACATTTTTGGACCCAATAATACTGAATATTCATTTTTTCATTTATTAAGAGGGGAGGAAGACCTGAACATAACTTATCGGTAGTTAGGTCGCAGAGGATTGTGTGATTGACAGCTGCATCTAAATGGTTAACAGCAGTAATTCAGCTGGTATTATTGTTATTATTATTATTATTTATTTATAGAGCACCATTGATTCCATAGTGCTGTACATGAGAAATGGTTACATACAGTGCTGTGCAAATTAATTGGGACAAGGCATTTTTGGAAGTAAAATCGTAAGTTGGTTACCAGTCAGTGATTCAAACCAGTTTTAACTGGTTTGAACAGGTGTGAGTGTACAACCTTGAGTAACAAAATGTGGTTTGACTGGTTTTAGTCAGAAAATAACAGCTAGCTGCCCCCTCAGCTTCAGTTGAGAGCTTGTTTCTGTGAGGAGTGGTTTAGTGTACTTTTTCTCTGTGTGATTCGTGCCTGTAAAAATGGATGTTACTCCACGGAAGAGGTCTAGAATTATTACTCTTAATGAACATACAAGTCTGACTGTAAGAGAAATCACTTCCACCGTTGGTATTGGAAAATCTACTGTTTCAAGAATAATTCGTACACACAATGAAACTGGATCGTTTTCTCCAAAACGAAAAGGGAAATGTGGAAGAAAAAGGAAAACAACACCAAGAACTGATAAAACACTTATCAGAAATAGTAAAACTAATGCAAAAAAAACAAGTTAAGACTTGCTTTGTCCCAATTAATTTGCACAGCACTGTACAAACAAGTTAAAAATACAATGAACAAACTAACAGTGACAGACCAATAAAGTGGGGAGGACCCTGCCCTGGCGGGCTTACATTCTACAGGGCAGTGGGGAGAGAGACAGTAAGTTCAGTCTGCTCTGGTGATGGTGGAGCGCTGGGTCCAATGGTGGCGGAGCGCTGGGTCCGATGGTGGTGGAGCGCCTGGTCCGATGGTGGTGGAGGGCCAGGTCCAGTGGTGGTGGAGCACAGGGTCCAGTGGTGGAGAGCTGGCACTGTGGTCATTGCAGGCTGTAGGCTGTTCTGAAGACATGGGTTTTCAGGTTCTGCTTGAAGGTTCTCAGTGTGGAGGACAGTCGGACGTTTTGAGGTACAGAATTCCAAAGAATGGGGGATGCTCGAGCAAAGTCTTGCAGGCGGTTAGATGAGGAATGTACAAGTGTGGAGGAAAGGAGAAGTCTTGTGAGGATTGAAGATTACAAATTGGATGATATCGGGAGATTAGTTCAGAGATATATGGGGGGACAGATTGTGGACGGCTTTGTAAGTCAGTGTTAGTAGTTTGAATTGGATACGTTGGTGAATTGGGAGCTAGTGGAGGGATTTGAAATGGGTATAAATGGTGGAATAGCGAGGAGAGAGGTGGATTAGTCGGGCAGCAGAGTTGAGGTCAAATTTGAGGGGTACAAGAGTGTTAGCAGGGAGGCCACAGGGGAGGAGGTTGCAGTAATCGAGGCAGGAGATTATGAGGGCATGCACTAGAAGTTTAGTAGATTGAGGGTTGAGGAAGGGACGGATTCTGGAAATATTTTTGATTTGGAGGTGGCAGGAGGTGGCAAGGGCTTGGACGTGCGTGTGAAGGACAGGGCAGAGTCCAGGGTTACTCCAAGGCAACGGACTTCAGGTACAGGACAAAGTGTGATGTCATTTATTGCGATAGCTGGATCTGGTAAGGAAGGTGTGTGAGATGGAGGAAAGATGATGAGTTCAGTTTTGTCTACATTGAGTTTTAGGAAGCGAGAGGAGAAGAAGGATATGGCTGATAGACACTCTGGGATTCTGGACAGGAGAGTGGTGACATCTGGGCCAGAGAGATAGATCTGAGTATCATCAGCATACATGTGATTCTGGAAGCCATGGGACTTTATGAGCTGTCTCAGACCAAGGGTATAGATTGAAAAGGAGGGGCCCCAGGACAGAGCCTTGAAGGACCCTAACAGAGAGGGATGGGGCAAGGAGGTCGTGTGGGAGTGTGAAACGCTAAATGTGCGGTTGGAAAGGTAGGAGGAGATCCAGGAGTGGGTAAGATCAGTGATACCAATGGAAGAGAGGATCTGTAATAGGAGACAGTGGTCGACTGTATCAAATGCAGAGGACAGGTCTAGAAGGAGGAGGATGGAGAGCTGTCTGTTAGCTTTGTCCATGACTATCAGCTGTGTATGAGGGATTCCCAGCTTTCTGAGTGACCTATTGCAAAAAGGTATGTCACAAGTCATTTAATTTAGCTTTTTTCCTTGACACTGAATTTATTCTTTCATGTATTCATAGGAAGTTAAAAATGGCAATCAAGATCAAGCACAGGACAAGCTGCATCACAGAGGTGACATTTTACACATATATTTGAATGGGCACTGTGTTAATGCTTAATGTTTCCTGTATCTGTGCTGCAGGCAAATTGATCAAATAATGACAGTTTTCAGGTTTTTCCACTGATGACAGCTTATATCCCAGCTATTAGATCCCAGCCAGGGAACAATTTTTCATTAAGATATTGTCTAGAAACTCTTCTAAAGTCCTCCATACACATGAGACACATATTGGTCGATGAGGATTCATTCTGTTGGGAAGAAACACATCTCAGACACCATAAGAAATGTTGTTTTTTTTCAGCTTGATGATGCAGCCACTGCTTATGATCAGTTCCCCAAAAAAATCAAACATGTCTGTTTTGTCTTTTGAATGATAATTATCCTTCGACAGACTGCCACTGATTGAAACAAACAATTGTTTCTTTCTCCAAGGCAAGCAATGATAGTTCCTGTTGTGGAAATAGTTTGTTGACCTTTATCTGATATTCAGAGGCCGTTACAAGAACAGACAGTTCTGGATGCACATTGTATACTTTTTAACGATGCACTTTCAACATTTTTTTCCTAAAGCTGTCTGAGTACCGTATGTAATGTTGTGTAGGAGAGTTAATATACTTACAGATCACAATGTCCCTGGTGTTCCTGTCTATTCTACAACCTCTGGCAAAAAGTTTGGAATCACCTGGCTCGGAGGATGTCCATTCAGTTGTTTAATTTTGTAGAAAAAAAGCAGATCACACACATGGCACAAAACTAAAGTCATTTCAAATGACAACTCTCTGCCTTAAAGAAATACTAAAAGAAATCTTGAAAAAAAATATGCTAGCCAGTAACGGTTACTTTTGTAGACCAAGCAGGTGGAAAAATTATGAAATCACTCAATTCTGAGGTAAAAATTATGGAATCATGACAAACAAACAAAAAAAAACCCTCAAATACATTACTAGTTTTTGTTGCACCACCTCTGGCTTTTATAACAGCTTGCAATCACTGAGGCACGGACTTAATGAGTGACAAACAGTACTCATCATCAATCTGGCTCCAACTTTCTCTGATTGCTGTTGCCAGATCAGCTTTGCAGGTTGGAGCCTTGTCATGGACAATTTTCTTCAACTTCCACTAAAGATTTTCAATTGGATTGAGATCTGGACTGTTTGCAGGCCAAGACATTGACCTTATGTGTCTTCTTTCAAGGAATGTTTTCACAGTTTTTGCACTATGGCAGGATGCATTATCATCTTGATAAATGATTTCATCATCCCCAAACATCCTTTCAATTGATGGGATAAGAAAAGTGTCCAAAATATCAATGTAAACTTGGGCATTTATTGAAAATGTAATGACAGCCATCTCCCCAGTGCCTTTAACTAACATGCAGACCCATATCATCAATGACTGTGGAAATTTGCATGTTCTCTTCAGGCAAAGCAATGTAAAGCTTATCTAGCCTCAGAACGAAGCTCCATAGACTTACCGTTGTGCTCAAAAGTTTACATACCCTGGCAGATTTTTTGTTTCCTTGGCCTTTTCTCAGAGAATATAAATGATAACAAATACTTTTTTCCACTCATTGGTTAGTGGTTGGGTGAAGCCATTTATTGTCAAACTACTGTGTTTTCTCTTTTTAAATCATAATGACAACCAAAAACATCCAAATGTCCCTGATCAAAAGTTCACATACCCCAGTTCTTAATACTGTATATTGCCCCCTCTAACATTAATGATAGTTTGAAATATTTTGTGGTAGTTGTGGATGAGGTTCTTTATTTTCTCAGATGTAAAGCTGCATTCTTCTTGGCTAAAAACCTCCAATTACTGTATATTTCTTGCATGAACTGCACACTTGAGTTCTCCCCAGAGTGGCTCAATGATATTGAGGTCAGGAGCTCACACATCCCCACATCATTAGCAATCCACCTCCATGCTTTACAGTAGGAATGGTGTTACTTTCATCATACACCTTGTTGACACATCTCCAAATGTAACATTTATAATTGTGGCCAAAAAGTTTGATTTTGGTCTCATCACTCCAAATTACCTTGTTCCAGACGTTTGGAGGCTTGTCACTGTGCTGTTTGATGTATTGTAGGTGAGATATTTGTGCAGTAATGTTTTTTTCTGGCGACTTGATCATGCAGCCCATTTTTCTTCAAGTGCCAGTGCTAGTTTTCAGTGAGTCCTGTATTTCAGCTGATGTTATTTGAGAGTTTTCCTTAGCATCCTGAACAATTTTTCTAGCAGTTGTGGCTGAAATTTTTGTTGGACTACCTGACCGTGGTTTGGTTTTTACAGAGACCCCGATTTTCCATGTGATAATCATGGTTTGAACACTGCTGTGTGGCATTATCAATTCCTTACATATCATATTGTATCCCTTTCCTGTTTTATATAGTTGAACTATCTTTTCCCATAGATCCGTTGACATTTTTTTTTGCTTTCCCCATGACTCACAATCCAGAAACGTCAGTAGCTGGATGAAAAGTGCAAGAGTCTTTATGGATCCCAGAAACTCACTCAGCTTTTATGCACATGTAGTGACCCATCCAGACTGTGTGTGTCCCTTTAATTAACCGTGGACTGTGAGTGCTTCTGTATGCTGCAACTCACTCATTAGCTGTCCCTCTACTGTTATTTGATTTTAAATTAATCTAAAGCAAACTAATCTCCTGTATTCCTCAGGTATGTTTCAGTTGTTCGATTAAATTCCTTTTTATTAGTTGTGTTCCAGCACCATCTGCTGGTGGAATGTATAGTTTTCCTGATCAGTGTTCATCAGTTTGTGTGCCAAAACCAGGAGTGACTCCAAAACTCAAAACAGGTGTAAATCTTTCAATTATACTTTTTCTCTGCAAGGTTCACTCCTGGTTTTGGCACACAAACTGATGAACACTGATCAGGAAAACTGATCAGGAAAACTGATCAGGAAACTTGAAGTGTGTCCCTACCCTTATTGTCAGAATCCGACATGTAAGTTGGGGCTCAATGGGTGGAGCTGCTTCTAGCTTTAGCCTAGACAGGCTGGAAATCTCCAGTCCTGGCCTAGACTCCTTAGGGAGCAGATATATACACATGGTACATATCATACATTGGTTATTAGAAGGACCGGACCCAGGGCCGGACTGGGACCAAAAAGCAGCCCTGGAAAACAAGCCCCACCAGCCCACACACTATATCACCCATCAGCCCCAATACTTATATTTTGCTTTTACATTGTCATGGCCCTTACCACTTTCTTAAAGAAGTTATTTGAAGAGCCTCATGTGAATGGCGCATCAGAGGGAATAATCAACCATAGCTCCATTCACATCGTGCTCTTCAAAGCTCCGTTTCTCAGGATTGTGAGGTCCCAGTGGTCAGACACACAGACACAGCCAGCCACAGACAAACAGCTAGCCACATAGACAGCAACACACAGAGCCACAGCCAGCCACACACAGAGCCACAGCCAGCCAGCCACACAGACACAACCAGCCAAACACACAGCCAGCCACACACACATACACACACAGCCAGACAGCTGCACACAGCTAGCCACATAGACAGCCACCAGCCACACAGACAGTCACATGCAAACAGCCAGCCACATAGACAGCCAGCCACACACACAGACAGCCAGCCACATACAGCCACAAACAGCCACATAGCCACACAGCCAGCCACACACACAGCCAAAGCCAGCCACACACAGGCACAGCCAACCACAGCCAGCTACACACAGAGCCACAGGTAGCCACATGGACACAACTAGCCACACACACAAAGTCAGCCACACACACAAAACCAGCCACACACACAAAGCCAGCCACACACACACACAGCCAGCCACACACAGCTAGCCAGCCACATAGACAGCCACCAACCACACACATGCAGCCAGCCACAAACAGCCACACATAGCAGCCATCAGCCACACACAAACAGCACACAGCACAGCCAGCCACAACAGCCAGCACACAGCCACTAGCCACACACACACAGCCATACAGTCAACCACATAGTCAGCCACACACAGCCAAGCAGCCCCAGCCACACACAGACACAGTCAGCCACACACAGCCATGCAACATCAGCCACACACAGCCATCCACAGCCACGCAGCTCCAGCCACAGCCAACGCCAGCCAGCCACGTGGCACCAGCCACACACAGCCAGCCACAGACACGCAGCCGCAGCCACACACAAACACATAGTCAGCCACACAGACACACAGTCAGGCACACAGACACACAGCCAGCCACATAGCCATGCAGCCCCAGCCATACACAGACACACAGACAGCCACACAGCCAGCCACAGCCACACACAGACACAGTCAGCCACACAGACAGTTTGCCACACACAGCCAGCCACACAGACATATAGTCAGCCACACAGCACAGCACGCAGCCCAGCCATACACAGACAAGTCAGCCTACAGCCAGCCACACACCCCAGCCACACACAGACACAGTCAGCCACACAGCCAGACACACAGCCACAGCCATACAGCCTCAACCACACACAGATACATAGTCAGACACACAGCCTGCCACAGCCACGCAGCCGTGTCACACAGTCAGCTACAGCCATAGAGCCCCATCCACACACAACACATAGTCAGCAGCCACACAGCTAGACACAGCCACACAGAGACACAGTCATGCAGCCCCAGATACACAGCCAGCCACAACCACATACTGACAATAGTCAGCCACACACACAGTAAGAGAGAAGAGAGAGGCACACACACTACTCACAACCACCAGCAGCTGCTGCAGCTCATTTTGCTGGCTCCCGCGCTGTGTAACAACTTCCGGGGCCTGCAGTAGAGATGAGGAGGCGGGGCCCAGAGAGATTGACTGGAGATAGGGCTCACAGAAGAGATGAGAGGGAATTGCCTGCAGGAAATTAGGGCCCACCATCTCACCTCTTCTCTCGCCCCTTCTTCTGTCAATCTCCTCGGGCCCTCACAGCTGTCAGAGCAGAGCAGTCATGCTCTGCCGGCCCCTGCTGCTCTCCTCTTATGTCTGGTTATCAGCTTGGCAGCCCAGTGCTGGTGCTCCCCAGTCCCTGCTATGCGGCAGGTGGTGGCTGCAAAGTAATTTAAAGCCGACCTGCGGCCCGAGGAGCAGGTGCTGTGGCCCCGCCCACTTCACAACTACCGGCCCAATGGTCAGTCCGGGCCTGACCGGACCAGATTCCAACTCATAGCAAATAACACTTAATTCAGAATAAACTGAATACAACAGATGCAATGTTGTCCAATAAAAATGACAATATGTTATTTAGAGAGGTCTTGTGGTAAAGAGCATGTCAATGTGTGCTCTACTCCCTAAGGGAATAACACTTAATTCAGAATAAACTGCATACAACAGATGCAATTTTATCCAATAAAAATTACAATATTTTATTTAGAGGAGTAGAGTTAAAACATGAACAATACAGGTAGTCCTCAAACAGAGGAGGGTGGTGGGCAATAAATAGCCAGGGGAAGACACATAATATATAGGAGTCAGTAAACACGGTGAACCTAGTTGTAGAAAAAATATACTTATGGGCTAGTATATATGTCTCCAGGGATAGCAAAGTTAGCATATAAGAACAACATTTTAAACAGTTGTCTTTAGGAGCAAAAGGAAAGTACTTCAAGACCATATGACAGGTTAATTACTAGACTTCAGAGCAAAAAAACACAATAGGACAATCTGGAATACAGAGGTCTATTCTAGTAAAAGATATTACATATTGACCAATTAACAAACTGAATGCTCACAGAAGGAAAGGGCGACAAGACCCTTTTTGTCCAATGCCATAAGACTAAAACAAACATATCCATCCACTTGAAAAGTATGTGCTATAATACACCGCTAAACTGGGTCACAATAAGTCTGTATTTATAATACAGGGACTTCAGGGGTATCCCTTATAAGTAAATTATATGCACAACACTGATTTAATGCACAACTGTGAAGAGATACCTCAACAAGAGGGGAGACCCCAATTATCATTCAGTCAGGATAACAGTGTAATGTAAGAAGACAAAAGTAAAAATTTCCATATATAGAAGATACTGCTGACTGCTCTGTCCAGGGATCAGAGCTGGCCCCAATGAAGGAACGTGCCACCACACCTCGCCTCAACGTGTTTCACACCGTGGCTTCGTCAGGAGACTGAGGTGTGTGTGGAGGGGGACCCTAAATACTGCAGGGAGAAATGAACTGAGTAAATGTGTGGGCAGTCCCGTTAGGGCGCATGTCCGGCCGAGGATCCAGGAAGAAGAAAAACCCCTTCCTGTTCTGGCACGCAGGGAGGCACCGACAGGTCGCGAGCGCCATGGCAACTGAATGCAACAACGGTCGGGCGTGTCCCCACCCAGCCACAGTTGCCATCACACGAAAAGCGTGGCCAACCGGCCTCAGCGGACATGCGGAAAAACAAAGAAATAGCAGATGACCAGTAACTGAAGATGAAGAGGAATGTGGAGAGGTAAAGTGACATAGGACAATAAGATCTAGTGATCCTGACAACCCCGAATTAAGTCCAGATTGTCCTTTCTGTGTTTTATGCTCTGAAGTCTAGTAATTAACCTGTTATATGGTCTTGAAGTACTTCCTTTACTCCTAAAGACAACTGTTTAAAATGTTGTTCTTATATACTAAGTTTGCTATCCCTGGAGACATATATATTAGCCCATAAATATATATTTTCTAGAACTAGGTTCACCGTGTTTACTGACTCCTATATATTATGTGTCTTCCCCCGGCTATTTATTGCCCACCACCCTCCTCTGTTTGAGGACTACCTGTCTTGTTCATGTTTTAACTCTACTTTCTAATAAAATATTGTAATTTTTATTGGATAAAATTGCATCTGTTGTATTCAGTTTCTTCTGAATTAAGTGGTATTCCCTTAGGGAGCAGAGCACACATTGAGATGCTCTTTACCACAAGACCTCTTGTAGACCCCAAGGCCTAAGATATTTCTCGGACTGCTCCAGCCAAGATGGCTAATGGCTCTTAACCCTGTATCCTTGCTGTCCAGACTGTTAATTGCTCCAAATGCGTTTTTTGCATGTTCTGTGATGAGCTGGGAAAGTAACACAGGATTCCAAGGTCTGTACCATCCTCTTGATATACATCTACTCTTCTGCTTTTATGCCACCAAGAGACTCAACCTTCCTATAGCAGCATATAAATACTCCATCTACATAATTCATGCTCTTACAGCCCCAGGACTCCAATTGCATGTCAGTATTCAAATGTAAACTGTATTTGCCGTGGCTTACCCACATGAACTGTGAAGTATTTACTCCATGTTGGATTTCTCCGTTCTTGTGATAGTAAACACGACTGTTATCCCCGAAGCCTGCGTTATCCCGAGATTTGCCACGGATGCTGCGTGGGGTTGAATAGCAGGGATACAATCAGCCTGATCATTACACACGTTGATTATAAGCAAACATGTCACCGGTGAGGATGTTACCTTTATTAGCCATTCAAACCCATTTGTCTCAACTCCTGTGCATGTTATCAGGTGAAGACCACCAGGGTTTGTGAACTTTTGATCAGGGTCATTTGGATGTGTTTGGTTGTCATTATAATTTAAAAAGAGAAAACACAGTAGTTTGACAATAAATGCAATCATGCAACCACTAACCATGAACAGAAAAAAAAAATTGTGTTATCATTGATATTCTCTGAAAAAAGGTCAAGAAAGCAAAAAATCTGCCTGGGTATGTAAACTTTGGAGTATAACTGTACATTGAGATAGTGACTTCTAGCTCCTACATTTACCCCTGTGTAATCTGGATAGTAAAAATTCAAGATAACTAGAAAACAACCTGAGCGGCATTGGACACCGGGAAGATGGTGATCACTAAGTATATTAACCCATCAACTACTGCATTGATAGTTAGACAGGGATAAGGAAAAAAATGCTGCGAGTGCTTTTTAAAGAAAAGATAATCTTGCACTTGATGAAAAATGACCCACATGGTAATGGAAAGGATTTAACCTGTTATTGCAATAAAACACTCAAATATTTTTATGGTCTTCTCATAAAGTGCCTGATTATATTTTAATTGGTCCACAAAATAGCCAAGATGATATATATGCACCAAGATTACAAACAACACATCTATGAATTGGTGAACTGATCTACACATTGGTTGTGCATAAAATAAAATTGATGTGAATGGATTTTTCTTCAACAAATTTAAGCAAATCAGCAAATTTGTTCCTCCTTACTTTTAAAGAAAACAAGTAAGTAATACTGCACAAACAGAGTTAGTGCAGGATAGGGCAGCAGTGGAAAGTTTCATTATGGCTAGGGTGGTTTGATTTGCAGATCCTGATCCGGTTTTGAGCATTAAAAATGCTCAAAACCACATCCGGATCCGCAGCCATAGGCTACGATGTAAAAACCGGATTGCACTTAATGCAATCCGGTTATTGCATCCGATAAAAATCATGCAGGCTGCATTTTTCGGAGCGGTTGCAAAACCGGATCAGTTTTGTTTTTAAATGGGCGCCTATGGGAACCGGATCCGGCACCGCAAGGCCAAAAGTATTGACACCCCTGCAATTCTGTCAGATAATACTCTTTCTTCCTGAAAATGATTGCAATCACACATTTTTTGGTATTATCTTCATGTAATTTGTCTTCAATGAAAAAACACAAAAGAATTGTCCTAAAGCCAAATTGGATCTAATTCCACACCAAACATAAAAAGGGGGTGGACAAAAGTATTGGCACTGTTAGAAAAATCATGTGATGCTTCTCTAATTTGTGTAATTAACAGCACCTGTAACTTACCTGTGGCACCTAACAGGTGTTGGCAATAACTAAATCACACTTGCAGCCAGTTGACATGGATTAAAGTTGACTCAACCTCTCTCCTGTGTCCTTGCGTGTACCACATTGAGCATGGAGAAAAGAAAAAAGACCAAAGAACTGTCTGAGGACTTGAGAAACCAAATTGTGAGGAAGCATGAGCAATCTCAAGGCTACAAGTCCATCTCCAAAGACTGAATGTTCCTGTGTCTACCGTGCGCAGTGTCATCAAGAAGTTTAAAGCCATGGCACTGTGGCTAACCTCCCTAGATGTGGACGGAAAAGAAAAATTGACGAGAGATTTCAACGCAAGATTGTGCGGATGGTAGATAAAGAACCTCGACTAACATCCAAACAAGTTCAAGCTGCCCTGCAGTCCAAGGGTGCAACAGTGTCAACCCGTACTATCCGTTGACGTCTGAATGAAAAGGGACTGTATGGTAGGATACCCAGGAAGACCCCACTTCTTACCCCGAGACATAAAAAAACAGGCTGGAGTTTGCCAAAACTTACCTGAGAAAGCCTAAAACGTTTTGGAAGAATGTTCTCTGGTCAGATAAGACAAAAGTAGAGCTTTTTGGGCAAAGGCATCAACATAATAGAGTTTACAGGAGAAAAAAAGAGGCATTCAAAGAAAAGAAACGGTCCCTACAGTCAAACATGGTGTAGGTTCCCTGATGTTTTGGGGTTTCTTTGCTGCCTCTGGCACTGGACTTCTTGACATTGTGCATGGCATTATGAGTCTGAAGACTACCAACAAATTTTGCAGCATAACTTAGGGCCCAGTGGGAGAAAGCTGGGTCTCCCTCAGAGGTCATGGATCTTCCAGCAGGACAATGACCCAAAACGCACTTCAAAAAGCACTAGAAAATGGTTTGAGAGAAAGCCCTGGAGACTTCTAAGGTGGCCAGCAATGAGTCCAGACCTGAATCCCATAGAACACCTGTGGAGAGATCTAAAAATGGCAGTTTGGAGAAGGCACCCTTCAAATATCAGGGACCTGGTGCAGTTTGCCAAAGAAGAATGGTCTAAAATTCCAGCAGAGCATTGTAAGAAACTCATTGATGGTTACCGGAAGCGGTTGATCGCAGTTATTTTGGCTAAAGGTTGTGCAACCAAGTATTAGGCTGAGGGTGCCTATACTTTTGTCTGGCCCATTTTTGGAGTTTTGTGTGAAATAATCAATGTTTTGCTTTTTGCTTCATTCTCTTTTGTGTTTTTTTCATTGAAGACAAATTAAATGAAGATAATAATACCAAAGAATTTGTGATTGCAACCATTTTCAGGAAGAAACTGAGTATTATCTGACAGAATTGCAGGGGTGTCAATACTTTTGGCCACAACTGTACATAAATGTACCTTGCGGTACCAGATCCGGATCCGGTTGCGGTTTTTAAAATGCAAAAATCCTTGTTCCAAAACCGGATGTGTTAATGCATTAAGATCCGGAATGAGGGTTGCAATTTTACAGATTAAAATAAGTATGATGGCACAGTCCAATACCGATCCGGTTACTGGATTGTGCCTTCCAAGTGTAACCCCAGCCTAAGCCACATTATGAAAGAAAGATACCTATTGCAAAGTCATCAACTGTTTCATTCTTCCAAACTTTGCCTTTTATCCATATGCAAAATAGGTTCACATCAGCTGTATCAGTCTACTTCAGTCTATGATTCCTCTTCACTTCTTCTTGCTGGTGCCACTCCCGCTACTTTATTTATGGTGGGAACAGAGGCTCTGCTACATATGCTCACCTCTACTCTCTATGGCCAATGAGTCAATCAAAAAGCAGGAGTTGGTGCTAGCAGAGGAAAGAGAAGGAAACCAGATGGCTGTTGTGAATTTTTGGTGAGTTTTGATGCTGCCAAAGATGCAGCATCTTAAATTTCCAGCAAAGTGGATGGAATTTATAGAAACCTCATGCCCTCTGTGCTTTTTTTAAGCTTCATTAACTAACCTGCGGTGCATGTTGGAAATTTGCAGCCTATCAATTTCTCTTGCTGGCATGCTGAGATTTATATGCGGATCTTCCCCACACACTTCCATCAGATTGCATAGGTGTTTTTAGTGGATTTCTTCTGTAGAAACACATTAAAAATGCATGTAATTTTCACATGACTGTATCAATAACATTTTGGCAAAGCCAGTTACCGGGATGTGTCAAAAACAATTCAGCTTTGTATAAAACATGACTTGCCAAAAAGAAACAAAAACTGCAGCATTAAAAATGCAATTAAAACTCAATTAAAAACATGCAAATAACTTATTTTACATAATAGGTGCAGAATTGCTGCAGAAAATCTGTAACATCAAAAATTCATCAAATGCTTATCATATAACGTAGCCTTATAGGTTCCTTTTAAAACAGTACCCTATCCTAAACTACATCTGCTTGCTCATGGGTAGTGTTGGTTGACAGCATCCCTATATGCCTATCTCTTATGCTTTCGAAGTTATTACATTTTGAGTCTATTTTGTTTATAGTGGTTTACATTTCATTACATCTCACTTTTTTCTCTTGGATATCAGTCAGTCCAGGATGAATGTGAAGGAGTGAGCGAGTTTTGTACTTTTGACCATAAACCGGTCTGTGGATCTGATGCTGTCACATATTCCAACAAATGCTTATTCTGCAATGCTAAGAAAAGGTAAGTTTCAGAAATCAATCGCTGGACCTATGCCAATGCTACAAAGTATCGCAGTCAATTAAAACTAAAAGTTATTGTCCACTTCTCAAACAACCCCTTCTTAAAGACTATATTTGTAACTAAAATAAAAATAGCATATACTCACCTCCTGTATCAGTGCTATTCCCGCAATGTCACTGATGGGTCTTCTGAGGCTCATGTCACATGAACACTGGTTCCAATAAGCGGTCATTAACACTTTCGTACCTTGGATGTCCTAAGTGTGAGCTTCAGCCCATTAGTGACCACTGATTATACTATGTGAACACTACACCCAATGTCACCCAATATCAGCCCTGAGAAACCCATCATTTTAAACTAGGGAATATAGTATTTAGGAAGGGGTTGTCTGAGTAGTGGATGACTCCTTTAAGAAGTCATTTATGATCTAATAAATAGATATAGTGGAGAATAGATTGCATGCAACACATATAAATGTATAGCATAAGAATTGTGCTTTGCTTTAATAATCTTTACTGACCTTTAGTCAGTCTTTGCATTGTAGCTATAACATAGGGATTGGCGTAATGTAAGCATGATGGGAACGGCAAATGTACAAAAATCTTTATGTACAACAAATTCAATAAAAGTAAAAAAAATTGAGAAAGTTGTGAAAGAAAAATCTGTATTAAGCATTCTTATTAGATATATACTTTCATATGCATGTATGATTTGGATCTAATGTTCATTAGAGAAGATAGCTCAGATTAATTTAAAGGGGTATTCTCATGTTATTAGATTGTTTTAGTAGTAATTTGTTTTAGCAAGAAAACAAGCAAGTTTTCAATTAACTTGCTTTTTTCTGCTGTCATTGTCCTGCTGTGATAGCTTTTATTTTATACTGTGTTTAGCTGGTTTCCAATGAGATCAACCAGCGCAATCTGCTTTAATACTTTCAGTAACTACATTCAAGGAGTGTAACTTCTCTAACTTCTAATGGCCACTTTACACGTCCCAACGTCGGTCCGATATTGTATCCAACGCCGCGGGAGCGCGCTTTTTCTGGCCAGATTTGCAAAGACCGCATCGGAGATTTACACAGCGCGATATCGGCAGGCAACGCCACTGCGATGTGTTCACCCCCTTGTACAGCCGACCCAGGAACGACCATTTAACATGGGAGAGGATAGGGGAAGTTGTACTCCACATCGTAGTTGGCCGTTTACACAGCACGATCCTGCCACAACGCCCATCCAATATCGGGCCGTTGGAAAGCATGCTCATTTGATCACCGATATCGTTTTGGCATCGTTCGTGCATTGTATTGGACATTTATACCATACAACGCACGAACGATATCGGGTACAACGCACGAACCACGTGACTTTTGGTCGGAGTTGGACGCCGATATCGGGACGTGTAAAGTGGCCATAAGATATTCAGCCCATTGAATTGTATATAACTGTCCATTGCTCACCTCCCTCCCTCTCGGCTCGTGACTGAGTTGCTGCAATCAGTCCTGCATAATCACAGTTCCCTGGGCCCCAGTTAGGGAAGATTCCACAGCATTTTTCTAGCCACAGCTTTAATTCCTTGGACCATGAGCTTGTTCAAAGGCCCTGTTCTCTCTATGTGTATCTGAGTGTAGAACAAACACTTGCAGACCATTCATTTGTTATAGCATGATGGAGCTCTTGACCTGAACTGTCATTTGAAGAAAATTGCCCATCCATCCTCCTACCACCCCAACAACTGGGAAATAGGGAGACTTCAGAGCTGTGAGCTGCTCAAGTGACAAATTGAGAAATCCCGTTTAACAAACTATGGCCATGTATGAGCAGCACACGGTCAGTACATCTCTGTTATTAGAAATAAATGATGAATGATGCCATACAATGACTGCAATCAAAGTCTTCTAAAGAGTCATAAGCCATGTTCATATTATCAGTGTATTAAGTGTTCAAATAAATAGTGAGTTCAGTCTCCATACCATATACCAGAGGTCCCCAACTCCAGGCCTCAAGGGCCGCCAGTAGTGCAGGTTTTCAGGATTTCCTTAGTATTGCACAGGTGTTAATGTGATCATCTGCACAGGTAATGATTCCAACTCCTGTGCAATACTGAGGAGATCCTGAAAACATTTACTGTTGGTGGCCCTTGAGGCCTGGATTTGGGGACCTCTGCCATATGCTAATGCATTTACCATACAGATAAACCAGGTTAATCATTGCAGTATTTTAAACTGAATTAAATATAAACACCATTTTCCTTATATTATTTGCAGTAAAACTGACCTACTGCTTGTATCCGAAGGAGAATGCCAACAAAAGGTTTATATTTTTATATATTTATTTATTTTACTTTATATGATATGTGTTAAAGGTTTATTCTGAAAATCACTAGTTCTCCACTACACATGATATAGGGGTAAACTTGTTGATGGCTGACCCAGCAATCACAGTGCTCTAGATCGGAAGAGCATATGTTTGGCCTCCAGTCATTTTACATGGACCTGCTGGAAATAACAAGCACAATGCATGTCTTATTTCCGTCAATCTCATAAACAAAGAATTAAGTGAAGGTTGAGCATCTGTGCTCCATTCAAGACAGGCTTTAGATCTAGGTTTTAGGGTTCCAGAAATCTTATCTTTGAAGAGAACTTGGGAATACCCATGTACACAATTCAATTTGATAGTTATCACTGTCTAGTCATACAGTATTCACTAGAGTCTTGTGTATGTTTGGACATGTCATTCGCTCTACAGGCACTAAATTCTAGAGCTTGTGATTAGATATGGGCAAATCTGCAGATGTTCAGGTTCGCTGGACTTAAAAATAGGTTCAGTTTGGAACCAGACTTGACCTGAAGTTGAGCCCAAACCCTAAACCCCAAACCTCAAATAAGTCTATGGGGACTCGAACGTCTGTACTATAAAATGGTGTTAGTAAGGGCTATGGGGTGGCAAAAAGAAAGCAAAATGCAAGACAACTATACTTACTAGTTTCCGTCCTGCTGTCACTGCTTCTGGGTCCTCTCGTTAAACCTTATGCATATTCCTCTGCTTCCCCTGCTCACCCTCTGTGCTGTGATAGTGTCTATGATTGGTTGTAGTCAGACTTCGCTCATACTCTCTTTGCCAGCGTCTGTGATCGAATAAAAATGAAAAAATAAATCAATAAAAAAATGCTGTGGGGTTCCCCATACTTTTATACCCAGCACAGATAAAGCCAATGACTGAAGGATGAAATCCCCAGCTCCTAGATTTGTTGCATCTATTAAATGCACCAAATCCTGGCACTTTACTTAGATCATCCCAATTGCCTTGGTGAGGTGTCACTATTGACAATATAAGGGGTTATTGACAATTATAATATGTAAAAAATCACAGCTGCCATCAAGCCCTAGGTAAGTAATTGGTAGGGGTCCATAAGACCCTACCTTACTAACTTGTAAGTCAAAAGAAACAAAAACTCAGAAAAATCCTTTATTTGAAATAAAAAAAAAACACCCTTTTTCACTTTTTAACCTAAAAAAAAACACTCCTGCTGGTCCAAACTATTCCTCATGAGGTCTCTTGATGAAACTTGGTTCTAGTACATCCAGAAGCTGCAGTGATGGAAATTGCGACCACTGACTGCAGCTCCTGGAATACACTGACAGCCATGGGGGAGCACTTGGCTGTAGAAGCGCGACATCACTGAGTTCACTAAAGTTCATAGCCGAGGGTTTCCCCGCTGCCACCAGTGAACTCAATTGAACTCTTTGCCGAATTGGCAGACATTGTGGTACAACTGTCTGGCAATAGTTCATTTGAGTTCACAGCTGGGGATTTCCACAGTGTGAATTCAGCTTAACCCGCTGCCGGATATCTGGACAGCTGTGCCGCCATGTCTTGCAATTCATCAGTGGGTTCAACAGAGTTCACTGATGGCAGTGTCAAAGCCCTTGGCTATGAATATAAGTTAAATCAGCGATGTTACTACTTCTCATACCATGGGCATCCCCATGGCTGTCAGTGTGACCAAGAAGCAGCAGCAAGTGAATGCCTTTTGCATCACTGCAGCTTTTGGATGTAGCAGACCCAGATTCATTGTGGGTTGTTGTGTGGTTGATTACTTCAGACTTGCAGGTGTGTTTTGTGGGTAACAAAGGGGTGAAAGAGTGTGTGTTTTTTCATTTCAAATAAAGGATTGTTCTCTGTTTTGTGTTTATTTATTTTGACTTATAGGTTAGTAATGGGGAGGTTTCATGGAGCTCTACCAATTACTAACCTAGGGCTTGATGGCAGCTGTGATTTTTGACAACCGCTTATTTTACCCTGATTGCCACTGCATCAGTGCAATCAGAATGAGCCAATTAAAGCCCCAGAAAGTGGTGTATCTAATGGATGTGCCTAATCTGGGGCAGCTTTGGGCTGCTATTTTTAGCTTGGGGAGGGCCCACTAATCGTAGGCCTCCCCAGGCTAAGAATATCAGCCTCCATCCATGTGCTTTATCTTGTTGTATTTTATGAAGCAGGCTGGTCTTTAACAGAGTACTACTGTGGAAGACACATGGGGTTTACATGGGGCAGCCATGATAACCCATTTGCATAGGCTAAGGAAGGGCTTAGGAAGCAACTCCTTGATCCTAACCTTCTAAATGGTGCTGTAAACAGTGGCATCTTAGGGTGGAACCACACTGTCCTACTTACATGCGAGTCTCTCTGACAAGACTCAGATCAGTGACCCTGAACAGCTTCCCCCTCACTGGACGGGGAGTGTGGAGCTACATAAAAATACAAGCAGCTGATGCTCCCGTCCAGAGAGGGAGAGGCCGCTCCAGGTGACTGATCCAAGACTCGTCCAACTGCCTCTCATGTCACATGGACAGTGTGATTCCAGCCTAAGAGGTTGAACTGTTGTAGTTGGAGCTATTTTTAATTCTATCAGTGTCTCTGAGATGCCGGTAGTATAACACAGCTGGTACCTGTGCTGTATTGGGTGAGCTCTGCTCCTGAGCTTGCTCCCTACAATTAGTAAGGAAATTGACTTTAGTATATAAAGGTATTAAAAATATATTCCCTTTCTCTTTATAAAGTGATAGCAAAACTATAGGATATGCCAACCGTGGTGCACCTGAACTCAGGTTACCTCACCTATGTTGAGTGAACTCACTTCCTGAACTCGCTCCCTACAGTTAGTGAGGAGATTGCTTCAGTATTCCGTCAAATGGAATTAAAAATATATACCCATTCTCTTTATAAATTGATAGCAAAACTTTAGGGAATGCCAATCGCTAGGGACATGAGCTAAGGATATTTTACCTATTTTGATAGTGCTGAGGCTGCAATATTGGTGTAGTGCTTCATACCTTTCACTGTTCAAGGGAGGTTGCAGGCTGATGTTCTCTCCTCATCTCTGTTGTTAAGACTGCCACTGTGCAGGGAATGTAATGTAGCTGCTCTACAAAGAGTTTATTCTTTATAAAAGCTTGAATAAAAGCATGTTTCCATGTCGGTATCATGGTGGCAGCCCTAATCCATGCTGCATGTTGAAAAAAATACCACTGATCCAAAAGCATCACCCTGAAACGCCACAAACACCTTAGTAAACCTTTGGAAATATTACATCAAAGGACATTACTGTAACACATAAAAATAGATTCTGTCTAACCGAAGTCTTACCACTATTTTTGCAGTTTATAATGGTAGTGATTTAAGTGGCTGCTTAAGCACCACTCCAGTATTTTTTTAAATTTTACTTTTAAAGTGGTGCTTTAAATCTAAGTCCCCTGCCCCATGTCTTATACTCACCTGCCACCATCATAATCTGTTTCCAAATCGCTCCGGTCGATCTCCGGTGATTTGTGATCTGTGGAGGTTACAAATCAATACAAGTCTATGAGGGCATCATTCTGGATCTCATAGAGTTGCATTGAGCGTTTGTGAGGTCACAACATTGAGCCGCAGGATTTAAATCGCCACTCTAGGGGTGAAAAAACCCTACTAGAGAGGTGGTTTAACCTATATTGAAAAAAAATCAACAAATGGAAATAAATAACTTATTGTTTATAAGGAATTTATTACTTTTATATGCATACATTATAGCTGCAAATCTGTGTTTTTTGATACTGCAGGTTGAATGTGAGAATATGAAAAATATACAAATTTGTCCCTTAATGTACCTTCCCGTCTGTGGATCTGATGGTGTGACCTATGCCAGCTTATGCATGCTTTGTGGTGCTAAAGCAAGGTAAGTACTGGTCAGATCTACAGTATGATGAAAATGTTTGAAAAGGATATATAATTTGAAAATCATCATGACAGAAGTTGAGATTTTATCATAACATCATTTTTTACAGTGTAAAGGTTATTTATTTACTAGATGGAAGCCAGATGCTGTCGCATTGGGTGGGCGGTATCTGTACCCCCCCCCCCCCATTCGCTCTTTCAACCCCCTGTGCGCTCTCACTGGCTCTCTCTGCACCTCCTGTGCTCTCCCTGCACCCACCCTGCACTCTCTTTGCCCCCTGTGTTCTCTGCCCCCTGCACTCTCTGCATTCCCTGTGCTCTCTCTGTCCTTCCTGCATTTTCTCTGACCCCTCTGCGCTCTCTCTGCCCCATCTGTGCTCCCTCTGGCCCCCCTGCCTGCACTTCATGTCACAGCTGGGAAGCACTGCATTACTACAGTACAAGTGGTGATGTCACATTCATGTGATCAGCCACATGACTGATCAGATGACATCACCACATGTCCTGTTCTCTCAGGTAAGTCAGAGGTTATCGGTGGGACGGCGGGATGCATGCGGGGGTCTGTGTGCTACAGGAGGCATGCAGTGCAAGGTGGGCGGGAGTCTGCAAGGAGTGATAGGCAGGTAGGGGTTTTGCTAGGGCAGGAGGATTGAGATTGGAGGTGGGCGGGGGTCTGGGGGCAGTGTTGGCTTTGGTTGTAGGTACCACTGCCAGCTGGTGCCATATCTGCACACCAATCACTTGTGTGTTGAAATATGGGTACCACTGGCCAATCAAATGATAGGAGGACATGCTGACACCAGAAGTAGATGACGGACGCCATTTCGCAAGTAGATGTGAATGTCTAGAATCATAAAATGCTTATATTCTCAAACTGGATACTAGAAACGTCACAATAAATCATAAATTCTATTTTCTGCAGCTTTCTTGTCTGCTTTGCTGTATAGACGTGCCATCAGGAGAAGGCAGAGGATTTTATCTCTCTTGCACATCAGCTATATTTTAACTCCCATAGCAGTGAATGGAGAAAGTTGGCACATATGTGGCCACACCTCTTGTGTCTATGCAGATTGGGCAGGCACCAGTCATAATGTGGGATCGGTGAACAAGCAGTCTGAATAAAAGGGGTTCAAGAGGTGGCACCTGTTAGACATTTAATGGCGTAGCCTGGGAAGAAAACGCCTTTAAGACAATGCCAAATATACTTATTAGTTTACTGTTAACTTCTTCCCAATATGGTGATGTTATATTCTTGTGCTTTGGTTTTTCACCTCACCTTCTCCCAAGACCCATGATGTTTTAATTTTTCAGTCAACGTAGTTTTCTAAGGGCTTGTTTTTTATGTGGTGTGATGATATTTTTATTGATACCATTTTGGAGTAGATATGTTTCAATGCTTTGTATTGCATTTTTAGCAGTTTAGTGGTAATACTGCAATTCTACTATTTCTATTTTTTCTCTCATTACATCATTTATTGATCAGGTTAATTATTTTATATATTGGACTTTTATGGATATTTAGATGCCAAAATGTGCATATCTCGTTTATTTTAAATGGGTTAAAAGGGGTGTAATCCCAACTTTTATATATAGACGAATATATATACTCAGAAAAAAAAATAACTGGAATGCTAGTATACAGATGCAGTATTTAGGTACATGTTCACACAGGTCGCAAAGAGCAAAATCCAAGAAAAGAAACAAAAATGAGTAAATAAATTGCAATTGTGCATGAAAATATAAATTGTGTACTTGCTAACATTATTTTGACTAAAGAAATGTAAAAGCTATTCCTCCACATCAAGGTGATGCCATATTTTCTGAATATATATACTCGTGTATATATATTCATATTTTTAAAAACAGTTTTTTCTTTCTATGTTTTATAATCCCTTCATGGGTCTTGAACCTGTGATTGTCCTATTGCTTGTAACATATACAGCAATATCATGGTAACACTCTAAATCAGGTGGGGAACCATTTTTCTGCCAAGGGCCATTTGGACATTTCTAAAATCTTCGGGGCCGTACAAAACTATCAACTTGAAAATGACCCACTATATTTGGTTAACAATCAACTCGACCCTACTGTGGTGGCTGGGGATGCTTCTCTTTGGTGTGCCTGTGATGTTAGGTGATATTGATCATGTTGCTTCTCAACTACTTTTCCAGGTTTGCTAGAGCCCTAGTCATCACTGGAGAGGCTAAGAGCATATACGTCACTTGGGGGGCCGAGGCTGGGGTATAAAGATCCTGGAGAGCTGGATTTAAAGGGCAGAAGACAGTTGGCAAAAAGCATCTGCCAGCCTGAGCACTGCTGTCCCAGGAATCTTCCCAGGGGCCGCAAAAATGTCATCGAGGGCCGCATTCGGCCCTGGGGCCTGAGGTTCCCCACCTCTGCCCTAAATAGTAAGAATCCCAGCCCCCTATGAACACCAGCCTCAGGCAGATCTTCTCAGTAGTTTGATCACATCAGACAGATCCCCATCTATCATGAGAAATCGGGGGCATTTGCAATTTCATTGGGTAGAGGGGCTGATGGGCATCTAGTAAGGCAGGTCCCTGCTTTATGCTGTAGATGCTGTCGTAAAAGATAGACAGCAGCATTTAAGTGGTTAGCAGCAGTGGGTGGAATTCAGTTCTTCCTGAAGCTGTAAAAGGCAGTTGATGGCTGAATAACACTTCTATCATTTGTTGAAAATGAGGTAGGCCCAGGTCCTGAACCCACATTAAAGACAGAGTCCCTACATTATACATATCAGAACATTAATGTCTGTAAGGGGTTAAATATATTTAAAGACTATGAATATTTGGAACGACATGGTAGAGTGGAGTTAGTTACTGTCAAGTTTGTGTAACTCCTTAAATTCATGTTATGTAATCTGTAAAAAAAATATTAAACAGAAATGTCAAAATATATTCAAAAATATGATGCTGAAACTTTAATCTTGCTTTAATTTTACAGGAATGCTGAGCTGCAGTTATTTTCTGAAGGAAAATGTCAAGAAGAGAGTTAGTAAACCACTGCAGTAAATGGAAAAGCATCACATGGTGTTTGAATACAATACATTGTACCAGTTGCAATTCTCTCAAATAAAAAGGACACTTAAATATCAAAGCTGGCTTTTATGAATATGATCGTCCTAGGTCTTTTATAGTGTGTCATGAGTGTTGAGTATGTTTTCTGTTTAATCAACAAAAAAGGCAATGTTGTGCGTAAAATGCATTTTATGCATAGCTTTATGTGTAAGGCTCTGTGCACACATTGCATTTTTATCACTTTTTAATGCATTTTTCAGTGCAGAAGTGTCAGAAAACCTGAATGGAAAAATGATGCCTCCAAAGTCAAGGAGAGTCCTGAAGTCTAATATACATTGAGTATTTTCACTTTGCAGATTTGCTGCAGATTTCAGGCATTCTAATGAATAGGAAAAATCTGCATCAAACACAAGTCAAACAAAGCATAAAAAATGCACCATTCCCTACCGCATTTTTCCTGCCAAGAGGTGCAGAAATGGTGCAGAAATTTTTGCATCAATAATTAACGTGTGCTCATAACTTAATGTGGCGCCCTGCTCACGCAGGTAACCACAGATTCCCCTAATGCACAGCTGGGTTTCCACAGCAGGTACCTATAGACAGCAGATCCCCTATAAAATACTGCTGCTGGGGGAGGAGTTAGTTAGAGTGTGCAGACGCTAGGAGAGCTGCAAAGACGTCCTGGTGATCGGTGCCGCGGTTAGGCCTGAACCAGTGACCCGAAGTGGCCCTTCTGCCGTCCAGCAAGCCTAGGAGTGGGGACAGAAGGCAAGGAGCAGAGCCAAGGGAGTGAGGAACTGGTGGAGGTTCAGCCAAATACGTTCCGGACTTCGGGGATGCGCACCTGTAGGATTACTTCAAGACTACAGAAAACCACGTCATACCGTGGAGACTTCAGTCATCAACCTGTTCCCTTCCAGGAACGCTGTCACGGAGGACCAGCTCCACCTGTAGGGAGCTTTGTCATCTCAGCCGCATTACCATCGACCTCCGGAGGACTGTGGTGGCGCTGGTGACCCATCACCAGGTATTACAGGTGGTGTCAACTGACAAACTCTAATCCCCTGTGCATACACAACTTATTGAAGTTCACCTAGGCCACGGGCTCAGGCGCTGCCACCCGTGACATCCCCGTGAAATCACCCACCGAGCCTGATACCCGAGTACCCCAGGGCCTGGGGCTCGACTTAACACTACAGAATATTGGATGATATAGAGGAAAGCATCTAAATTTAACCCTATTTTTTGCTTTATAAGATGCACCAGATTATAAGACGCACTCCAAATTTGATGAAGGAAAAAAGAAAAAAAAATTTTTTAATGTTAAATGGAGTTAGTCTTATAATGCTAGTGTCCATCTTACAATCAGTATATATTTCCCTCATCCTAGTATATATCCCACATACTGGGATATAGCCCCCCCATCCTGCAAATATATGTCCCCCATCCTGGTGTATATGGTCCCTAGGGCCATATTTACCACCAGGCACTAAGGGCATGTGCCTAGGGCATCAGGTCGTAGGTGGCGGTGCCAGCATTGAGTTTAAACATTTTTTTAAGCTGCCCTCCCCCGGACTCTCTTTGTAAATCAGAGTGTTTTAGGGGGAGGGAGGGTGTCAGTATGGGCGTCAGTGTCCCGGCATTCACTGAACACTGGGACACAGCATTCCAAAACTCTCTGTGCAGCCCACACTTCCGGGTTCAGTGGAGCACGCACAGCAACCCCTGGCCCAATGCTGAATGAGATTTATAAAATGCCAGTTTCTGTACAGAGGAGAAGAGTGATGGAGCCTGAATCAGGTAACTGTTATGATCCGGTGACCTTGGAGCCGCATGAATATCTTTCACAGGAGTAAGTGTACCTTTACTAACTGCAGTTCCTGACCTAACACCGCAACTAGAAGTAGCCGTGGGATGTGACTAACCATACCCTAGACACTTCAACACGACCAGAGAACTAGTTACCCCTAAAGATAGAAACAGGAATTCTGTCTTGCCTCAGAGCAGAACCCCCAAAGGATAGAAAGCCCCCTACAAATATTGACTGTGAGTAAGAGAGGAAAAGACACACTCAGGCAGAAAACAGAATTTAGCAAAGGAGGCCACTCTAACTAAATGGGTAAAGACAGGACAGAATACTATTGCAGGCAGTATAAAATCCTTTAAAAAATATCCACAGCAGATAATACAAAAATACCCCTGAGTCTACTCAAGACTCGGTGCCCTCTAAATCTGCGGAACGCCAGTGAATCCAACAATGATGACACAATCAAAAGCTGTACAAGCCAAGAACCAATGAATAGCATTTTAATCCTAGAAAGAAATCTTCCTAACAGAGAGCAGGTTAAGACAGACATGCAGACCAAATATCCACAAAAACCATAACTCTGAGCAGAAATAAACAATTCCAAAACAAGCACACAGCATGTGTGCCACAAGAAAACAAAACCATTCACTTAGCTTGGAAGTTTTGCAGCAGGGCAGGAAGAGACCAGGCAAAGGTGAAACACCTCCAGGAACAATTGACAACTGGCAAGGACTGAGGAAAATCTGCAAACCTAAATAGCCCAGTCTAAATTCCAATTATCCAATTCACCTGACCAAAACTGCAAAACAGGATCAACTGCATTACCAGCCACTGAGAACCGGATACCAGGAGCAGCCAGGGGTAAAACTGTGAAACAGGGGCCACATTGGGGAGGAGCACTGTGAAACAGGGGGCCACATTGAGGGAAGCACTGTGAAACAGGGGGCCACATTGGGAGGAGCACTGTGAAAGAAGGGGCCGTATTGGGGGGAGAACTGTGAAAGAAGGGGCCATATTGAGCGGGTGTACTGTGAAACAGGGGACCACATGGGGGGGAGCATTGTGAAACAGGGGGCCACATGGAAGGGGAAAACAGTATGGAAAAAGCAGGACCACATGAAGGGGGAGAGCAATATGAACAGAGGGCCCCATGGGGTGAACGTTTCACTGCCTCAGAAGCAGGCTTTTCAGAACATGTTATGACGCCCACAAGTGACCAAGTCTTTCTACATTGCAGGACACACAGGTGCAATTGATTCAAACATCATCAAAAAGTTAATTTATGTCAGTAATTCAATACATAAAGTGAAATGCATATATTATATAGAGTCATTACAAACAGTGATGTATTTCAAATGTTTATTTCTGTTAAAGATGATGATTATGGCTTACAGATAGGGATGATTGAGTATATTAGTTACTATTCGGTACTCACTGAATAGTATGGTATTCGGGCTATTCGTTACTCCATGAGTTTCCTTGTTGTTACTCGTTAGGAGTAGCGAGTACAATGGAAGTCAATGGGAGCTTGTCACACGGGGGGAGGAAGAATCATGTATTCCTCCCCCCGTGTGACATATCGGGGCTGTAGTTTCACTTTTGTAGTGTATCTACATACACTGCGAAAGTGAAATAAAAGTTAACAAAAGGTGTTAAAAATAAAAAAAAAAAATGCTCACCTATCCGCCGGCTGTCCGGGACCCAAGGAGAAGACATCTGATTGGCTGCAAGGACCTTAACGATGTGATTGGCCAGTAGCGATCAGCTGATGTGTCACGTGACAGCATCAACTGATAGCCCGCCCAAACCCATCGGCTAAGGCCTCGACAGTGGGTGATTTAAACTAACAGCTGATCTGACAGCTGTTTAAATTGCCCGCCACTGACATCAACTGGGGGGCGATTTAAACAGCTGTCAGATCAGCTGTTAGTTTAAATCGCCCTCTAACACCGCTCAACTGATGCCGGTGATAAGTTCGTATAATGACCAGCACTCACTTAGGTGATAGTGTGGCGGTGCAATTGTAAAGGGTCTGCTTGGCCCACAATGTAGAATAAAGTATAATCAATGCACTCGCACTGTTGTTTGGTTGCTTAGTGTGGATTTATTTCAAATAAAGTGAAGATGGTGACAGAGCTGGTTAACGTTTCGGCCTAATAACGGCCTTGATCACAACGTCACTGAAGAAAAAAGTGAAAAAAACTTTTTACAATGATATCATGTGAAGTATATACAGGTGTTAAAAAGGAAGGAAAGCCAATATATACAAATGTACAGAAAATACATCTAGGGCCAATGTCGACTCCTTTAGATTGTAGTATATAGAATGGGACACCATAGTATCTAGTAATGGAAACGCCATGAAGTAGGCCAAAGACATGGTGGGGAACAAGGAAGAAATGATGAAGAACAGAGAGGTAGATCTGGAAAACCTATTACCTGCTGTCTTGGTTTAATGTACGGGTTCCCACTCAAAGAGATAGAGTGTTATGTGGAGTATAAGTAAGTGGATGTTACCTATGGTTAAGCACATAAAACGTCACTCAGAGGCTGTTATAGTGTTGGTGTATTGCTAGGTAGTATATATATACCTCTATTCCAATCATGAGAGATGTAAGGGTATGTTGAACAAGTAAATCGTGTATGTAGGATATGCGGTTCCAGTACTTGGATTGTCCAGTGAGTGGTGGTACTTGTTAGCTCTTACAGATGTCTCAGATGGAGGGTTATATATCTGGAAATAAAGTGACCATTAGATTCCATCTGGGTTCCAATCTACTTTTGGTGGAGTGTGTGCTATTAGGTAATATACCTTAAGTCCACATCCAGGGGTTAACCCATAGGTTGTAGTGTGTTAGCCCTCTAGGGGTCCCAGACGGGTCAATAGTGTCTCTGAGGCACAAGGAGAGAAAGTTATCAGTATATGGAGAGATACTTATCTTAGTGAAGTGCAGGGGATCCCGAGTGTGTCCTATACCGGGAGCGGTCTTGTGTAGCCAGCACGGTCCGTGCCTAGGCGGGTAATGACAGTATGCCCCTGTGTTTCGCGGTGTTTTATCCGCGCCAGGTCTGTCACCTGACCGGAAGTGACGCGTCCGGTCGATAGGCATGCGCATAGCGCATGTAATCCGACCGGAAGTGACGTTGCGATTTGCTTACTGCGTTGTCACGGTGATGTACTTCAATTCCTAAGCACTTTATACTCTTTTGTCTTCTTTCTCCCTAAACTTGGGTGTCATCCACTCAGAATATCACTAGGAGATAGATCGCTAACACCCTGACTGAATCGCTAGCGTTGTAACACGGCACATCACCGTGACAACACAGTAAGCAAATCGCAACGTCACTTCCGGTCGGATTACATGCGCTATGCGCATGCCTATCGACCGGACGCGTCACTTCCGGTCAGGTGACAGACCTGGCGCGGATAAAACACCGCGAAACACAGGGGCATACTGTCATTACCCGCCTAGGCACGGACCGTGCTGGCTACACAAGACCGCTCCCGGTATAGGACACACTCGGGATCCCCTGCACTTCACTAAGATAAGTATCTCTCCATATACTGATAACTTTCTCTCCTTGTGCCTCAGAGACACTATTGACCCGTCTGGGACCCCTAGAGGGCTAACACACTACAACCTATGGGTTAACCCCTGGATGTGGACTTAAGGTATATTACCTAATAGCACACACTCCACCAAAAGTAGATTGGAACCCAGATGGAATCTAATGGTCACTTTATTTCCAGATATATAACCCTCCATCTGAGACATCTGTAAGAGCTAACAAGTACCACCACTCACTGGACAATCCAAGTACTGGAACCGCATATCCTACATACACGATTTACTTGTTCAACATACCCTTACATCTCTCATGATTGGAATAGAGGTATATATATACTACCTAGCAATACACCAACACCATAACAGCCTCTGAGTGATGTTTTATGTGCTTAACCATAGGTAACATCCACTTACTTATACTCCACATAACACTCTATCTTTTTGAGTGGGAACCCGTACATTAAACCAAGACAGCAGGTAATAGGTTTTCCAGATCTACCTCTCTGTTCTTCATCATTTCTTCCTTGTTCCCCACCATGTCTTTGGCCTACTTCATGGCGTTTCCATTACTAGATACTATGGTGTCCCATTCTATATACTACAATCTAAAGGAGTCGACATTGGCCCTAGATGTATTTTCTGTACATTTGTATATATTGGCTTTCCTTCCTTTTTAACACCTGTATATACTTCACATGATATCATTGTAAAAAGTTTTTTTCACTTTTTTCTTCAGTGACGTTGTGATCAAGGCCGTTATTAGGCCGAAACGGTAACCAGCTCTGTCACCATCTTCACTTTATTTGAAATAAATCCACACTAAGCAACCAAACAACAGTGCGAGTGCATTGATTATACTTTATTCAACTGATGCCGGTGGCCGGCTTTTTTCTGCCCGACTTTTAAACAATCAGCTGATGTTTTAGCTGATTATTTTACTGGTCTGTTTTAACGTCAGCTTCAGCTGAGGCTGGCTTCACACCACGGTTTTTGTCCGTCAGATCCTGTTTTTTTGCAGGATCCACCGGACAGACCCTGAGAGGACAGTATGTGCAGAAAGTCTGGCCAAATATGGTCCCGGATCCTGTTTTTTGCAGGATTCGTTTTCTGCTGCCGTTCAGTGGGCTGAAGTCTGCCTGTGTCTGCTCTACCGCTGTCCTAAGTGCTGAATTCACAGCCTGTGCATGAAATACTGCTGTCCATGGTGCTGAAATTTGGACAGCAGGATTTCTGAGCATGCTCTGTGCAGAAAATTGGATCCAGGAAAGGATCCGATTATTTCATGGATCCGGCGCTCATACACTCCAATGTTATAGGCGCTGGATCGCCCTGGATCCGGGACTGTCCGATTTTTTTCACCTTCAGAAACATGGAAAACTCGGACTTTCAAACACCGCCGGTGTCCTTTCTGCTGGACATTTTTCTTTCATTATGCATTAGACCGTAACCAGGGTTATCTGTGCAGCTTGGAACCGGTTGAAGCAGTTTCTACAATAGCAAGGTATTTCCTTATGATTTCCGTCACCCTTGTGTAGGAAGAACTGTATGTTGTGTTAAATGTGATTGGAGTGGAGGTATCACTTGAACATCTTTGTTTTCTATTTTGAAAAAATAGTAGATTCCTGTCTAAGGCCAGGGTCACATTTGCGGTTGGACCCTGGCCTGCCGGATTCCGGTTTCAACTTAGCAATTTTTCCATCACCGCATAGCGTTTCCGCTATGCGGTGCTGGAAACCGCAGTCCCTAGTTACCCGGTGTTTACCTGCACGACCTGTCACACAGGCAGCGGCTCGGAGGGCGTTTTACAGCGCCGCACAGGAAACCGTTGCAGACACAATTTCCTGTGCGGCGCTGTAAAACGCCCTCCGAGCCGCTGCCTGTGTGACAGGTCGTGCAGGTAAACACCGGGTAACTAGGGACTGCGGTTTCCAGCACCGCATAGCGGAAACGCTATGCGGTGATGGAAAAATTGCTAAGTTGAAACCGGAATCCGGCAGGCCAGGGTCCAACCGCAAATGTGACCCTGGCCTATGTTCCTGGCAATATTGTCTGCTCTTTTTAATATGCCAGAAGTGTATCCTCGATGTCACAGCATGTAATTATGTACATAAATGCCGTAATTTTAAATCCTGCAGCAATGAAAAAACATACAACATCAAATCCTTTCTAAACTGCTGTAGTACAAATGTTGTGTATCTGATTGAATGCACAGAATGCAAACTGCAATATGTAGGATGCACTTCTGGGGAGCTGAAGTGACGGATTTGTACACACTTATCCAACGCTGTCAGTTCCAGCGCAGTAAATATATCATCCACGTCCAGACACTTTGCTTCAGTACACGGTGGAGATACAACCTCATTCTCCTTTTGTGGTATAGATAAGATAGTTAAAGCGAACCTGTCACCCCTTCCAGGCATCTAAAGATAACATAGCCACCTTCTGCAGCAGTAAGGCTGCAGTCTCAGAAGGTGTCTATAGCATTTATGCTCCCTTGATTCACTGAAATAAAGACTTATATAAAATCTGTTTCAAACCTGATCCAAGACCGGGAGGCGGGTTTTCATGTGTCTGTCTCCCTCCTCTGTGGTGTCAGTCATCCCTCTCTCCTCTCTGTGCACCGCCTCCAGGGCCATCTCCCTGCATTACAGAGCTGTGTCAGCTCTGCTACAACATAGAGCTGCTGTTATAGGAGACCCCACAGTAGTAAATCTACAGGTAGCAGGAGGATCCTGAGCAGGCAAAGCACTGCCTGCTACGTAGCAGCCCTTGAGCTGTCAGCAGTGCAGCAGAGTTGAGTTTGTACTTTAGATCAGGGGCTGAGGAGCAATGCTGCTGGGTACAAGAAACTGAAAGTGAAACCTGCTCAGCTCAAGGGCTGCTACGTAGCAGGCAGTGCTTTGTCTGCTAAGGATCCTCCTGCTAGATTTACTACTGTGGGGTCTCCTATACCAGCAGCTCTATGTTGTAGCAGAGCTGACAAAGCTCTGTAATGCAGGGAGATGGCCCTGGAGGCGGTGCACAGAGAGCAGAGAGGGATGACTGACACCACAGAGGAGGGAGACAGACACTTGAAAACCCGCCTCCCGGTCTTGGATCAGGTTTGAAACAGATTTTATATAAGTCTTTATTTCAGTTAATCAAGGGAGCATAAATGCTATAGACACCTTGTCAGACTGCAGCCTTAGTGCTGCAGAAGGTGGCTATGTTATCTTTAGATGCCTGGAGGGGGTGACAGGTTCGCTTTAACTCTTTCAGGGGGGAGACCTGAGGCGTAAACTGCTACAAAAAGGAAGTTTCTGGATCTTTACTTTGGGCACTAGAATCCCATCAGGACTAAACATCAGACAAGATGTTATCCTTCAATATTAATATCAACATACTGATATGTGTGGAGACCCGGGGGGTCAGTGGGTGCTCTCGTCCGCTGGCCCAGGGCTCATCCCCAACTGAACGCCCAAGCTCCTTAACCGTGGGCGGAACACTACTCTGACAACACAGGGTGAGGGAACCACAATAGTAAAACTTTATTGGATCCCCAACAGTTTACAGCATATAACACATAACCAGAAAAACACAACAATGTAACAGGCAACAGAGTCTCACCCTTCCGCTGGCTTACCAGGGATTAGAATATACCACAGCAAAGTCTGTAGCCAGGTGACTGTATCGTCCCAACCTGGGATGCTTCCTTATCCTTATGCAGTCTTTATCACAGCCGAATCCGATAATCTGATGCTGAAGTCCTTGTGGTTCTATAGTCCGTGTTCTGGTCCCCTTGGTCAGCACCGAAATGCCTAGACCTGGGGTTATGGCTTGCTAACCGGACCCGAAGATCCTAGATTAGCTGCCTGTATTCAATCTGCTGGTCAAAGTGAACAGTCCTCCTTATATACCCTCAGCCCTCATTGCAGGATATTGGGGACGTCACGATTGGTGCAATAACACTGTCTTTTCATTGGCTGGACCCCAAGCCTCATTTAACATATTTTTAGTAGTATTACAATCCTGACATAAGAGAGCCAAATACTGATTGATATAGTCCTTACAATGGAATGTTAGTAGGAGACATTGAGTCTCCATTTAAATGACATTTAAACAACAGTAGCTGAGGCCATGTAAATAGAGTCAGGGATCCACATGGTAACATACAATGGACGATTAGCATAATTAAGTTCTCTGGCCTTCTATGACAAACAAGTTAGATAATTACATTACCATGATAAACTCAACACCAGTCATCTAAGAAATACTGTAGGAAATTCTCCTTGGCCATTACCAGTTTGCAAACCAAATACAATATGGCCTGGATGAATAAGAAATCCGCCTACATTATATATTAAAGGGGTGCATTTCGTCACAATATGTATTTATGCAGACCATATTTTAATTAAATATTTCTTTTACTTTGTCACTGTTTGTTTAATTCGATTGCATGTTATGGGGCAGATTTCACACACCTGTGTGGAACATGGGGGAGTATACTTAAGTTCCACTCCTGCCCAGTCAGAATGAGCCATGAATAAGACTCGAGTGCGTCGAAACACGTTGGCCTGTTAACACACTTGTACTGCCTGTTGTCTTTGGATGGTATCCATGATAATAACTGAATAAAAGAAGAAATACCAGAATCCTTTCTGCTGGACATTTTTCTTTCAGCACACTGTACGATAGTCGCACGCGTGTGTGTACTTACAATGTCTTCAAACACCTCTGCTGTGAAAGCAACAGTGTTTGAAATTAGTATCCAATCAGCAGCGGTGAAAGCTGATTGGTTAAATCGTGCAGTAATTGCTTTCCATGGGGCTGAAGTTGAAGCTTCAGGACCATGGAAAGTCCGACATTTAAACTGCAGCAGTGTTTGAATTTAGCGGTAAATTTTGCTTTTACGTTGTCGTGGCCCTCACCACTTTTTTAAAGGTGTTATTTGAAGAGCCACATGTGAATAGTGCAGCAGAGGGAATAATCAACCACATCTCCATTTACATGGGGATCTTGAGAGCTACGTTTTTCAGGATTGTGTGGTCCCAGCGGTCAGATCTACAGTGAAGGAAAAGTCATCAACTATACAGAAGATAAATAATGACTTCCACCGCTTCTCTGACAAGACAGGAGACGTGGTACAGTGCAAAGTATATATACAGAAGATAAATGATGACTTCCATATTGAGGATAATCAATTTAAACAACATTTAAATGCTGAAAAATCACAAAGTCCAATACCGCCTCTCTGACAACAGGACAGGACATGTGGTACTGTGCAGTGTGTATATACAGAATGATACACATGCTGAGGATTACACCCAGTATACAGGACAGCAGAAGTGGTACTGTGCATTGTGTATATATACAGAATAATAAGATACTCAAGATTTCGCCCAGTATACAGGCAGGAGAAGTGGTACTGTACAATGTATATATGCAGAATAATACAGATACTGAGGATTACACCCAGTATACAGGCAGGAGAAGTGGTACTGTACAATGTATATATACAGAATAATACATATACTGAGGATTACACCCAGTATACAGAACAGGAGAATTGGTACTGTGCTGTGTATATATACAGAATAATACAGATACTGAGGATTACACCCAGGAAAAAACAGAAAACGCCAGCACTGCCAGAAAATATAAAAATTGTGCAAAAACACATATTGTTTCCAAACTGCAAATAATTTAGTTGAGACATTTAGCAAAAGATTAAATAATCTTTTGAGCCACCCTGCCAAACGTCAAGGCATTCTCAGATAGGGTGGTCCTACTCTACAATTTTTAATTTACACTGTGTCAAAAGACCTCAATAATATATATAAAGTGGACCATACAAAACCATCACTCACCTTCACATATCAGACCTGCTTCAGAGGTGCCAGATCAGTGCAAGTGATATAAGGCAACCTAGGCCCCCACACCTGCAGCTTTCACCACAAATGTCAGGGCTTTTCAAAGTTAACCCCCACCGCACCGACCCAGCCTTTATAGATAACAGCAGGTTAGGTTCAGGTGAATGAAGCAAAAACTGAGCCTGTGTGCTGGGTGTGGTAACCGTGTGTGAACAGTTACCAAGAATACAAATGTCAGTACAGATGGAAACGGACAAAATCTAGCGTGCACGGCAAAGTGGTAGTCAGCCACTAAACCATACCCAGGAGAAAACAGAAAATGCCAGCACTGCCAGAAAATATAAAAATTGTGCAAAAATGCATATTGTTTCCAAACTGTAAATAATTTAGTTGAGACATTTAGCAAAAGATTAAATAATCTTTTGAGCCACCCCGCCAAACGTCAAGGCATTCTCAGATAGGTATGGTCCACTTTATATATATTATTGAGGTCTTCTAACACAGTGTAAATAAAAAATTGTAGAGTAGGACCACCCTATCTGAGAATGCCTTGACGTTTGGCGGGGTGGCTCAAAAGATTATTTAATCTTTTGCTAAATGTCTCAACCAAAATTTTTTGCAGTTTGGAAACAATATGTGTTTTTTTCACAATTTTTATATTTTCTGGCAGTGCTGACGTTTTCTGTTTTTTCCTGGGTATGGTTTAGTGGCTGACCACCACTTCGCCGTGCACGCTAGATTTTGTCCGTTTCCATCTGTACTGACATTTGTATTCTTGGTAACTGTTCACACACGGTTATCACACCCAGCACACAGGCTCAGTTTTTGCTTCACCTGAACCTAACCTGCTGTTATCCATAAAGGCTGGGTCGACGTGATGGTGGTTAACTTTGAAAAGCCCTGACATTTGTGGTGAAAGCTGCAGGTGTGGAGGCCTAGGTTGCCTTATATCAGTTGCACTGATCTAGCACCTTGAAAGCAGGTCTGATATGTGAAGGTGAGTGGTGCACACATCACCACAAGATGTAAGCACAGGGGAGAGTATCCCCATGATTAAGGCTGCTTTCACATCATGTTTTTTTTCCTGTCCGTGGGATGCTACTTTTTGCAGGACCACACAGACAGGAAAGGAAAGCATCGGATGTGACCTCCAGATGCGATTTCTGTGTCCTGGTCCGTGATTTTCACGGGTCCGGACACAGAAAACCCGAACCTGCAAAGTGCAGGCATGCTGAGCACATTCACTCCCGCAATGTATATATATATATATATATCTACTATATAATTGCCGTAGGCACTTCCGTGTCGGACCCCGCAAAAGACCGTGGCTTTGTCACTCTGTGACGTCATCACGTGCGAGCAATGGCCGCAAAGCGGCCATTGCGAGTCGCTGGCCGAAAATCGAACCAGAGGCTCGGCCACAAAGTTAGCGATTTACCGCTCATGTAGCGCGAGCAATGGCCGCGAGGCCATTGCGAGTCGCTGGCCAAGTTAGCGATTTACCGCTCATGTAGCGCGAGCAATGGCCGCGAGGCCATTGCGAGTCGCTGCCTGAGCCGCCGCACCTGCCGCAAGTCCCCCTATACTTTCTATGGGGATTACCGCAACCGTGCCGCAAGTGTAACGGTTATGCGCCAAACGCGGCAGATGCGGTTACACTTGCGGCGCGGTTGCGGTAATCCCCATAGAAAGTATAGGGGGACTTGCGGCAGGTGCGGCAAGTGCGATTTTGCACTTGCGGTAAGTGCGGCCGCGAAAAAAACCGCAGTCAGCCGCGGTTATTTTCGCGGCCGCACCTGCCGCAAGTGCAAAACCGCATTTGCCGCACCTGCCGCAAGTCCCCCTATTTATTATTTAATATTTTTATAATATTATTATTTTTTTTTATTATAATTGAATTTTTTTTTATTTGAGTAATTTGATTTATTATTATTTATTATTTTTATTATTTGTATATTAATTTTTTATTTTAATTAAATTTATTTGTATTAGATTAATTTTTTTTATTTTAATTAGCGGCCGCACTTGCCGCACCTGCCGCAAGTCCCCCTATATTTTCTATGGGGATTATCGCAACCGCGCCGCAAGTGTAACCGCATCTGCCGCGTTTGCGGAATAACCGTTACACTTGCGGCGCGGTTGCGGTAATCCCCATAGAAAGTATAGGGGGACTTGCGGCAGGTGCGGCGGCTCAGGCAGCGACTCGCAATGGCCTCGCGGCCATTGCTCGCGCTACATGAGCGGTAAATCGCTAATAACTGCAAAACCGCACTTGCCGCACCTGCCGCAAGTCCCCCTATACTTTCTATGGGGATTACCGCAACCGCGTCGCAAGTGTAACCGCATCTGCCGCGTTTGCCGCATAACCGTTACACTTGCGGCGCGGTTGCGATAATCCCCATAGAAAGTATAGGGGGACTTGCGGCAGGTGCGGCAAGTGCGGCCGCTAATTAAAATAAAAAAAATTAATCTAATACAAATAAATTTAATTAAAATAAAAAATTAATATACAAATAATAAAAATAATAAATAATAAAATAAATCAAAATTAAAAAAATAAATAAATAAAATAAAAATATATATAATTAAAATATTAATAACATTAACTAATTCTAAGAAAATCAAATTACTCAAATAAAAAAAAATTCAATTAAAATAAAAATAATAATAATATTATAAAAATATTAAATAATAAATAATTACAATAATAAAATAATAAATAATAAAAAAAAATATTCCATATAAAAATTCATAACATTAACTAATTCTAATAAAAAAAAACAAATAAATAAAATATTCATAACATTAAGTTATTCAAAAAAAATGTAAATAAAAAAAATAAATAAATTAAAAAAAAAAAAAAAAATAATATAGCTACTATAATCTAATTAACGCACGTTCTAGAATCCCGATGCATTTGCATCGGGCTCACAGCTAGTATATATATATACATATATATACAGTGCCTACAAGTAGTATTCAACCCCCTGCAGATTTAGCTGGTTGACACATGCGGAATTAACTTGGCATTGTGACATTTGGACTGTAGATCAGCCTGGAAGTGGGAAATGCACTGCAGCCAAAAAGATTTTTAAAATTTTTTTTTTTTTTTAAAGAGTTAAAAGTTAATTCAGAGGGTCATTTATTATTTAACCCCTCAAACCACCAGCATTCTGTTTGGTCCCCCTAAAGTATTAAGAAGTAGTTCAGGCACAAAGAACAATGAGCTTCACATGTGTGGATTAATTATCTCTTTTGCCAGCCTTTTCTGACTATTTAAGACCCTCCCCAAACTTGTGAACAGCACTCATACATGGTCAACATGGGAAAGACAAAGGAGCATTCCAAGGCCATCAGAGACAAGATCGTGGAGGGTCACAAGGCTGGCAAGGGGTACAAAACCCTTTCCAAGGAGTTGGGCCTACCTGTCTCCACTGTTGGGAGCATCATCCGGAAGTGGAAAGCTTATGGAACTAGTGTTAGCCTTCAACGGCCTGGACAGCCTTTGAAAGTTTCCTCCCGTGCCGAGGCCAGGCTTGTCCGAAGAGTCAAGGCTAACCCAAGGACAACAAGGAAGGAGCTCCGGGAAGATCTCATGGCAGTGGGGACATTGGTTTCAGTCAATACCATAAGTAACGTACTCCACCGCAATGGTCTCCATTCCAGACGAGCCCGTAAGGTACCTTTACTTTCAAAGCGTCATGTCAAGGCTCGTCTACAGTTTGCTCATGATCACTTGGAGGACTCTGAGACAGACTGGTTGAAGGTTCTATGGTCTGATGAGACCAAAATCGAAATCTTTGGTGCCAACCACACACGTGACGTTTGGAGACTGGATGGCACTGCATACGACCCCAAGAATACCATCCCTACAGTCAAGCATGGTGGCGGCAGCATCATGCTGCGGTGCTGTTTCTCAGCCAAGGGGCCTGGCCATCTGGTCCGCATCCATGGGAAGATGGATAGCACGGCCTACCTGGAGATTTTGGCCAAGAACCTCCGCTCCTCCATCAAGGATCTTAAGATGGGTCGTAATTTCATCTTCAAACAAGACAACAACCCAAAGCATACAGCCAAGAAAACCAAGGCCTGGTTCAAGAGGGAAAAAATCAAGGTGATGAAGTGGCCTAGTCAGTCTCCTGACCTTAACCCAATTGAAAACTTGTGGGAGGAGCTCAAGATTAAAGTCCACATGAGACACCCAAAGAACCTAGATAACTTGGAGAAGATCTGCATGGAGGAGTGGGCCAAAATAACTCCAGAGACCTGTGCCGGCCTGATCAGGTCTTATAAAAGACGATTATTAGCTGTAATTGCAAACAAGGGTTATTCCACAAAATATTAAACCTAGGGGTTGAATAATAATTGACCCACACTTTTATGTTTAAAATTTTTTAAAATTCAACTGAGCAACATAACTTTTTGGTTTGTAAGATTTATGCTTCTGTTAATAAATCCTACTCTCGTTTGCAGTTTGAAGGCTCTAACTTATTTGCATCTTATCAAACCACCTAAATCTGCAGGGGGTTGAATACTACTTGTAGGCACTGTATATATACTTTACGGGAGTGATCAAAGGGTTAAAAAAAACAAACAAAAAAAAAATCGCGCAGTCATGTGACAACCCGATCAGCTGATCGGTCACATGACTGCTCAGCTGATCGGGTTGTCAGGCAACGCCAGGTCCTTAAGCCCCAGAAGCGAGACAGCGCGGGACACCGCCAGAGAGGAGAGGATAGTTTTTTTTATTTTTAACCCTTTGTGTAGTTTATTTCACTTCCGCAAGGTATATATATATATATATATATATACATTTTAGGCGGCCGTCACACGCTGAGATATCGTGCAAGATATCGTAGACGATGTTAAATTTGCATATCGTCCGAACGACGCGCAAAATCGCTCATCACGACGCTACACCCACAGACATCGCTCAGACGATTCCTCGATCCACCGATCCAGCGATCGTCTGAGAGATGCAGTTATCAGCAGTGGACATCGTTCATCAAAGAGTCACACAGAACTCTCCTAAACGATGTGGGAGCAAATGTGGGCGTTATTGGAGCCCATAGGCGTGATACATGGTCTCCAAGCTACGCCCCTCACTACACCATTGGTGCCCAATTCTGCGTCCTCATTGGGTCAGATGTCCTTTGAAACATGGCGGCCTCATCCCAAGAATGTCCTGTGAGAGTTGATCGCAATGTATCTGTGTGCTGTACTACATAAATAGCAATGGCGAAAACGTACCGAACGCAATCCCCCCGTGTTGCGTTGTGCAAAATTAGCTCGCTTATGCGTTGTCTAATTTTAAGGTGTACAGATGCGTTTAATTAAACAGCCTACAGCGAGCTGTGTGTGTTGACATGAGTGGATATTTCCAAACGCGTGTGAAACGCATGTGTGTTTGCGGTGTGCTCTGGATGATGTTTGCTTCAGTGTGTGAGAGAGCGCATGTGTTAATCAAGGGGAATTGGGGTTAAAATGTATGACAACGCAAAGGAGACAAAGCGTCTCACAACATTCATTGTTCCTGGTGGCCTAATGTAGGTGTACCTCTCGACTGTGCCTTGCAACACTAGTGGCGTAAACACCATCTATGTGGCCCAACATATGCGTGTTTGTATGTAATCCGGTGTCGGACACAAACAATGTACCAAATAAACAAGTGGTGTGACACAAATCAGGGCCTTTTGGTTAATGCGTTTTCGCATAAAAACGCACATTAAGCTGCCTCACCAACTTCACGGTAGGCCCTGGTCGAGACAGTCCTAACTCTGTCCCTAGGTGTGTGAACCAAAAAATGTGACCACTGTCACAAGGGCCTTTGGGGAGGTATGTGGGTCCTGGTCCCGCCCGTCTCTCACAGGACCCATAAGCCGGGCCCTTCAACAAAAAATAACAAAATAGTGCCAACAAGCACCATGAACCTAAATCCCTGGCTCATGTCACAGACAAGAGGTTTGTCGGTAACACACATCTCCCCTCCAATGGGCAAGGCCTGGCCCTCTAAAAAACATAAACAGAAATATCCCTAAATCTGGGTTATGTTAAAAAAAAAAAATAAATAAAAAAACAGTCTTCCTCAAAACTAAAAAGGAACACATGTCCTGCCTCCAAGCCGGAGCTGCAGGACACAGTCAAACAGTGCAATGGGCAATTCCCCATGGCACCAGAATAATTAGGGGAGGTTCTGCTGCCAGCTCACCGCCCCTGTACCATTAAAGTACTGGCAGTACCGGTCCCTCATATCCTGTGCCTCCTGCCGGCTGCTCCCACCACCTAATGGCTCGAGTCCTGCCATCTGTGGGGCATCAGCACGCCAGCCACCCAACACCACCTCCCCATTGGTGGAGTCTATGCGGTCCTCAAACTTAGGCGGAGTGTAGGCCTGGCGATCCCGGCGTCTTAGAAAATTGTGGAGGACACAACAGGCCATAACTACCAGGTCGATGGATTCTAGACGCATATTAATGGCCGTGTGAAATATGCGGAAACGGCTCGCCATGATGCCAAAGGCATTCTCCACTACTCGTCGTGCACGTGAAAGCCGATAATTGTATATGCGTTTGGGCGCATTTAGTTGTCTCTGGGGGTATGGCTTCATTAAATTAGGAAGGAGCGGAAACGCCTCATCTGCAACGAAAACAAAGTTCATGTTTCCACAGGTGCGAGTGGTTGGTGGTAAATTAAGACGTCCATTCTTCAGTTTTTGGCCAAAAGACGATTGGTCAAAAACCCCGCCATCTGAAACCCTCCCATTTGTGCCCACGGACACTGACATAAACTCATAATTGGCGTTAACCACTGCCATCAATACTATACTAAAATAAGATTTATAATTGTAAAAAAAAGAACCACTGTGGTGGGGTTGTGTGATCCGCACATGCTTCCCATCAATCGCACCTCCACAGTTGGGAAATTGCCATTTCTGGCTGAATTCATCGGCAGTGGCCAGCCATTCCTCGGGGCTCTGCGGCAATCGCATGTACGTGGGAGCCAGAGCCCGCAGTATCGCCTCACAGGTCTCTGGAATGAGTTGGCTAAGGAGGGGCCGGGATATTGCCGACGAGTAGACCAAGTCCTGCATAGTGCGACCTGTTGCCAGAAAACGCAGTGTGGCAGCCAACCTCTCCTCCGCAGGCACTGCTGGACGCATTACTGTATCCTGCCGTCTGATGAGCGGGCACACTGCTGCCAACAAGATCTGAAATGTCTCATCTGTCATGCGGAGGAAATTTTGGAAGTCCCGTGGAAAGTCGTCCCGAAGTTGGTGCAGAAGCCGAATGTGGGAATGCTGATCGCGCTGCTGCAGCCACTCCCTGGCCCAGATGCGTCGGGGTCTCCTCCTGCCTCTCTCCACCCTCTCATCCTCCACACGTGCTGCCTGCACCAGCAAAGCAGCCCCCACCACGGCACGTTGATCTGGATTCATGCTGTTTAAGAGGCAAACATATGTTTACTATGCTGGCTACGCAGAAAGGTGCTTTCCCCACAATGTGATCATCATAAATTAAATGACTAAAAGGAGCATGACATTGGCAAAATATGGACCACTGCACTACACATGTTTAAAAAAAAGGCATGAAAAGCAGATAACACCTACAGTATGAATGAAGGTGTTCTGGAAGGGCACATGTTTTGACACGCCTAAATGCCTTGGCCCAACAAAAATAAAAGACCCACCAAACCCACCAGACCCTGAGATCCCAACCCACATCAGACTTCATATATCAGGACCAACGCTAACAACAGGAACATCTGAGACACAGCGGACCATATGTATGGCAAAAGTTAAACTACATACACACAATAATTAGTACTCACATGCAGTGTTTGCAGCGATGGGTGTCACTCTAATATCAAGTTACCCAAGTAACTAAATATGTCCCGATGACTCAAAATCAGCAAGACAATGCTTCAGTCCTTTAATGTAGCAAAATTACCAACAATCTAAACCCAAAAAACAAAAGAAACAAAAAACATGGAAACCACAGAAGTGTTTCAAGAAAACCAACACAACCATATGTATTTTGACAACGCTATAGCTATACACCTTCACAATGTATCACATGCTGACTCCACACGTACATACCTGCAGGAACTTTGCAGCAAAGACATTGTGCATCTCCAGGAAACGCTCTATATACACAGGCGAGCCAATGTCAAGGCGAGACGTCACCTTACCCAGGTGTGTCTCGTTAACGAGAAAACACACACCAGCACGATGTTATGCCCTCCAAACAGGCGTGGTGAAACAATGACCCACACACAACGCCGGGGCTATGTTCTACGGCAGGCGTGTCACAAACCGCACGTACACCCCCAACGCAGTGTATACGTCCTGTCCCGGGCGTGGTAATAGCGATGTCTATGCATATCGCACCTGTCATTACCAACAGCTGTGTTGATCAATTAGGATAAATAGTGGACTGTGAACATGTGTGTTGTACCTGCTGTTTTGTGTGTCTCTTGACACAAGTGGCAGCCACACCAGACAGCACGCCATCATATCTTTGGCCTTCCCAGATCTTTCTCCATTTTCAACACTGTTTTGGATTTAATCAAGGTATGTTCACATCATATGACGACACTGACCCATCGAAACTGCAAGTCATTCTATTGTACTTCAGGCACAAATTTCGGACTGGCAATGTCACAACAGCACACATCCCATTGACTTGACCATCAATCTTGGTTTTAGCAAGTGTGTTGTTGGGTTATTGAGCGGGGGCATTACAAATTGGTCATGGCTGGTGACTTTTAGTCCTGTGGCTGACATTTTACACATGTCTTGGAACATTTGCCACACTGATGTCGGTTTTTTTTTTTTGTTTTTGATTCATAGATGCCCCGGACTAATCGGACTACATTAGTGCCCTCATTGCTGCCTATAAGGAGAACCCATGCCTGTGGCTAACTAGGGATGCAGGCTACAACAAAAGGGCCCTCCGGAATGCTGCGTATGACAGGCTCCTGGAGGTTGCCCGCGAATATTGTCCAGACATGGACCTCGACCGTGAGGCAATAAAGAATAAGATACAGTACCTCCGCACCGTGTTTGGCAGGGAACACAAAAAAGTCATCCATGCACGCCTTTCAGGCATGGCAGCGGGGCCGGTCTATCGCCCCGCCTTATGGTATTACGATCTGCTCCTGTTCACCACCGAGCAGCAGGAGCCCCGCGGACCACTGGAGAGTGAGGAGTTTTCGGAACCACAAAACCCCAATGTTGTGGGTGACGTGGAGGGGGCTAATGTAAGTCGATCACCTGGCCCAATCTTGCAAAGTTATCACACATTAAACATTGTTTGGCAACATCTATGCAAAGTTAACAATGTCGAGAAGGTAAACATAGACCCCATGGCCCTCATATCTTGATTACGTTGTTTCAAAACCACTCCAATTTAAGGCTGTGGTCACAGTACCATTTTTGACATGCTTTTTTTGAGACCTGCATTTTCAAAAATGCATGTTAAAAACGCACCCATAGGCCCCCATGTTAAAAAACGCATGCCCTAATAGCCTAAAAGCAAGTGTGACTGTCCCATGCGTTTTTGGAGCTTATCCAAATACGCATGCGTTTTTGAATGGCACTAAAAGGTAATAATTGTACATGCGTTTTTGCATGCGTTTCCCATAGGGGCCCATGTTATAAAAGCCAATGCGTTTTTAAAAACACTCCTAAAAATACTGAAAACACTATTTTTAGGTGCAGATTCATAAACGCACCAAAAAACGCAGCGAGTCATCACACACCTTACAAAACTCATGCTGACCTGAAAAAAAGCATGTTTTTTTTAAAATCACAAAAAAACAAAGCATGGCTACTGTGACCACAGCCTAAGCAAGCAATCGAATTGCATACAAGTAGTGAGTGTTGTGTTATTGGACGAAGCTGGAAGGCCCTGTTATTGAGTTTCCTAGGACATCAGCCACAATATGGTTTTTTAACATACTGTTAACTTGGTCATTGTCGACAAAATGACCATCAAAACTCAAATGGCATGTGTTCTCATGTGGTGTTCATTTTTTGGTTTCAGGATCCGCTTGAAGGTCCCTCTTCGGGGTCGGTCTCTGAGTTGCCGAGCGAGGACACATCACCAACCCAGGAGGGGAGTGTGGAAGCGACCAGCCGGCCACATCTGCCTTTGACACGTGACAGGGCACGGACACGCCAGGCAGCCCCAAGCTCTGCGCCGGACCTGGTGTCCCTGGCACAGCAAGTTCTGACCCAGCAGGTGCGGGAGCCACAATGCCCCTTTGCTTCTGTGGTGGCGCAGCGTCTCCCCACGTTTACCCAGGAGCAAAGGGAGCATTGTGAGCGCATAATCCTGCAGGCCATGGACCAGGCCCGTCTGGGCCTCCTGACTAACCGTTCCTCCTTACCTGATCCCCTTCCCCAGCCATCACCAACCCCCCCTGCCTGGCAGTACATGGGCCTTCCCACCCATGTGCAGCAAGCACCAGCACCTGGCCATGCCCATGCACAGCCTCGGCTAGTGTCTTTGCCACACCAGCTGCAGCGGCCGGACAACCCCTTTGGCCCAGAGGGGGATTCTTATTTTGGGCCCCGGTTCCATAATATGTAGTTTTTTTTTGGACTTGGTCCAAAGCTGGACCCTTGTATTTTTGGTTAAGTTAACGCCATTGGCCCCGCTAATTGCCCCTCCATACTCTTTTTCTTTGTTTTGTGTGTCCCCTACCTGCGACAATAGCAGTTTTATTTTTGTTGCCCATATTGGATTGTTATTTATTTTGTGTGATGGTGTGGCCCAGGCCTACATATTTGTCACTAAATTCCATTAAATTTCTAATTCAACACGTGAAATATGTTGTCCCTCATTTAAGCATGTTGATTTGATTTAGACCATGACAATTTTACCAGCTGACCAGCTACAGTAGGCCACATGCTAGATCCATCAACATAAACATATGTACAGGGAAATTGTAAGGAAACATTACTTTAGGCAGCCTGCCGGTGCCCGACTTTTTGCTGTACCCCCCAGGCTGCAGTGGTGTCCGTACCATCATTGTCTGTGTTCTGCAACATGGGCTAATATTAATGGTGGCAAGCTACCAAAGCTTGCAGATGTGTAAGTGGTAAGCCACATTTATGTTTTCTGGTGTAACAGCATTGCGGCACTTTTCATATCACTTTCATTAATATAGGTTTGCTGGTTGCTCGACACACGTCATGCTGACATTGGGGCCCTTGTGTACCAAAAGGTGTTATGGAAACCTTACTCTCCCTAAACCCGTTTGGCCATTGAGTTGTCCTTGATGGTGTTAACGTGACCCAGATACACACCCAAATGTTCCACATACATGTCTGCATACATAGAGATAATGGGCTGAAAATTTTATGTAAACATTTTTATTAGAGGTCAATAACTGTCATACCATGCACACCAAGAACACATTGCTGTGTTAGGGTATGAAAAAGCTGTATTGACTTGTGATGGTCCAAATGTTGGACACTATAAGAAAAAAGCCCAACGTGGTAGGGCCAACATGCTTCATACGGTCCAAATGTTGGACACTATAAGAAAAAAGCCCAACGGGGGCTTAAACAAAACAAACAAACAATGCCAACATGGCATAACAAGGAAGAATGCGTCCAACATGGACAGCAGTCTTTCAGGCCAAAAATACCCGGCCAGTGTCTCTTTGTCACCAGGTTAAGGTAGGGCACCATGCCCTTGCTGTAGGGCAGCCAGCATGTCCCTCAATCGTATGATGTGTCGAATATGTGTGTGGATAGCTGACTGGAGCTGGATGGCACACTGTAAGTGCGCATGGATGATGTCCTCCAAAGTGGGTACACCTGTATTGGGAAGATGACCACAGTTAGCCAACAACAGTTTGTGTGGATATTTCTAACTCTTTGCTCCAAAGAGGCTCCTTACCCTGTTGTTCGCCATCCTGTGATCTTTCCATGTTGGATGTGGATGCACTCAGGCTCCAGCCCGCAGCTCCAGCACGTTCGCCATCTGCACCAAACATTAAGTGTACCAATTAATGGACATTGTGGGACTACCAGGAGGGCAGATAGAGCAACATTACACATACAGATATCTTATCTCTTGTTTATAAAGCATGTGTATTTTCAGCCAAATAATGGGCACATTCCTCAATTTAATAAAAGGTTCAAAAATGAGGAAGGTAGCCATAATCAAACTTAAAACACACTTTCCCAAAGATTATGTGCAACTTTATCTGTGTGTGTGATGTGCCCCATAAACCACACACTCAATACAGTATGCATGGTCTAGTAAACACAAATATGAATGTACCTCCATAGTCGTCCAAGTTTGGGACCTCTTCATCCGCAACCATCTCCTCCTCACGAGGCCCTGTTGGTGATGGCATGGGGTAGGGCTCCGCCGCCCAGTTATCCTCCTCATCTGCCGTGTCTGTTGACATTACGAAGCCCGGGCTAGGCAGGGAGCTGGACACTGTCGCAGGTGGCTGAACAGGGGGGCTCGGGCTCTGGGGCCACAGGACATGGCCTGGTTGCAAGAAGGGCCCTGGGCTGGAGGGGGCCCAATCATCCACATCAGCCTGTTCTCCAGCATCCTCGCCCTCCTGTGGACATGGTGGTGAGGGCATGTCATCATCCTCGTCCATCCATGGCTGTGAAGAGTTGGTAGATGACTGCTCAGGTGCCGACTGGCCGGACCACTCTTCGCTGTGCTCCTGGACCGCATCAGCTGGCAAGTCGGGATCATTGTGCCCACTCGGACTTGGGGGGGATGATGCAGCTGCCGCCGGAAGTGGCGGTGTCGCCAGTGGCCCTGCACCAGGCGGCACATGCTGCCCCTCTTCTTCGGAAGACGATTCCTCAGTGCCTGTTTTGGGATGCACAATGGTGAAGCTTTGATGAGAAATTTTGTTCCCCAAATTGGTGCGGCGACGTTGAAATTGATGTGAACTTGTGTTTTGTGATTGTGAGTTTGGGCCACAGCGCAAAAGTGTCAAGGCGCTGAACGCTCTTGGACACCCCGGTGCAGGAGGAACTAATCCTATTCACAGGGCCAGACATGGGAAGGTACATTCCTTGGGACACATATCTGAATTAAGATAGCCCCCTTAGATCTGATAGTGACATCGGTAAACACAACCAACACCATCAGGGAACAACAAAAGCACCAACTACTCAATACAGGGCCTGTGAGTTAACATAGGAGCAATATATCCATATTGTTAAAAGACTACACAGCGATATTTTGCGGGAGACCACGGGACGTGGTCAACACGTCAGCCCTATCGTCTCAAATGTCTGTATGCAACGGCAAAAATTACACAACTTCACAAGGAGAAATCTTCGAGTGTCCAGTGTTCGTTGAAAGTCGTTGTTCATATCGGGAACCAAGGGCCCCCTACACTAGCACCTCCACCACATCCAAAAGGTCTGCACGCCAATCACTATTGTCACAGATCAGTCATGCCGGCCAATGGGAGCACTGATGTGTCCCCAAGCATGTGCTGACACAATGAGCAGCATTGATCTGGATTATGTTACACGTGTGCATGCACAGGCTTGCATATGGGTCTGCATAACGCTGTTGAGACATAGGCACCTGTGAAGGCGTTGTGAGCCACATGTGCAGACGCAGGTTGGGGACTACACTATGTTAATATGTTGGTTGACGGTGCTGTCTAGTGTGCTACATGTACATGTGTGTTGTGTGGTCCAACACTTACTCACCGCGCATCCTGGCAATCCTGGCACGTATGTCAAGAATGCGTCCTGGGCACTTAAACTTCAGATCCGCTATTTTGTGCTGGATCTGCTTTGGAGTGCGGTACACACACAGCTGGCGGAGCAGGGCATTCTGGATTTTCCGCACAGTGATGCGGTTACGCAGCCTGGGGTGCCTGTGGGGATGGCGGCCCCAGTAATCCAATCGATCACAATGATCGATTAGGATCATGAGCTCCGCCATCCCCCACGTGGCAGCGCGCCCTGTTGCGGCCATGCCTGTGCTGTAATGTGCACGGGCGGAGCTAGTACCTAGCAGGCGGAATGAAAGCGAAACCTAAGTCATTACGTGACTACGGGCGCTAGCGTGGGCCAAAAACAGACAAACGCGCTGGACGCGCGGTGACCCGCCATGGAACACTTCTACGCGACCTACGGCCAACAACCCGGGGGCGTGCCGTAATTAAACTACTGGTTACGGCGTAACGCCATCGCGTTGAGTGTAGGAGCACACTGCATTGGGGCCAGAAAAAGAAGATAAATGGTTGTTTCGGGTTAAGCAGCGTTTGTATTGTGGCCGTAGTTTCAAGGCACAAATGCATGATCAGCTATAAGAATGTGTGTATTTGGTGCTGAAGTGACAGCTCCACAACAAATGGCGCCTTGTCAAGCGGGAACCAATCATGACGCTGGAGCTTTGACCAATAATAGCAGACGATGGGCCAGCCAATCGGAACGCATGAGAGTTCACGAATCAGAAATGAGGAGGCGTGACACAGGTGAATACCCGGCACGCCTACGGGTTTGATTTCGCCATCGCTGAAATCACGTTTCGTACGATGTCGTGAATTTACACGTGTCGATTGGGCGTATTTAATTGCCCGATATCGTCAGATCTGAGAACCGAACCTCAGATCACGATCTAGCGATTTGATCAGATATCGCTAGTCGTATCTCGCCGTCACACGCACAGACATCGCTTTCGCGATGTTTAATCTGCCGCGTTCAAGCGATATCTTGCACGATATCTCAGCGTGTGACGGCCGCCATAGGGATACATGGGGGCCAAATCGGATCTGTGGCTGTCAGTTTTACAACAGACAGCCACGGATCACAGAAAATCACAATGTGAAAGCCCCCTAAGCCATATGATTTACATGCGAAATGTACGTAGGGGTTAAATCCTGCCTGGGGGATGATTCACCAGCCGATTGGTCTGCTAACTGGTTCCTTGGTAACTAATGAGTGGTGTTTGCTTGCTGTATATTTTTTCGCCTTTGCTATTCTTCATTCTAAGCATTGTGCATTATGCTTTTTACTATTTGCTCTTATCTAAAGGCCCAGTTACACACACAGATTATTGTGTAGAGATTGATCGCAGATCTCTGTGTCCATGATTTCACTGCAACCAGAGATCTGCGAACAATCTCTGCAAAATTATCTGTGTGTGTAACTGGGCCTTATCACCTTTTTATAACACATGTAAAGCTTGATAATTTTTTGTACAACCATAATGACCATTGTATTGGTTAAGGGGCTGTCACACACTACGATTTTGTGAACGGTCTCACCTACAATCTCAGGCGTGCGCGCTCCTGAACAACATCGTTAGTGAGGTGTCACATGTATAGATATCATTCAGTACGCACCAATGATGTTACGTGCAGGTATCGTTCGCACAACCAGCGAACGATGCTTGTCAATGTTGTAAATAGGCGAAATCGTTAAGGAGCTCGTTATCGCGGTGTCACACTGAACAATGCAAGCAGATTGCATGATCGACATCGTCTGATGTGGGGTCCGGATCTCATATCTGCAATGAACAATCAGGCCACTTATCGCTTGGAAGATCGACATTTGAAAGACGGAAAACCTGTGACGTTTCAACAACATGGTTAAATACATCGTAGAGTGTGACGGCCACTTTAAGTAGGTACAAATACTTGCTGCACATGTGTTTTTTCTATCTATCTACATAATCACCAGTTTTGCGCTTCCGCCATCGCGAGCCGCTGACACTGGCCGGAAGCGCAAAAAAACGCCCGCCCGACACCACAACGCTCTCCTTGCGGCGACATGTACTTTCCAAGATGGCATCCAAAATCTCGCGAGATTTTGCCGCCATCTTGGATATTACATGTCGCCGCACCGACTCCACTTTCCTACCGCCACCCGCTGCTCCGTTCCCTCCCCTCCTCGCTCCATCGCCCTCTCCCCCGCTCCATTGCGCACCCCACTGCTCCATTCCACCACCACCGCTCCATTGCGCTCCCCCCCTCCATTGCGAACCCCCCAACCTCTCCATTGCGCACCCCCCCCTACATTGCGCACCCCCCTCCATTGCAGCCCCCCCACCACTCCATTACCCCTACTCGTCCCCCTCTCAACGGGTAATGAGCGGTCATGTGACAGATATCACATGACCGCTCATTACTTGCTGCGCTTTCAACACAGGCTGCGCCTAACACCTGATGCAAGCGGGGGAAACATCCTAACCACTCTCCCCTCCATCCTGACCTGACCACCCACTGTCCCTCCATCCTGAGCTGACCACCCACTGTCCCTCCATCCTGCACTGACCACCCACAGGCCCTCCGTCCTGCGCTGCCCACCCACTGGCCCTCCATCCTGCGTTGACCACTGCCCCTCCATCCTATGCTGACCACTGAGCATCCTTCCTGCGCTGACCACTGAGCCTCCATCCTGTGCTCACCACTGAGCCTCCATCCTGCGCTGACCACTGCCCCTCCATCCTGTGCTGACCACTGAGTCTCCATCCTGCGCTGACCACTGAGCCTCCATCCTGCGCTGACCACTGAGCCTCCATCCTGCGCTGACCACTCAGCCTCCATCCTGCGCTCCCCACTGAGCCTCCATCCTGTACTGACCACTGACCCTCCATCCTGCACTGACCACTCAGCCTTCATCCTCTGCTCACCACTGAGCCTCCATCCTGTGCTCACCACTGAGCCTCCATCCTGCGCTGACCACTGAGCCTCCATCCTGCGCTGACCACTCTGCCTCCATCCTGCGCTGACCACTCTGCCTCCATCCTGCGCTGACCACTCGGCCTCCATCTTGCGCTGACCACTCGCCCTCCATCCTGCGCTGACCACTCAGTCTCCATCCTGCACTGACCACTCAGCCTCCATCCTTCACTGACCACTGAGCCTCCATCCTGCGCTGACCACTGAGCCTCCATCCTGTGCTGACCACTGAGCCTCCATCCTGCGCTGACCACTGAACCTCCATCCTGCGCTGACCACTGAGCCTCCATCATGTGCTGACCACTCTGCCTCCATCCTGTGCTGACCACTCTGCCTCCATCCTGCGCTGACCACTGAGCTTCCATCCTCCGCTCACCACTCGCCCTCCATCCTGCGCTGACCACTGACCCTCCATCCTGCGCTGACCACTGAGCCTCCATCCTACGCTGACCACTGAGCCTCCATCCTGCGCTGACCTCTGAGCCTCCATCCTGCGCTGACCACTAAGCCTCCAGCCTGCACTGAGCACTGAGCCTCCATCTTCCGCTCACCACTCGCCCTACATCCTGCGCTGACCACTGAGCCTCCAGCCTGCGCTGACCACAGAGCTTCCATCCTGCGCTGTCCACTGAGCCTGCATCCTGCGCTGACCACTGAGCCTCCATCCTGCGCTGACCACTCAGCCTCCATCCTGCGCTGACCACTCAGCCTCCATCCTGCACTGACCACTGAGGCTCCAGCCTGCGCTGACCACTGAGCCTCCAGCCTGCGCTGACCACTCTGCCCCCATCCTGCGCTGACCACTCTGCCCCCATCCTGCGCTGACCACTCTGCCCCCATCCTGCGCTGACCACTGAGCCTCCATATACAGTGCTAACCACTGAGCCACCGTATACAGTGCTAACCACTGAGCCACCATATACAGTGCTAACCACTGAGCCACCATATACAGTGCTAACCACTGAGCCACCGTATACAGTGCTAACCACTGAGCCACCGTATACAGTGCTAACCACTGAGCCACCATATACAGTGCTAACCACTGAGCCACCGTATACAGTGCTAACCACTCAGCCACCATATACAGTGCTAACCACTGAGCCACCATATACAGTGCTAACCATTGAGCCACATTACTGTTCTAATTATTGAGCCACAATATACAGTGCCAACCACTGAGCCACTCTAGAGTGCTAACCACTGAGGCTCTGTATACAGTGCTAGCTACGGAGCCAGCGTATACTGTGCTAACCACTGAGCCCCCGTATACTCTGCTAACCACTGAGCCCCTGTATACTCTGCTAACCAATGAGCCGCCGTATACTCTGCTAACCAATGAGCCGCCGTAAAGTCTGCTAAGCACTCCACCCCCATATACTCTGCTAACCAATGAGCCCCATATACTCTGCTAAGCACTCAGCTGCATGCAGGATGACGTCCGGGAACAGCGCTTGAGTGCGGCCAGGAGGGGCCCCCCTCTTGCCCGCACCCGGCCGCTGTTCCCTAGCCTTCTCCTGCCCGCACCCGACCGCTATTCACAGACTCAGACCCGCGAGCGCTGGCGCACTTCTGCGCCAACCCCAGCCGCAGTCACGTCCCCAATGGTTACGTCACCATTCACAGCCCCAAGAGCGATGGCGCGCTCCCGCCCCACTGTAAGCCGCAGTCACGAAACCACACTTACGACGCCATTCACAGCCGCACGACCGCAGTAACCATCCGTCACCGCGCATGCTCCTTCACTAAATTTACCTCACAGCAAGGACACGCCCCTATTTCCTCCACTCTGGAAGTAAGCAGCTCTCATACAAGAAGTCGGTGGCGACAGCCATTACGTCACATCACCTCTCCACCCACCAGGAGGCCCATTAAGGTCACCATCACGCCCACAAAGCTGTTACCCACAGAACTACCTCTATATACTCTGCTACCCACGCAGCTGACTGTATACTCTGCTACCCACAGAGCTACCTGTATATACATACTCTGGTACCCACGCAGCTACCTGTATACTCTGTGACCCACAGAGACACCTGTATATATTCTGCTAGTCACGCAGCCCCCTGTATACTCTGCTACTCACAGAGCTGCCTGTATATACTCTGCTACCCACGCAGCTGACTCTTTACTCTGCTACTCACAGAGCTGCCTGTACATACTCTGCTACCCATGCAGCTGCCTGTATACTCTGCTACCCACGCAGCTGACTGTATACTCTGCTACCCACAGAGCTACCTATATATACTCTGCTACCAACGCAGCTGCCTGTATACTCTGCCACCCACAGAGACACCTGTATATACTCTGCTACCCACGCAGCCGGCTGTATACTGTGCTACCCACAGAGCTGCCTGTATATACTCTTCTACCCACGGAGCCACCCGTATAGACTCTGATACCCACGCAGCTGCCTGTATACTCTGCTACCCACGGAGCCGCAAGGATACACTCTGGTACCACGCAGCCCGCTGTATACTCAGCTACACACAGAGCTGCCTATATATACTCTCCTACACAGGCAGCCACCTGTATACTCTGCTACCCACAGAGCCGTCTGTATACTCTGCGACCCACAGAGCCGCCTGTATATACTCCTCTACCCACGCAACCGCCTGTATACTCTGCTACCCACGTAGTTGCCTGTATACTCTGCGACCCACAGACACACCTGTATATACTTTGTTACCCACGCAGCCGGCTGTGTACTCTGCTACCCACGCAGCTCACTGTATACTCTGCTACCCACAGAGCTACCTGTATATACTCAATAAACTTATGTAGATTATTTTTCTGTCACTATTACCTTATAGTATGATGCTTTGCCCTTATTTTACAAATGTAAATAAAAACTATGCTTTTTTCACAAGCGCAAAGCGTGTCATACATGTTTACTGTTCCTGTTAGCACATCTAAGGATGCACACAATTCATTTCACCACGCTCCCGATGCAATTGCATTGGGCCTTTTTACTAGTATAATTATAGTGGTCTGGATTGCAACTTGTGACCTTAATTTCTGTAACCATGTGAATTTGTTATACCATCTGCAGACATCATGTGTCACCACTTTTTATGCAGCACTAGATTTAAAGTGTTTATGTCTAGTCTTTGTCCGCAAATTTCGAAATCAAATTTTTATACTTTTTATAAGCAATATAGCTCAACTTTTTGTACTTGTATAAATCATATTTGTATGTGTTGAGCTGCATAGGCCAGAAAATAGGTAGACTCTACCTCCAGCTTTTATGATTTGTTTATCTTATGGAGAAATTAATCTTGAGAATTATACCCAGTATACAGGACAGAAGAAGTTGTACTGTGCAATGTGTATATACAGAATAATACTGACACTGAGAATTACACCCAGTATACAGGACAGGAGAAGTGGTAGTGTGTAGTGTATGTATACAGAATAATACAGATACTGAGAATTACACCCAGTATACAGGACAGGAGAAGTGGTACTGTGCAGAGTATATATACAGATACTGAGGATTACACCCAGTGTACAGGACAAGAGAAGTGGTATTGTGCTATGTGAATATACAGAAAAATACAGATACTGAAGATTACACCCAGTATACAGGACAGGGCAAGTGGTACTGTGCAGTGTATCTATACAGAACGAAGAAAAAGGTTTAGTACTGTGTTAGCCAGTTGAGAAAATGTTGATTGCTCTCAGTGCGAGAAACAAGATAAAAATCTTGTAGTTGTGATACCTTTTAATGGCTAACAAAAATAAAATAAATGATGTTATAAGGCGAGCTTTCGAGACGACTCAGGTCTCTTCATCAGGCATGGTATAACAAGATATTGAATGAAACTCAAAATATATGCATGCACAACTAAATTGATTGGACATTTCACTAAATAAACATTACAAACACTGGACATTTGGTAAAATATTGTGTGCGCTTTTCAAAAAAGAGTTTTAGCTTATCAAACACCTTAGCAGCAGAGTCCCTGTCATCATCACTCCAGGACTCAGCCTCCAGCTCTGCTGCGCCTGTTGATTGTCCCAGCACAACGGTGGCCTGCTGCTTCTGTGTCATGGTATACATGTCCAGCATTGCACACATCTTTTGCTTAAAGGTTGCTAACGTACCGGGTTTGCCTGCATATGTTGGTAACCATTTGGCACCCGGTACATACGGCAAGGTTATTGGCATTATTTGAGCTGCTGCTTTGGGTACTGCGTCCTGGGCATCTCCCCCGTCAGGGACCCGCACATCATCCGTATCACTCATGATGGGGCCCCCCTAGTTAATTGCTGCCAACCTGTGAGTTCAAACAGACTTCTCCAGTTGTCGGCGGCTCTGCAGAGGGAGCGGGGCACCTCGGGTCTCCCCGGAGCAGGGAGCTGCGCTTTGTGAATCTCCGCAGAGTGAAGGGGGCGGAGCTTATCTTCCTGCTCTTTCTCCTGCTGTAGTGACGCAGCTGTAAAATCCTGTGGCGATGCAATGGCAGCCGCACAAACAGTCAATAAAATAAAGTCTTAAGGAACACTTTTTCTGGTAAATACCAGGCTGGTTCAGATCCTGTTCGTGAAGCCAGAAAATGATGAGGCCAGGTCTAGGGGGGTACTCGGCCACCGGGTCTGCTGAATAGGGAGTCACAGGTGGACGAGATCCTGGTGCCGTGCCCTGGGGATCATTTGAAGGGGGATGTTGATGATGGGAGAAGGGGGCTATTTACAGGGGAACGTGACGCCACCTGTAGTTCCCGGTAATATGGTACCGGTGCTGCCAGCCGGCCGCTGAGGTGATGGTTGGGGCAGCAAAGTGTGGTACAGCTCCCACAGGTGGAGCTTTACCTCTGGGCATCAATGAAGGAAAATCGTGAGGGAGGGCAGTGATGAAGGAAGATGGTGAGGGAGGGGCAGTGATAAAGTCCTTTCTGACACAATGGTGAATTGCAGCGGTTAAGCAGGCACACAGACACACAGGGATTGTTGTTTCGGTACCTTTTACTGGTGGTAACATAACAGGTACAGCCCAGAGAAATAACCAGGTCCCTGGTGCAATTTGGGACTTTTACCTTAGAAAGTTATGAAGCCTCCTTTGTGTCTGTGCTCTGTGGTGTGGGATGAGTCCTGCCTGAGCCTGAACCCACCACTTCTTCTTTTCTGTTCTTTATCCTAAACTGACATTGAGGTCCTCCTGCAGTGTCCCTGTTTCTCTTGTGGCCCCTGGTCCTGTGCTTGGTCAGTTTAGTGCCTCTTTCCTTATCTCCTCAGGGCTGAACTCCTCCTGAGTTTGCTGGGTTTTCTGCTGCAGCTCTGCAGGCTGGCAGCATCGGACTCCAGTGTCCGTGTGTACTAAAAGGGTATATAATCAATCCCTTTTTTCAGTTCCCTTTCTCCTCCACTTGCCTCTGGCCCCTTCCCTGGGGTGTGCACAGCAGTCAGTCGTCCCTGGTCCTGGTCTAAATTTCTCCCCAGAGATCAACAGCTCTGCCTCTTCTCTCTTCCTCTCCTCACACCAACTAACTGAAACTGTCTCCTGGGACTAACTGCCTCCTCCCCTCAGCCTGAGTGCTCTTAAAGGGGAACTGACTTAATGCAGCCAGTAGAGCTCCCCATTCAGGTCTGAGGTGGAAGGTGGTGTGTGCTGTGTCAAACCAAGGTGTTAGTCCTTCCTTGCACTGGTGAAACCTGTGGCAATTCCCCGCAGGGGTGCCACACAGGCAGTGCTGGAGACAGGTGAGTATACAATGACAGGCTGTCATTGTGCTATCCAGATGTCAAATGGATAGCACATGGACAGCACACCCATGACCTGCCATGCGAGAGATATGGATACAACCCTGCCAAAAATGGCCTCTCTCACACGTGAGTGTTTTGCACGGCTGTGTGAAACAGCCCTATGAAGTAAAAGCACATGTAAACAAGTGACCCAAGTGAACTAAAGTGTGGCATGCGTCTCAAACTGAAGCAGCATAACCGGGAGTGACAAAATATTTGAGCCTGAACTGCAAATGATGTGGAGTCGTGAGTTCCATTGTGAAACTCACCGCTGGAAATTACGTCACAAATGCCATAGGCTATATTCACATAGTGCGTTTTTGCTGCAGTAAAAAGCAGCAAAACCTGATGTTTTGATTGTAAACAACAGATTTCTTTCCAGGAGAAAACCTGCATTTTTACAGTGTTTTTGTTGCGTTTTCTTTTGTTGTTTTTTTTGTGTTTTTGCCCATTGAACACTGCAAAAATGCAGAAAAGCATTGACATGCTCATTCTTTTTAAAACACATCAAAACCTGTAAAGTGTTCAGTTTCTGCAAAGAAACTAAACCAATGTGTTTGTGACATGCCCACTCCAGTGGCGGGGAAGACTCGGGAACTCGTTGTTCTCTTCAGCTTCTCAGTTCTTTTCACGGGGACAGGACTGGGGCAGGGGCCAAGTCCGGTCCCATGACCCTGGTGGTATCATTTTAATAAACGGGGGAAGATTACAGGGAAAGTCAAAGGGGAATAGTGGTATTCTTGACGCCACCTGCGGTATGGGCCCAGGGCGTCCGCCGCTGCTTCAGAACCTCTGGGGACCGACAGCTTGGATGATTCTGCTTCGAGCAGGTGGAGCGCGATCCTGAAGGCAGCAGAATGGAGGAGTCAGTTTGTAACTTGGCAGATATTCACTGGCTCATCAGTACCTGTGGCGCCCCTGTGACCAGGGCGGCCACAGGGTGAACTGCAGCCAGGTAAGGTAGAGACGGTTGACTGAAAACCACCCATACAGATACACACACCGACCCTACGCCTAGGACTCTAGGTTAGGCAAGGGGTAGCAGGGGTTAAGAGTAGTGTGGGTGGAGCATAGAGCAGCACTGAACAAGTGGGTGGAGAGACCGACAATAAAGACCCGGGAACACCGAGTTGTAGGTAGATTCCCAGGAGGAGAGGTTCTCTGGAGGACGCAGAATCCTAGTGGCAATATTCCTAGGAGAGAAAGCTCGCTCCATAGCCGGGGGCGAGGGAAGATAGCCACAAGCTGATATACCCCACAGCTTTACAGAGGAAGGTGGGAGGACAAGGGCCCGGCAGCCGTAAAGACCCTAGCTGCCCAGAGGAACCCAAAAGCTGAGAGACAGTATGAAAGAGGGAGCCTGGTGATCTCACAGCCATACCTGGGACACTGGAGGCTAGGTCACTACATCCAGAGAGCCGGCTCTGTAGAAGTGACCAGGGATACTCTAACACCCTAGCCACAGGACATACCGGCAAGGGGCAGGTACTCTATGACCTGCAGCCTACCTACCACCACAGTCAAGGAACAGAGCCATCAAACTAGGGCTAGTGACCCAGAGAGAGAGGGACCCATCACACAAAAGCCAGCGACGGCAAGATCAAACCCGTGAGTGAGAAGACAGAGAAAGGAAAGGAACTGAAAAGACTTGAGGGAAGCAACACAGAGGAGCTGCCTGAGCTGCATAACCCAGTCACCCAAAGCAGTGTAAAAGTGTAAAGAACTGTAACTGAAAGAACTGTGACTGTGACACTGTGCCTGGTAACTGCTGATAAAAGAACTTCGAGTAAAGTACCCGGTAAGCTCACCACTGTCTGAGACTGTTCTTTCCAGCGTCGCAGCAGAGTTTCACCTGAGGAGTCGGAGACTGCTATTTCTACACACTGGTTGGAGAAGCTGCAGCAGCAAAGTAAGTGTCTTGCACAGAGCACAATCCCCCACCACACCCCTCCACCACAACTACACCTGCCCTGGGGACCCTCAGCCCTACCCGAGGAGGGCTTACCATCTACGCTGCCCTAAGTCACAGTCCCCAGCAGGAATACGGCAGCGGTGGGCCTATTGACCACATACCCCGGGAGGCGTCACGACAATCTCCCTGTAAATACCCTTTTTTGGACTGAGCCCAGGCCACGGGACCAGGTCACGACTACTGTGATCCCCCAGAGAGACAGCACCGGCCCGGCCCAGAGTACCCCATAGCCTGGGGGCGCATCACATGCACAGCAGTAACACCAGACACCATACTATTTTATACTGGTACATAGTGCTATATATGTGCTATATATGTACAGTAGTGCTAGATTTTCTGTGTCCACCTCCATTCAGAACCTCTGTCCTTGATTATTAACTGTATGTACAGTAATGCCAGTTTATTTGTCAACTAATGGTATAATAATAAAAATCAGTACTTACAATAAGTCCATCTTTTGAGTTTTTATTTTTTCTGGTATTGTTTAGGATGCTTTAAAACTTGTGTTCTCCTCTTTTTAATGTGCCAGTGCTATGCCTGAGGCCTGTGTCAGAGGTTCTCTTCATATGCCCATGCCAGATGACCCTGTGACAACATCAACCCGAGATGACCTTCCTGTTATTCCATCGCCCGAGGATGTATGTCTGAGATCAGTGTCTGATGTCCTCCTGCTGTGCCTGTGATATGCCTGAGGCTTAAGCGTGTGGCCTCCTTGAAATGCCCATGCCTGATGACTCCTTGATGAAATCAACCTGAGATGATGTCTTTGCAAAGCCATGTGCCTAGTATCCTGTGTCATTTGACTTTGTCTTGAATTTGTGTTAGTAAACTTTATGTTCTATATCTAAAGTTTTGAGGTGTCTTAAAGTCTTGACTAGGGATAAGAGAGTAGAATCGTTACTATTCGATACTCATCGAATAGTAACGATATTCGGGCTACTCGCTACTCCCCGTTTCTTGTGATTACTAGGGAGTAGCGAGTAGTCCTTTAACTTTTGCAGTGTATCTATATATACACTGCGAAAATGCACTAAAAGTGAATAAAAGTTGTTAAAAAATAAAAAAATATCATACTCACCTATCCGACGCCTGCATCGGGACCGGCAAAGAAGACATCCGATCAACGACAAGGACCTGTGAGTCTGACAGACAATCAGATGGCTAGTAGCGATCTGGCCAATCAGATGGGCAGACGTCACAAACCATGTGATCGCTACCAGCCACCTGATTGGCCAGATTGCAAGGTCATTGATGCACGTTCAAGACCTGGCAATAGGTGAGCAGCAGACCGGAGCAGAGAGGTCACCAGGAAAGGACAAGGCTAGGAGGTCAGGGAATAGACAAAGTCAGGATTCAAAAGCATAGTCAGGAGGCAAAAAAAACGGGAGGGCAGCAAAAGTACAAAATCGTCAAGCGGTAGAAGGGTCAAAATCCAGACAAAAGTCAGAGTCAATATAACCGAGCACAAACTAGATAGCTGGGAAAACCAAGAATATATCTGGCGGCTTGCAGGACAGGTTCCAAGTTATTTGAAGGGCGCTGTTCCTTCTTATAGGCTGGAGCTCACAGCCTGATGACCTCATCCGGACCGCCCCTACAACCAGGCCAGATGGTGATGCGCGACTGGTACCAACCACCCCACTTCTGATAGAGAAACAAAAGGCTGCGCCTACAAGACGTCTCTGCAGGAACCTCTCCCCTGTAACCAGCATCACCCACTGGGAAAGCATGGTGATGCCCAGTGACAGAGGCAGGTACCAAAGGAGCAGATCCTGATGAGGACATGGCCCCCCTATCACCGGCACCACCAGGCAAAGTAATCTGGCACCGCCTAGTGCCTGGGGCAAGAATAACAGTCACCGAGTCCGACGGCAAGGTGACAATAATGTGTGGGGATCAAAATGTATGCGTAATAAGCCGCAATAGTGGCACCAATATGCTTTAAGGTTTTGATGTATCTCTCATCGTGGGTATAGTAAATAGCGGTGTCCACCACAAATATTTGGCTATCTCTATAAGTCTCTGTTGAGAACGTAGGTGGGGTAGATCATTAATCTTAAGGCATAAGAAGCCACATGATTCAATGACAAGAATGATCTCACAGTGTCTGTATGACATTATGTAATTGGTGTTTTGAATTTTTTATATAATTTTTCTTCCCCCTTGATATATGATTTCAAAGATTTGTACATGTAATCCACTTAGAGAGGAAGTAGAGATATGTCATTCAGGAACCCATAGAAGCGCATGTGTATACAAGGAAAGACTGTTATCCAGTGTCTCCCACATCCTCCCACCTGCATGTTTTATCTGATGGAGAACATAATGGAAGAATTTTTAGCTGCTGGTGAGTGCCATTTTTCATTTCTTAGTGACTAAGCCCAAGTCTTTACTCAGATTATATATTCTAGTGCATCTCAATGAATTAGACTAACAAAATATCAATGTAATATTACCATGTTTCAGGGTGTTTCTGGGAGCCATGAAACATGTTGACTAAGAAATCAATATTGTATTCACCCTTTGATGTCTCCTGGAATACGGCAGCGAGGTTTTTAACCTTTCACCCTACCTACTTTAATTTAAGATAATGACTTTTGAGTTTTCATTGTCTGTAAGCCATAATCATCAACATTTACAGAAATAAACACTTGAAATAGACCGCTCTGGTTGTAATGACTTTATATAATATACAGTTGTGGCCAAAAGTATTGACACCCCTGCAATTCTGTCAGATAATACTCAGTTTCTTCCTGAAAATGATTGCAATCACAAATTATTTGATATTATTATCTTCATTTAATTTGTCTTAAATGAAAAAACACAAAAGAGAATGAAGCAAAAAGCAAAACATTGATCATTTCACACAAAACTCCAAAAATGGGCCATACAAAAGTATTGGCACCCTCAGCCTACCTAATATTTGGTTGCACAACCAAAATAACTGCGATCAACCGCTTCCGGTAACCATCAATGAGTTACTTATAATGCTCTGCTGGAAGTTTAGACCATTCTTCTTTGGCAAACTGCTCCAGATCCCTGATATTTGAAGGGTGCCTTCTCCAAACTGCCATTTTTAGATCTCTCCACAGGTTTTCTATGGGATTCAGGTCTGGATTCATTGCTGGCCACCTTAGAAGTCTTCAGTGCTTTCTCTCAGTGCCATGGGCTTTAAACTTCTTGAACATTCAGGTCTTTGGAGATGGACTTGTAGCCTTGAGATTACTCATGCTTCCTCACAATTTGGTTTCTCAAGTCCTCAGACAGTTCTTTGGTCTTCTTTCTTTTCTCCATGCTTAATGTGGTACACACAAGGACACAGGACAGAGGTTGAGTCAACTTTAATCCATGTCAACTGGCTGCAAGTGTGATTTAGTTATTGCCAACACACTGTTAGGTGCCACAGGTAAGTTACAGGTGCTGTTAATTACACAAATTAGAGAAGCATCACATGATTTTTCTAACAGTGCCAATACTTTTGTCCACCCCCTTTTTTATGTTTGGTGTGGAATTATATCCAATTTGGCTTTAGGACAATTATTTTTGTGTTTTTTCATTGAAGACAAATTAAATGAAGATAATAATACCAAAGAATTTGTGATTGCAATCATTTTCAGGAAGAAACTGAGTATTATCTGACAGAATTGCAGGGGTGACAATACTTTTGGCCACAACTGTATGTGTTTAACTTTCTGCATGGAATTACTGAAATAAATTAACTTTTTGATGATATTCTAATTCATTGAGATGCACTAGTGTATGGCTGACTTGTACATATAAAAACATTTTGCTTTTGTCATAGATGGCTGTGGCCAGTGGTGTAACTTGAAGCTCATGGGCCCCGATACAAAAGCTCCAACAGGGCCCCCAATTATTGTAAATCTTTCATAGAATTAGTCTTCTTCTATATGCCAAAGGGACTTTTGGGGCCCCCTAAGCTCCAGGGCCCGGGTGCTATTGCAACCCCTGCACCTATTGTAGTTAAGCCCTTGACTATGGCCTAGAGTTTTGACATTGGACAAATTACCGTATATACTCGTGTATAAGCCGAGTTTTTCAGCCCAAAAATTGGGCTGAAAAGTCTACCCCTCGGCTTATACACGGGTCATATACGGTATGTGATGTGGTGGGGGCTGTGGAGGCTGCAGGAGGCGGGGGGAGGCTGCTGTATGAGCGGCCCCGTCACGTGGGGCCGCTCATTAAATATGCACTGCATCCCCCTGTCAATCAGCGGCAGGGGGAAGCAGTGCATATGGCCCCCAAACGCTGCCACTCGGCCCCCCCTCTGTGTCTGGGCCCCCCCGCTGCTGTAAGGGCCCCCCCGCTGCTTATCTTACCATCCGGTATTCTGATCAGCGCTGCTCCTTGCTGGTCCCGTCTCCTCTCCGTCCTCGCGGCTTCCGGGATCCCCGGCCGTCGCAGGTATGACGTCATACCTGCGACGGCCGGGATCCCGGAAGCCGCGAGGACGGAGAGGAGACGGGACCAGCGAGGAGCAGCGCTGATCAGAATACCGGATGGTAAGTTAAGCAGCAGGGGGGCAAGTGCCAGCATTTGGGGGCAGCAGTGTACCCCTGGGGGCGGCTATATACCCCTGGGGGCGGCTATGTACCCCTGGGGGCGGCTATGTACCCCTGGGGGCGGCTGTGTACCCCTGGGGGCTGCTATATACCCCTGGGGGCGGCTGTGTACCCCTGGGGGCAGCTATATACCCCTGGGGGCAGCTATATACCCCTGGGGATGGCTGTGTACCCCTGGGGGCTGCTATATACCCCTGGGGATGGCTGTGTACCCCTGGGGCTGCTATATACCCCTGGGGGCTGCTATATACCCCTGGGGGCTGCTGTGTACCCCTGGGGGCGGCTGTGTACCCCTGGGGGTGGCTGTGTACCGGTGGGGCTGCTGTGTACTGCTGGGGCTGCTGTATGCCCCCGGAGGCTGCTGTACACCCCTGGGGCTGCTGTATATACTGCTCGGGCCTGTATACCACTGGGGCTGCTGTATATACTGGTAGGGTCTGCATATACCACTGGGAAGGCTGCTGTATACCACTGGGGCTGCTGTATATACTGGTAGGGTCTGCATATACCACTGGGAAGGCTGCTGTATACCACTGGGGCTGCTGTATATACTACTGGGGCCTGTATATGCCACTGGGGAGGCTGCTGTATACTACCACTGGGGGGCCTGTATACCTGTGCTGGGGTCCACCCTCGGCTTATACACGAGTCAATAGATTTTCCCAGGTTTTGGGGGCAAAAGTAGGGGGGTCGGCTTATACACGGGTCGGCTTATACACGAGTATATACGGTAGTTTCTATTATAGCCTCTGGTCAGATGTGATGAATGAAAAATGGCTGTCACAAATTGTCATGTGAACATAGTTCTCCATTCTTGTGATCTATTTGCACAAGGAAATTAAACTGAGAAAATGATCTGTCGAGTAGATAAGAGTTACACTTTAACTAACTGAGACAGCTGTACTGCACACAATAATAGTTGTGGTCCAGACAACATATGTTTGGCGGGTACAGTGGTATAAACTTATTCACTGTCCGCCTTTGGTCACTGATCAAGATGAAGATATTTATTAAAATTGTCCCAGAGCCAGGATTCATTACAAGCCTTACAGGTTTTTTATACCCATTAGATTGAGAGGCCATCCCAGGTCTGAATTTTAGCACCTTGCTTCACTCCTCAATAGTGAATCGTCTAAAATTCAAAATTTGACAACTTTGTTGAATGTTCCCCAAAAAATGAATCAATGGCAAATAAATTTGCCAAAATTTGTAATGCAAATAACATTATTAATATAACCAAGTGACATGAAGCTATCTGACAAGGGCAAACAGATGATAACCAGTAGTAACCAAACATTATTCAGGTGTCATTTAGAAGTCTGATATTGGATTATTACAACAAGGAAGTATGTAAAAAATGTACGGTATGTATTTAGTTAAGTCTAGAAATATTTGGATAGTGACACATGTTTTGGCATTTTAGCTGTTTGCCGAAACATATTCAAGATATAGCTGTATAATCCATATGGGTTTAAAGTGTCAACTCTCAGCTTTAAGTTGAGGATATTCACATTGCAATAAAGGATTTTGAATTACAGCTCTTTAATATGTAGTTGGTTCTTTTTCAAGTGACTAAAGGTCATTACACTGTTATCTTAAAAAAACTATCTAATGGGCTGCTATAATGCTTACTGGGGTGAGCATCCGTGGGTGAACCCACTGGGCCTAAGCAGCCAGCCAACCATAGGGGGGCTTAACTATGGTTTCTAACCTGGTCTTCATTAGAGCCTCTAATGGTGAGGATGTTGCACTGCAGGTAGAAACCGGGTGCCAATCAGGAAGGCTGGAGCTTTGAAAGCTGGCCCCAGGGGTACAGACATGGACAGTCTCCGATGTAGATTGGTGCAGCCAGAAGGCTGATGCTTTCAAATGCAAGCCAGCATAAGCTGGTAAAGGCATAGCAGGTGCAGACCAGATCATGCTGGTAAAGGCACGTCAGGTACACACCAGAGCAGGCTAATAAAGGTATGTCAGGTACAGACTGGAGCAGGCTGGTAAATGCACGTCAAGTACACACCGGAGCAGGCTGGTAAAGGTATGTCAGGTACAGACTGGAGCAGGCTGATAAAGGCACATCAGGTACAGACTAGAGCAGGCTGGTAAATGCACATCAGGTACACACCGGAGCAGGCTGGTAAAGGTATGTCAGGTACAGACTGGAGCAGACTGGTAAATGAATGTCAGGTACGGACCGGAGCAGGCTGGTATAGTCACTTCAAGTTCAGACCAGAGCAGGCTGGTAAAAGCACGTCAGGTACAGACTGGAGCAGACTGGGAATTGAACGACAGATGCAGAATGGTGCAGGCTAATAAATAAGTACACTACAGTATAATAAGTACACTATATTATTGACATGTTCCATTACTATTTACTTAATGCATGGTATATGCTCATTTTGCCTTTATGTTAGATCTTATCTGTTAACCGGCCACAATGTGATCATGCTCCTCACATTGCATGAATTAACTAAAGCTCCAGCTAATTTCTTTGGTTTAGCTTTAATTAGCTAATTTACCAATTTATTTCTAAACTGTATTACCTTAGAGGATTGCTGCCTCTTATCTTTTTTTTCTTAAACCCAGCCAGGGAAACACTGAGCAAGATGCATGTGAGATACTTACATGAGTCTCGCATGTCTCACCTGGAACGGCCTCTCTGGACAGGAATGTGGAGCTGCATGTGCATGCAGTTGCATAGAAACACATGCGCAGCTCCACATTCCTGTCCAGAGAGAAGGTGGCCGTTCCGGGTAAGGCATGCGAGGCTTATGTAAGTATCTCACATTCGTCTGTTCAGTGTGTCCCTGGCCTCAGTCTGAAAATCCGAACTACAATTTGTAACAAATAAAAATGTGCAAAATATTTTTTTATAGCATTCAGTTGTATAATCAAAAACGTCCACCAGGTGTCAGTATAATGCAATAAATAGCAGGAATCCATTCATGCTAAATATTGCAATGGATAGAAGTTAAAATCTTCCAATACAAAGAGAGTAAAAGCTTAGTATATACAGTAATACTTTTATTTCTAATTTGTATCTTACAATATGAAAAAACTATAACTATTATTACAAGATCATCGTGCTACTGGTATAAATTGTGTGTGCTTCAATGCTGCTATGAAGAAGTCTTTCTCCTTAGCATTGAGAGTGCAGAGGGGTCACAGTAGGATGTCCGCACAGTCCCTACACTGTATGATGCCCCCACAGTAACCCCTCACAGTATGATAACCTCCACTGCCCCCTAGACAGTACGATGGTCCCCACAGATCCTGGAGTTAGTCCCTATTGTGGGGAGAGGCTTTGAGGAACAAAAAAAGTTTGGTTTTTGTTTGACAACATGAGTGTGATTAGAGTATCAACCACATATGGGCTTCATCTCCTCCGCTTATAAATCTGCTGGAACCATTTGGTGCTGAGTAGTGACGGGCGACCCTGAACTGCAGTGTCCATTCACGGACCCCGATCATGGAATTCTATTACTGTTCAGGTTCAGCTAGGGAAACTGCAAAATGAAGCAAAATAGTGATTAACTAGTTAAATCATATTTACCGAGAATCGTGCACTTGTCACACTACTTCTGAGTCCGCTCATTTAGCCTCATACATATTCACTTGCTTTCCCTGACCACTCTATGTGATTAGATGCAGTCAACCGCCCTCTGTACAGGCATCTGTAATTAGTTACAGGCGCCCTCTGTGTCGGTGTATGTGATTGAGAACCAAACACACACACTTAAAAATACATAAATAATTGAAAAAAAATGTGTGCGGTGCCCCGTATTTTTGATTCTCAGCGCAAATGTAGAGGACAGCTGGGGTCTTTGGCTGTGTGTTTTATATTGGCTTAGTATGAAGGGGGGCCCAATATTAAATAAATAGTAAAAAAAAACTGTCATGTGGTCCCTACCAATTTTATAAATTAATTTTATACATTAATTCAATACTAAAGGTGTGCACACCATGTATTTTGTTTTTTTGTGCTATATAGAGTGTCAGCTGCGTGAATGTCCTAGTTGTCACTTGACTGCAAGTACAACTGCTCTGGAACAAGAAAAGTCGAATCTCGATGGATTATATATATATATATATATATATATATATATATATGTATCAGTAAAAAAATATATTTTCTGTGGTGTGTGTGTGTGTGTGTGGGGGGGGGGCAATTGGAATTTTCACCGTGGGGCCCTGTAATTTCTATGTACGCCCTCTTTTATCCAATTATTAGATCCCAAACATAGCCAGCTCTGAAGTTAATCCAAAACATGTTGTCCAGCGGAGCTTCCCCGCTACACTACATTGTGAATAGCAGGGACATTAAAGTGACCACTCACTGCGAGCTCCTCTGTCCCACTGACTGAGCTGCAGCTGTGAGAGCAGTGACGTCACCTGAATTTATCTGAGGTCACAGCTGTGCATCTGACTGACGTGACTGCTCTCAAAGCTGCAGCTCCATCAGTGTGGTAGTGGTCCTCGTGTTGAGCGGTCAATGTGATGTAACCGCTCACCGCATTGTTGCAGAGCTGGAAAGCTGTGCTGTACGTTGTGTTGTGGATTACCTTCGGAGCTTTGTATGTTTTGGTGCTAATAAATGGGTAAAAGAGGGTGTCTGTGTTGTTTTATTTCAAATAAAGAATTTTCCTCTGTGTGTTTGTTTTTTTAACTATTTAGTTACAGGATTGGTAATGTCTGACCTAAACATCACCGATCCAGGTCTTGAGGACAATTGTCAATTCTCAGCTGTCATTAACCCCTTATATTACCCTGGTTGCCACCTCACCAGGATGATTGGGAAGAGCCGGGTAAAGCACCAGGATTTGGAGCATCCAAATTCTAGGGCGGCTGTGAGTTCCTATTCCTAGCCTGATGGGGCCCAACAACTATGTGCCTCTCCAGGGTGAGAATACCAACCCCCAGCCGTGTGTTTTATCATTATAGCATCATTTATTCCATGTTGCTTTACATGTGATAAGGGGTATACATAGGTAAGTACAATTATTATGAACAACACAAGGCACACACAGGTACATGAGGAGAGAGGACCCTGCCAACAAGGGCTCACAGTCTACCTACATTGTTTTAACTACATTCAAATGGTGTTTTTGTGTTCTTAGTATATATGTAATAAAGTTGTCATTTTTTCACATTATTCCAGTGTGTGCATTTTTATATGCAGGGTCTTTATCTCTCTGATTGATGCTTTTGACCTTGCATTATGTGGCACCCTCTTTTTACTTTTTACTGTGCATTTTCTCCTCCTATATAAATATACTTTACTAAGTATTTTAAATTCTTAATGTCCGTCTCTAACATTGGCCCCATATTAAGAATTTTGGGCTTACTGCCACCTGCAATACAAAGTTGCCATTAACCCCTTATTACCCAGCTTGCCACCACTATATGGCAACTGGAAGGGGTGTGTAATGCACCAAGAATTGGAGCTTCTTATAAAAGCACCAATTTCTGGGGTGGCTGCAGGATGCTATTTTATAGTGTAGGAAGCCCAATAATGATGGGTCTTCACCCTGCTGAGAATACCATCCCTCAGCTGCCTACTTTAACCTTGGTTGCCAATTAAAAATAGGGTGGAGCCCAACACTTTTTTCCATTATTTATTTATTATATGTCAGGTTACACAGATCACATCACGCAGCAGGGAATCTCACTGTTGCCCCGCCATGTTTTTGATGCTTTTTTGGAAGCAGATTTTGAGAATCTGCATGTCTACCCTGAAGCCAGCAAAGTCTATGAGTGATCTTAAGTGCTGTACTAACGTGTTTTATTATTTTTAGTGTAGATTTGCCACAGATTTTGGAGCATAAAAAAAAAAATCTGAACCACATGTGCAAAGAAACAAAAAAATCAACATGGGCACAGCACTTTTGACCTGTCCTATACTTTGCTGGCCTCTGAATAGACATGTAGATTTTGATGCAGATTCTCAATCTTTGTTAAAAAACCATCAAACAACACACCTTGGGCATAGGTCCTAAGGGAGTCCAGGGAGAGCTGCAGTGGTGGTAAAAGGGCTCAAGTATCCCTCTTGCTGCCTGGCTGCTTCTGTAGAGCCCCCTTGGGCAAGGGTGAACAACTACAGTCCCCAAGGTCTGCAAATACTGCAGGTTTTGTGGATTTCCTTAGCATTGTACAGGTGTTAATTTTATCATCTGAAGAGGTGATGGATGATTGTGCAATGCTAGGGAAATCCTGAAAACATTCACTGCCTGACAACTGCACATGGCCAGCCCTGTTCTACTGGAGTGGGTGTAGTGTTGCAGTTTCATACCTCAGACCTTCAGGTCAGAGATCTGCGGCTTGTTCACCAGTCTCTGTACAGCAGTATCAAAGTAACTGTTTGCAGAAATAGTCCAGCAAACAAGGAGTGAACTCAAAAAACTTTACTACACACAGACTATAAGTCTCAAGCAAAAAAACTTAACAATAGTATATACACATCACTAAAAAAAACACATTCCTTGGTCAAGGACAACAAAAAACTGGAAATAAAACAAGTCCCAAAAGTAATTCTTTGCCAAAATGTCAAGTAAGGAATGGGTCACTGTCTACTAGACCCACCAACATGCCTATAGGAAGGTCCACTGGGAATTTTTATCTGCATTTTTATCCATGCCCTGGATGGTTAGCACAGTTTCTAATGGTACTTTGCTGCTGTACGGTCTTGGGGGGTGGCAGGGGCTACTCCTCTAGGTGCATTCCCTGCAACCACCTGCCCCAGCACACTCCATCACTGCCACAGCTGGAGTGGATTATTGAGGAACTAGGGGATAACCACACCCTCTAGGACAGACAGGACCAGGACCAGGGGTCTGAGTGCATCTGGCTGGACGACCAAGAGACACTTTGACTGCACCCAATGCCAATTTCTATCCAGGTCAGCCTCCTCCTGCCACTTCTCAAATTGGCCGGCAGTACCAACCCGACATATGCCAACTGCAAAACACCCCTTCATTGACGTAGCACCGATCTTTAATGCCTTGTTCTACTAGGAACCCATACCCCTTATTCTAGAAAGACACTAATGAGCCATGCACACAGTGAACAGATCTGTAGGACACTGTTCACACCACCAAAAGACTGAATCACAAAAAACAATCAGAAAAACGTGCAAAAATACTCTGTTAAAAAAGATAAAAACAGTAAAAAGCAAGTGCTGCATAAAAAAGTGATAAAAAACAGGGTATTTAGTTGATATGTTTTTTGCAAAAAATGTATACGAAGCTGCTCTACCATGTGAATAGTTACCTACATGACTGCAGTCAGTCCGTGTCAAACACTGGACCTGTCTGGACCTGGCTCATGTAGGTAACTATTCACATGGTCAGGTTTTTTGAACACACAGATAGGGACTGCTCTGATACGGGTTACCTTGACGTTCGGTAGAGCAGCTTCGTATACATTTTTTGCAAAAAACGTATCAACTAAATACCCTGTTTTTTATCACTTTTTTATGCAGCACTTGCTTTTTACTGTTTTTATCTTTTTTAACAGAGTATTTTTGCACGTTTTTCTGATTGTTTTTTGTGATTCAGTCTTTTGGTGGTGTGAACAGTGTCCTACAGATCTGTTCACTGTGTGCATGGCTCATTAGTGTCTTTCTAGTTTGTTTTCTTGTTTCTGCAAGATAAGGGAGCCGCCCACCACTCCCTTTGGGTCCTGCACATGAAAGCTGTCTTCTGCAGTCAGTCCGTGTCAGACACTGGACCTGTCTGGACCTGGCTCATGTAGGTAACTATTCACATGGTCAGGTTTTTTGAACACACAGATAGGGACTGCTCTGATACGGGTTACCTTGACGTTCGGTAGAGCAGCTTCGTATACATTTTTTGCAAAAAACGTATCAACTAAATACCCTGTTTTTTATCACTTTTTTATGCAGCACTTGCTTTTTACTGTTTTTATCTTTTTTAACAGAGTATTTTTGCACGTTTTTCTGATTGTTTTTTGTGATTCAGTCTTTTGGTGGTGTGAACAGTGTCCTACAGATCTGTTCACTGTGTGCATGGCTCATTAGTGTCTTTCTAGTTTGTTTTCTTGTTTCTGCAAGATAAGGGAGCCGCCCACCACTCCCTTTGGGTCCTGCACATGAAAGCTGTCTTCTGCAGTCAGTCCGTGTCAGACACTGGACCTGTCTGGACCTGGCTCATGTAGGTAACTATTCACATGGTCAGGTTTTTTGAACACACAGATAGGGACTGCTCTGATATGGGTTACCTTGACGTTCGGTAGAGCAGCTTCGTATACATTTTTTGCAAAAAACGTATCAACTAAATACCCTGTTTTTTATCACTTTTTTATGCAGCACTTGCTTTTTACTGTTTTTATCTTTTTTAACAGAGTATTTTTGCACGTTTTTCTGATTGTTTTTTGTGATTCAGTCTTTTGGTGGTGTGAACAGTGTCCTACAGATCTGTTCACTGTGTGCATGGCTCATTAGTGTCTTTCTAGTTTGTTTTCTTGTTTCTGCAAGATAAGGGAGCCGCCCACCACTCCCTTTGGGTCCTGCACATGAAAGCTGTCTTCTGCAGTCAGTCCGTGTCAGACACTGGACCTGTCTGGACCTGGCTCATGTAGGTAACTATTCACATGGTCAGGTTTTTTGAACACACAGATAGGGACTGCTCTGATACGGGTTACCTTGACGTTCGGTAGAGCAGCTTCGTATACATTTTTTGCAAAAAAAAAGTTTTTTGTGATTCATACCCCTTATTCTGTTTGAATAGCACCACCTTGCCTTTTGTGCTAAGTCATTAGCTTTAGGCTCATATAGCCAGTCATGGGCGATGGCATCTGCAGGATGACTCTCCTCAACAAATGACATAGGAGAATGTACTGGTTGATGCCTTCTTGGATAGATGCTTGGAGGGGGTAGGGGTCCCCACATGGCATTGCCCCAGCCGAATGCCTCAGGAGGTGGTGAGGGTGATCCACACAGCTGGGAAATATTGCCTTCTAGGTACTCCTCTTTTTTGGTCTCCCCATAAAGGTCCTGGTGGTCTTGGGGAATGGGATCCAATAGCTGAGACTGCAACCCCGACTGCAGATGGAATGTAGCCAGAGATACTGCCAGATCATATACAGTCTGACATGTGCTGTTCCCGATCCCAGATGCCAAAGAGTAAAAGTCACCTGACTGCTGGGACTTGCTTCTCAAGTCAGTGGCTTGCATCAGAACCCAGGACTGGATCCGCATCTCAGTGAAGATGATACCCGAATTGGGAAGTGCAGTGAAGCTCCAGGTGACATAGGTTTCACTCTACATCTCTTCTCCATGATGTCTCTGAGTCTGGTTCTGCTGACCCACCTTCTGCCCTTATGGTGGTTAGGTAGATTATATCATTCTCTGAATCGAGGTCAGCCATGCTTTCCAGGAGACCTGTGAAGAAACGTCTGCAGTGTGCAATCCAGGCAGCCTACCTGTGTGCCACTGGGAGTGCAGACAGAGTTAAGATGGTGGGAGATGCTATTAAAGTTCCGTGGGTTTGGGTGTGTCTTATTTCCCTAAGGGGCCTGCCACCTGCATTGACTGCCACGATTCAAACCCGGCCAATCAGTACTGCAGTTGAATGTTTGCACACTATTGTTTGCACACTGTATGTCAGGCCACAATGTATATAAACTGGATTATACACATTAAATAGTGATTGCACATTTTTAAGAAGCAATAGCCAAACTATGGAGTTTCATCAGCGAGAACAGACCTACAGTTGTGGCCAAAAGAATTGAAACCCCTGCAATTCTGTCAGATAATAATCAGTTTCTTCCTGAAAATGATTGCAATCACAAATTCTTTGGTATTAGTATCTTTATTTAATTTGTCTTCAATGAAAAAACACAAAAAGAATTGTTGTAAAGCCAAATTGGATATAATTCCACACCAAAAATTAAAAAGGGGCTGGACAAAAGTATTGGCACTGTTAGAAAAATCATGTGATGCTTCTCTAATTTGTGTAATTAACAGCACCTGTAACTTACCTGTGGCACCTAACAAGTGTTGGCAATAATTAAATCACACTTGCAGCCAGTTGACATGGATTAAAGTTGACTCAACCTCTGTCCTGTGTCCTTGTGAGTACCACATTGAGCATGGAGAAAAGAAATAAGACCAAAAAACTGTCTGAGGACTTGAGAAACCAAATTGTGAGGAAGCATGAGCAATCTCATGGCTATAAGTCCATCTCCAAAGACCTGAATGTTCCTGTGTCTACCGTGCGCAGTGTCATCAAGAAGTTTAAAGCCCATGGCACTGTGGCTAACCTCCCTAGATGTGGACGGAAAAGAAAAATTGACGAGAGATTTCAACGCAAGATTATGCGGATGGTGGATAAAGAACCTCGACTAACATCCAAACAAGTTCAAGCTGACCTGCAGTCAGAGGGTACAACAGTGTCAACCCGTACTATCCGTCGGTGTCTGAATGAAAAGGGACTGGATGGTAGGATACCCAGGAAGACCCCACTTCTTACCCCGAGACATAAAAAAGCCAGGCTGGAGTTTGCCAAAACTTACCTGAGAAAGCCTACAACGTTTTGGAAGAATGTTCTCTGGTCAGATGAGACAAAAGTAGAGCTTTTTGGGCAAAGGCATCAACATAGAGTTTACAGGAGAAAAAAAGAGGCATTCAAAGAAAAGAACACGGTCCCTACAGTGAAACATGGCGGAGGTTCCCTGATGTTTTGGGGTTGCTTTGCTGCCTCTGGCACTGGACTGCTTGACGGTGTGAATGGCATTATGAAGTCTGAAGACTACTAACAAATTTTGCAGCATTATGTAGGGCCCAGTGTGAGAAAGCTGGGTCTCCCTCAGAGGTCATGGGTCTTCCAGCAGGACAATGACCTAAAACACACTTCAAAAAGCACTAGAAAATGGTTTGAGAGAAAGCACTGGAGACTTCTAAGGTGGCCAGCAATGAGTCCAGACCTGAATCCCATAGAACACCTGTGGAGAGATCTAAAAATGGCAGCTTGGAGAAGGCACCCTTCAAATATCAGGGACCTGGAGTAGTTTGCCAAATTAGAATGGTCTAAAATTACAGCAGAGCATTGTAAGAAACTCATTGATGGTTACTGGATGTGGTTGATCGCAGTTATTTTGGCTAAAGGTTGTGCAGCCAAGTATTAGGCTGAGGGTGTCAATACTTTTGTCCGGCCCATTTTTGGAGTTTTGCGTGAAATGATCAATGTTTTACTTTTTGCTTCATTCTCTTTTGTGTTTCCTCATTGAATACAAATTAAATGAAGATAATAATACCAAAGAATTTGTGATTGCAATCATTTTCAGGAAGAAACTGAGTATTATCTGACAGAATTGCAGGGGTGTCAATACTTTTGGCCACAACTGTATAAGATCATGGATGTGACGCATATAATGGATGTATGTTTTTATATATATATATATATATATATATATATATACTAGCTGTGAGCCCGATGCAAATGCATCGGGATTCTAGAACGTGCGTTAATTAGATTATAGTAGCTATATTTTTTTTTTTATTTACATTTTTTATGAATAACTTAATGTTATGAATATTTTATTTATTTGTTTTTTTTATTAAAATTAGTTAATGTTATGAATTTTTATATGGAATATTTTTTTTATTATTTCTTATTTTATTATTGTAATTATTTATTATTTAATATTTTTATAATATTATTATTTTTTTTATTTTAATTGAATTTTTTTTTATTTGAGTAACTTGATTTTCTTAGAATTAATGTTATTAATATTTTAATTATATATATTTTTATTTTATTTATTTATTTTTTAAATTTTGATTTATTTTATTATTTATTATTTTTATTATTTGTATATTAATTTTTTTATTTTAATTAAATTTATTTGTATTAGATTAATTATTTTAATTTTAATTAGCGGCCGCACTTGCCGCAAGTGCAAAACCGCACTTGCCGCACCTGCCGCAAGTCCCCCTATACTTTCTATGGGGATTAGCGCAACCGCGCCGCAAGTGCGGCGGCTGAGGTAGCGACTCGCGCTACACAGCGACTCGCAATGGATCCCCATACAAAGTATAGGGAGACTTGCGGCAGGTGCGGCGGCTGAGGTAGCGACTCGCAATGGCCTCGCGGCCATTGCTCGCGCTACCTCAGCGGTAAATCGCTAAGTTTGTGGCCGAGCCTCTGGTTCTATTTTCGGCCAGCGACTCGCAATGGCCGCTTCGCGGCCATTGCTCGCGCGTGGTGACGTCACAGTGTGACATAGCCACGGCGTTTTCGGGGGCCGACACGATTTTGCCTACGGCAATTATAGAGTAGATATATTGCTTTCACATAAGTGTAAAACAGATGGCCTGCATGCTGGTGACCCTCTGAAATAATAAAAGTTTGCTCTTCAATAAAAAAGTAATGACAATAATAATAAAACAAATTCACAAAATACTCCCTTAAAAATATAAAGCTCTCTTAATCTGATGTTTTAAGGACATTGTAAGCTTTCTGGACTTCACAGCTGCTGCCACATCTGGCACTGTTTTCTAAATTCAGACCCTGAAGTACACCTGCAAACTCCAGGAAGCTTAAAATAATTCCAAAAAATTCCCAAAATTTCTACAACTTAACACAAGCCGGTAGACCCAATGGCTGGGGCACTCCTAACCGTAGGTATAGTCCCCAGCCAAGCGGTCTTCTGGCAAGCGTTTTGACCCCAAATAAACAGGCCAAGTTTTGGGGTCATTTAAAATTTCAAACTTTTTCCTGACCTCATCCAGATTTGCTGACTTTTGGGGAAACTGTTGGGTTTCCGATCACAAAGCAGAATCAGCCATGTTCGTGCCGAATTTTAAATTGCCAAACATGTTCAAGCAAAGTTTGCTTATCTCTACTGAGGATGAGCATTTTATAGTTTAGTAACGAGTCTGTGTCCGTTTTCTTTCTATACATTTTTGTGTGAATCTGTCTATCAGTGATGTCTATGTGGGCATCTAAAAAAATCAAGACTTTTGCTACAGAAATATGCTGGAAAGGACATATTCATTTCATTAATACTTCATTCTATATACCGAACGGAACCCCTGATGAATTTCAAGAAGGGATTCCTCTTGATATACACACAAGTGCCCTCCAGAACAAATGCTTTAAAGAAGAAGCCAGAAAAACGAATGATAATTGGGGCCATAGTCCCAGAAACTAGGTAAAATCCAATACTGAATTACTTACAAAAAAATAGCAAAAAATTTCAAAATACTAAAACATGTATATGCTTTATTATTTTACCATAAAATACATATTCCATGTTCAATACGTCAATGAAACATAATATCAAAATTGCACATAATAAATAGTAATAGAGAGGAAAAAAAAATAGTGAAGACCGAAATGAGAACAATAAAAGATAGTACACACAGTACTATAGTACAGGACAAATGCTTGTGTGTACACATGAAAAGTCATATAGGATATGATTGAAATAAAGTGCAAGTGCAGTAACAAGTTTTGTCCACAAGATGGCTTCTTAACACTGTAATATAATGTATAGGTAGCAAATACATTTTTTCCCCTCATGATAAGTAAAAGATTTTTGCACTTCAGTAAGGAAGTGGAAGAACTCCAGTGCCACCTTTAGGTAGCTCCTCAAAGTCATAATCGCTTTCCAACCATGTCAACCTGACAGACAAGTCCTGCGAATTGGCGTTGGGGGCATTGAACATTGGCAGGAGCACAGTTTGAGATGGACAATTAAATAATCTTTTACTTGTCATGTGGGGGAATATGTTTTTTTGATAACTATACATTATATTTTAATGTTAGGGAGCCACCTAGTGAACACAAGGTCTTATTGCACTGCACTTTATTTCAATCATTTCTTATGTGACTTCTTATGTGCATACCCAGTTATTTGCCCTGTACTTTAGTACTGCTTGTCCTATATTTGTTCTCATTTCGGTCTTCCCTATTTCTTGATTTAGGCTGGAATCACACTGTCCGTGTGACATGCGAGTCTCTCAGAAGAGTGTCGGATCATTAACCCTGAACAGCCTTCCCCTCTCTGGACAGGGAGTGTGGAGCTGCATAGAAATACAAGCAGCTGACGCTCCTGTCCTGACAGGGAGAGGCCGTTCCAGGTAACTGATCCAAGACTCATCCGACTGCCTCTCATGTCACATGAACAGTGTGATTCCAGCCATAGACTTAGGGAGCAGAGATGTGGTGGGTGTAGTCCACGTGGTCTTGGAGTTCTTTAGGCCCCGTACCCATGCTTTTTTTGGCGCAGATTTTGAGAATCTACATCAAAATCTGCATGTCTATCCTGAGGCCAGCAAAGTCTATGGCAGGTCAGAAGTGCTGCGCCCACGTTGCTTTTTTTCTCCTTGCAGATTTGGTGCAGATTTTGGTGCAGAAAAAGAAATCTGCTCCAAATCTGTAAGGAAAAAATTCAAAGTGGGCGCAGCACTTCTGAACTGTGATAGACTTTGCTGGCCTCAGGATAGACATGTAGATTTTGATGTAGATTCTCAAAATCTGTGTCAAAAAGAGCATCAAACAATCAACCATGGGCACAGGGCCTTATAATAGAAGCAGGGGTATGGGGGTAAGTCCCTCAGGTGTGGAGGGGTTGTGCATAATTAAATCTTGTTATGGGCTGTGTCTCGCCCCAGTGGGTGGCCGTGGGGTACTCGGAGACGAGCTCCTCTCTCTCCCATTCTCTCGATGTCCTCAGGTGTCTTGGAGGGAAGCTGTCACGGTGGCACAACCCGGTCTGTTGCCACCTGGAATGGACAGTCACTGAAAAGGGGTTAAAGAGTTTTTGGATTAAGGGAATTGGGGTGGTTGTCGTGACGCCACCCGTGGTTGCGGCTGTTAGAAGCCGCGGGTGCAGCCCGGGACCTCTGGGATGGTGGAATGGCAGCTAGGATGGTGTCACTCCCCACGGGTGGAGTGGGGTCCCCAGGCATCCGGAGTAAGTAATTGTTAGAGTCCTTGGAGGGCCAGCTGGACTGAGCTGGCTACAGGGTGAATCGGGGCAACTCTCAGGCAAGCTCCTGCTGCCTGCACAATGTTTCAGTCTACCGCTCCTCAGGAAATGAACAGTCTGGCACAATGCTGAGTTCCAAACCCGGTTTACTGAGCTCTCTTCCACATGCAACTCAAGTTACAGCTCAAGTAGGCCACGTGCACATGTGGAGCCCCAGGCGGGACGGGGGTACTCGGTACCGGACCGGTCGGTAGCGGGGATGTCACAGGTGGCTTGGTCCGGACCGTGTGCCTGGGCCCTCACAATAAAAGGGAATTATTTACAAGGGGATTGTCACGGGTGACGCCACCCACTTGGTGCGGCCAGCGATGGGGCCGCCGCTGCTGCAGAACCTCCGGGGGCGATGGAATGGCAGCGGGGATGGTATAGTTCCAGTGGGGAGAACTGTATCCCCCGGGGCAGTAAGGGTTAAGGTCTATTGTGTGGGTGTAGTTGTAACACACTTACTTCACAGGCTGCAGGGATCTCTCCTCCTGGCTGCTGCTGACAGGCTGGATCTGTAGGGAGGAATGGTCTGCAGCTAGAGACTGACAAGAGAGGCGATGCAGGGTTTTCCAAAGCTTTACTCAAGTTCTTTCAGTCAGCTTACAAGTTATTTGCAGTTGTTACACAGTTCTCTACATGCGTTCTCTCTCTGCTCCTGCAGCCAGGCCTCTCCCTCCGGTGACCCCTCACACAGTCTGTGTATGTCCCTTTCCGGGCTATTGCTTCTCTTTCTTTGCGTTGTGCGACACTGGACAGTATGGCGGTGACTCGGGCTTCTGTGAGTCCTAGTACGTCACTTAGCTGCCTGTCCTTTAGGGTTAGGGATCCCAGCCTGGAACTCAGACCCCTCGTCGTATTGTCTGGGGATACCGGGTGAACTACGGTCCCCTTTAGAGCCGACACTCTACTTTTGCCCAGCCTCCAGTAATCCTCAGCACTAGGATACCAGGCTCCTTCCTCTATGTTCCTTTCTGTATATAGGAGGGCTACTCCGCCTGCAGTTAGTTGCTTTAGCTGTATTTCTAGGGCCTCGGGTTACACCGTCCCTCTCGGCTCTCTCACACTCCTGGTGGTTTCGGCATCGGACGGGCTTTCCCCCCCATCTGGCTCGCACTGGCTCAGTACGGGTCTGCACTCCTCGGCTTAGGCTCTTCCAGGCAGTGTGGCTCTCTCCTGCTCAGCTTCAGCTCAACTTCCTGCTGTCCTCTGGCCTTTACTGCTCGGCTCACTGTAGCTTACTGTTGGGTCTTTACAGCTCGGCTCACTCCGGCCTACTGAACACCTTCACTCCTCCCCCTCTCTATATACTGTCAGTCACCTGACCTCTGGTGTGCCCAACCCACTACCCTCATCCACCACCCCTCTGGTCTCATATAGTGACTAACCTCAGGGCTGGATGTAACCTCTCTGACACGTGGGTTGTGTGGGCTGTGAGGGTGTTAGTGTTTAACAATTGTCCTACCTGCCTGGCTGCAGTTCCCTTTTGTGGCCTCCTGGATGCAGGGGCGCCACACACACACTAAGTATTCGATGAGTTTTTTACCTCAGGATTTGTAGCCACAACCAGGAGTGGATAATTAAATAAAGGAGTGGTGCAGGTGTTTCTATTAAACCTTTCCTTTGTTTGCTCACTCCTGGTCTTGTCTACAAATCCTGAGGTAAAAAACTCATCAAATACTCAGCGTGTGCACGTAGCCTTACAGTGGCAGTCTGGGTAGTCTTTAGCAACAGGATGCTTGTCTAGTTCACCTCTTTCATGTGCCTTCTCTCATGGGCCTCTCTTTCTCAGCGGTGCCTGTTCTCCTGCTTCCTGTATATGCCTCTGCGCACAGAGCCCCAATCCAGCAGTCATGGGCCTTCGTTTGGGGACTCGATATGTCCCTTGGCCCTACCTTCTCAGTGGATGTGCCGGGAGTGGGCCACAGTTCCTCAAAATCTCGTGGCCACCCGGTTCTGTGGTTGGAGCATGGAGTCTCCTCGCTACCTTTCAGGGCCGGACCCCTGGTTCTCGCCCTTCCCTCCGCTTTAGTTCAGATTCGGGTGCACGGGTGCATTGCTCACTGCCTGTGCCCCTAGGGCTCCCTCTGTCTCCTTGTGGTCTCTAGCCTCGGGACCCAGGACGAGACTCATCGCTGCTCAAGTCCTCCGGGACCTTTCCTCTATCTTCTCCTATCCAGCTCCCTGCCTCTGAAGACTGGCCTTTACTTCCTGTGGTGTTTCCCCTTTGTCCTCTCTTCTTCCCTGACCACTTCCTGCACCCTTTTCACCCACCACCTTTCTCGCCCCGCATCCCATGGGATGCCTGAGCCGTCCCCAGGGTGGGTGCAGTATCCCTTAGTGACGACCAGACCGCTGGGGTGCCTCACTTGCATAACAGAATATAATTTGTACACATCATTGTGTCCTTTGATATACTGTGCAGATAAAATGTCAGGCCAGGTCCATCAACTAAGTTGCAAGCTGCAAGTATACCCTAATTATGCCCACTCTGCACCCACTCCATCTGGGGGTCTTACCTCCAGACACCTGTATCTATTATAAAGAAATCCATAACCATGTGGACAAAAATGTTAATGCTTATTCTGCTGTACCACAAAATGAAAAGCTCTGCCATACCCACCATATGTCTGCTACCTTCAGTCACACCCACTCCTGAGTCGGGACAGTCATGTCCATTGTCTTCGCACTCATTATCTCCTCTTCACTCACTATGTCCGGGTGGTCATGCCCAATCTCTCTGCCCTTCACTCTCCCCAGGTGGCTACACCCATTCACTTCTGGTCCCCGATACTGCAAGTATGCAAGTAAAATGCCCGTATCAGGTGCTATATCAGTTATCGACAACAGTGCACTTATAGGATAATGTATTCACCCAGTCTCTTTTCCACAGTTCTCTCAGATGCTCAATTAAAGGTTTTAAATAAATGCATTTACCTAGTCTTTTTTTAGATCAATCTTAAATTCAGTGTAATCTAAATCGTTAGTTATGCTGTCACGCCCAGAACTGTGGGATACTCAGAACAGGGCTTGAGCTGCTTCCTGGAGAGTCACAGGGGTTGAGACCTGGCTTCTGTTACCCTGGGCAGCAGATCCTTAAATTCAAGGAGATAGGATTTAGGGAAAAGGTGTTGTGACGCCACCCGTGATCTTCGACTAGTAGTGGCCGATGCTGTGATTCGGGACTCTGGGGATGATAGGCTTGCATCTCAGATGATATCGCTCCCCAAGGGTGGAGCAGTAACCCAGGGCAACCGGGATAGTCTACGGCGGTGTTAGGCTGTAGGGGTGCAGGTCTGAGGGTGCGGAATAACCGACAGACACGCAGGCATAGTTTCCTTCAACTTTAATGTAGCAGTAGAAGCCAGGGTACAGTATGCAAGTGTTGTTGGGAATCCGGGTGGCCTGGAAGCAAGTTAGGGATCTCCTCACACGGGAGTTCTGAGGCCTCCCTGCTGCGCTCCTCTTTGCTGGTCCTGGCGGCCTGTGGCTAAGCTGCGACCCTTTTACTCCTGCTGGAAAGTCTATCACCAGTGAGGCAGGCAGTTCGAGCCCTTTCCGGGTACTACTTCTCTGGCCACTGTCCCTGAGCTCTCCAAAACTGCTGTGCCTCCAGGTGCCTTGGTGTGGCTTGGAGACGTGGAATCTCTCGCCCTCCGGTTTTGGCTGCTGGACCTATAACACCCTCGCAACCTCGGACTCTGGTGTCTGTTTCTGGCGCTCTGATCTGGGGTTAACCAGGTAACTGGCTCCAATCCCCAGGCCTACTCTTCTACTTCCTCAGACCCACTCCTATGGGTCCCTCACACTGGCTGCTGCTTATCCTCGGACGTGCCTGACACCTCTCTAGTCCACAGGATGTCTTCACAGTCCTCTAGAACTGAACTTACTAACCCTGCCCCCAGGCCAGAATTTATTGGGGAGCTCCACTGAAATTTCAGTACTCCTGGACTGAGGATACATTTTTGGAAAACATAACATTGACAGTAGATAAATGTACAAAGTCTTAAAAATGAAAAATTACAAAAACCAAGAAAAATTGGAAAACACAGTCACTACGGCGCTAAGTCCTTCCACCGTTGATGATGAACTTTTTTTTAACAAAATTGCTGTTACCACAACCAGTCCTGTGGCTTATTGGTCCATATTTTTAGTTAATGTCCAAGGATATGCAAAAGTTCACACAGTAAGTCGTGTAGGCACGGTAGGCTTGGTGGTTGCTTCTTTACATAGTTGCATGAAAACAAATGACCCTCCCCAGGACCGTGGGGTACCTGGTCCCAGGCAGTGGTTTCACAGGGGATGTCATGGGCGGCTGTGCCCTGGCCCTGGCCCTGGTGGTTGCTGAAAAAGGGGTTAAATAAAAATAAAATAAAATAAAAAGAGTTTGTGTCGCCACCTGCGGTATCCGGTAATGATACCAGCGCTGCTTGCAGACCTCCAGGGTGATCATAAGGCAGCTTTGTTGGTAACACTCCCTGTAAGTGCTGCGGGATCCACGGGGCAGTTGTGGGTGAATAGGGATTTTACACAGGGAGGCAGCTCTCCACACAGCCTTGTCACTTGTGCTGCAGGGAAAGGTGGCTCATCAGGTGGAGATGTGGCACACAGTCTTTGCTAAGGGCTGGATCAGGGGCCGCAATAACAAACACACACACATGCCGGAAGTTTTTTCCGTACCTTTTACTGGTGATATTGAAGCAAGGTGACAACGAGGGTACTGTCCAGGTGGTCGGGTGGCAGTTCGGGATTTCACACCCGAAGAGTTATGAGGTCTCCTTGTTCTGTGTGTGTGCTTAAGTCCTGGCCTGTCTGAAACCTGGCCCTGACCTCTCCTGTGTCCCTCACTTGTATAGCAGGTGGTGAGAACCTTCTGTTGGTTCTCCTCTGCGGTCTTCTGGCTCTGTTGTTTGCTGTGCTACAAGTGTCCGCCAGGAGACTGAAGTCTCTCTGATCCTCCGGTCTTCTCTGCTGGGCTAACTGGACCCGTGCAGAGTCGGACTCCTGTGTTGCTTCTATTGCTTCTCTGGGTTGAACCGGTATGGTTCCTCTGCCCCCACTCCGTCTCTGGTACACCTTGCCTCCGACCCTCACTCTTAGGTTCCTTACACAGGCTAGGCTTCCTCTCACTGGCGCAGGCCTAGCGCGGCACCGTTCCCCAGGATGTCTTCACCGTCCTCCCTGGAACTGCACTGCCTAACTCCTCCCCCAAGCCTGAATTTATAGGAGTACTTGCCTGAAGTCGGCAGTAGAGCTCCCCCTTCAGGTCTGGGGTTAACTTGCTAACAGTCTCTATAACAGGCTGGGATCTGGCCTCTGTTACTACGGGTGGATCTACGCAGTACAGGTATCTCTGATTGTCTGGTCTGGTTGCTAGTGTCTACTGGTGGTGTTGTGTGTGTACTATCCACTATTCTACATGTAGACCTACGTAGCACGGGTATACCAGAGTATTGTCTTAGACTCACCATGGGACTGAAAGATTCACCGCTAACAGGGGGTTGACTCTCTTGTTCTGCCACAGCTGGTAGCTTTTCAGATTTTTCTTGAGGTGGTTCATGAGTCTCAACTGGTTCAGGCACGACTACTTGGGGAAAGTCAACATAGGGACTACTATTGCTCCATTTATCTGTGTTCACGTTTTAGGAAAATCTCCAAGAACTGTATGAATCATCTCTTCATTATGTTCTACGGGTTTAGGTGGATGTTGGACTTCTTTGTTTCTCAATTGTTCAGGGCATTTCTTTTGATGGTCTCTTGAAACTGCCGCTAGGGTCCCTCCTCCATCTTTACTAATTAAGCAGACTGTGCTGTTGTCAAAGTTCGAAGGCAATACTGTATATGGCTGTGCCTCCCACTGGTCATCCAGTTTGTTGGTTCGCCGTTTTCTTTTGAGGACTTGCTCTTCTGTTGCTAAGTGAACTGCAGGTGTGTTTTTGTTGTTGGCTTTCTCTTGCCTTTCCCTTGCTTGTGACAGGTTTTTCTCAACACACTCTTGCCCTTGGTGGTACTTCTGCTGACGTTCTGCATCCCAATCTGCTTCTGGTGGGTTTCTTTCAGGTGTTAACACTCCCATGTCTAGATCAATGGGCAACTTGCCAGGTCTTGCCCTCATCAGGTAGGCAGGAGTACAGTTGGTGGAATTAACAGGAATATGATTGTACAAATCTGGCAACTTTTCTGGCCACATACTCCTTTCTTCCAGTGGCAGTATCTTCAACAGGTCTATCACTACCTGATTCATCTTTTCACACATGCCATTGTCTGTGGATGGTACGGCGTCGTTATTATTTTCTTGCACCCGTACAAGTTACAAAACTCCTGGAACACCTCTGCCTCAAACGCTGGACCTTGATCTGTAAGTACCTGCTCAGGATAGCCATGGGGTCTGCATAAATGGGCTTGAAAGGCTCTTGCCGCTGTCCTTGCTGTCAGGTCTTTCACCGGCACTACGACTAAGAAATGCGAATAGTGATCTACAATGGCAAGGGCGTAGACGTAGCCTGACCGGCTCGGGGTCAACTTCACATGGTCTAAGGCTACAAGTTCAAGTGGCTGCTTGGTGACAATAGGCAGTAGAGGGGCTCTCTGACTGTCATGATCCTACCTTCACAGGTTGCACGGTCCACAGTTTCTGCACCAGTTCTCGATGGCATTCCTCATGCCATCCCAGTAGAATCTGTTACGTAACGCCACCTCCAGCTTCTTCCACATAAAGTGCCCTGCTCCATTGTGGTACACCTCCAGGACCATCTGGACATCTCACTTCGGGACCACTATCTGCCACACCAATTCATGGGTTTGTGCATTGAAGTGCCGCCTGCACAGCTTACCTTGGTAGGTGAACAACTTTCCCTTCTCTTTCCACAACTGTTGTGCTTCTTGTGGAGCATCCGGACCTGGGCATGAGTCAGCCTGCTTCAGTAACTGACTAGGGAGATGGCTGGGTCGCTATCCTGCGTCTCTGCCCAACCGTGATGGGGTAACGGATAGAACGTTGCCTCTTGCAAGACAGGCCGCTTGTTTCTTACCTCATGGGAATACTGGGCCACCCTGCTGCGGTGAAAAGCCGGTAGTTCTATCTCTTCCAGCTCCTCCGGGTCTTCTCCTGTATCTTGCAGGTGGGGCATCCTTGACAGCGCATCAGTGTTGGCGTTCTTATGGCCTACCCGGTACTTGATGTTAAAGTTGCAATTGGACAGTCAGGCCATCCATCGCTGTTCCAGTGCACCCAACTTTGCAGTTTCTAGATGGGTCAGTAGATTATTTAGATTGTTGTCTATGTAGATGGTAAACTTTGCTGAAGCCAGGTAATGCTCAAAATGTCACAGCCCAAACTATGGCAAAGAACTGTAGCTTGAATGAGCTATAGTTGTCAGGGTTCCTTTCTGTAGGATGGAGCTATCTGCTAGCATAGGCAATCACTCTCTCTTTGCCTCTCGCACCTGGGATAACACAGCTCCCAATCCCACGTTGCTCACGTCTGTGTAGAGCACAAACGTTGGCCATAGTCAGGGTAGGCCAGAATCTCATCCCCCATCAGGGCCCACTTCAATTGGTTGAAGGAGTATTTTTCTCTACTGCCCCATTCAAATGGTGAAATCTGGTTCTTGGCCTTCTTGGACTGGCCTACCAGGAGGTCTTGCACAGGCACAGCCATCTTTGTGAAGCCTTTGATAAACCTCCAGTAGTAGCCTACCAGCCCCAGGAGCTGCCGCATTTCTTTGATGGTAGTGGGCCTTGGCCAGTCCCTGATGACGGTGACTTTGTCAGGGTATGGTGCCACACCTTCAGCACTGACCATGGCTCCTAAGTACTGTACCTTGGGCTTAAGTAAGTGGCACTTGGACGGCTTCACTTTCATGCCGAACTTGGACAATGCCTCAAATACCTCAGCCAGGTGCTTCAAGTGGTCTTCATATGTCTTTGAGTAGACTATGACGTCATCTAGGTACAGTAGAATGGTTTCAAAGTTTCTGTGCCCCAGGCAACACTCCATCAATCTCTGGAATGTTCCCGATGCATTACAAAGTCCAAACTGCATGCAGTTAAACTCACAGAGGCCCATCGGTGTCGTGAATTCGGTCTTCTCACTGTCCGCCTCTACCACGGGAAGCTGGTAATACCCACTGGTGAGATCTAAGGTGGAAAAATAGTTAGCAGTTCTCAGTGAAGCTAATGACACTTCAATTCTGGGTAACGGGTAAGTATCCTTATGTGTAATACGATTTTTCTGCCTGTAATCTACATACATTTTCATTGTACCATCTTTCTTCTTTGCAGGGACTAGTGGCGCTGCCCAGGGACTACAACTATCTCTGATCACCCCAGCCTCCTTCATTTCCTGTAACATCTCTTTGGCACATTGAGCTGGTGGTACAGGCCGGTACCTCTCTTTAATGGGCAAATGGTCTCCTGTGGGGATGGGATGTTGTACCCCCTTTACCTGTCCAAAATCTAAAGGATGTTTACTAAAGACCGATTCATATTCTTGAACTACTCGGTAAACTCCATGTTTTGGTGAGTAGGGGTGGAGTCAGTGCCTACGTGTGGCTTCTGACACCAGTCCTCCAGCTGCCCCTCAGAGCCGTTGTCCTCTGCCTGGTTGGACTGATTCAAAGGCTCCACTGCCGTGATGGTGTTGTTACTGACAGTGTACAGCTTAGCAGTGGTAGCATACCAATGTTGACCTCTTCCTCCCCACATTTCAAGATACGTACAGTTACCCTCCCCTTGTGGACATCAACTACCCTCTGGCTGTCAGGACACTGGACCTACTACCTGAGTACACGGACTCCACCAAGGCTTGGTAATCTTGCCCTCTAAGGCCTATTGCTGCCCTACACCAGATTAACATTTCACTTCTTGGGGGTATTGCAATGGGGACCGGGTCACTTACTCTTGCACTGCCAATTTCTCCAACCGGCAGCTCTACCTGCTGCCTCTGCATCAGGGCCTTTATCTCTTTCTGCATGACTCTCTGCTTCCTGAGATTGGCAGTTTCGGCAAACTGTTGTAACAAAACAATATTCTCCCCTAGGCAATTTTCAATTACATTAGTGCCTAGAGTAAGCATTGGGTTACTTTCTCACTGGTCTACATCAACAATCACCATACTCTGGATGGCTAGTTCTACACGCCCCACCTTAATGGTTACTTCCTTAAATCCCACCTGTGGTAAGGGGAAACCATCTGCAGCATATATTGTAAAGCTATCATCTGGGTGGCGGGTAATGTCTGAATCAGCCCATTACTGTTTGTAATGGATATAATGTAGCGCCCCTGAGACTGGTGGCCACAGGGTGAACTGCAGTAGGGATAGGTAGGATGGTCAGCTCACAAAAACACCCACACACACGCACTCCGATTCTGAGCCCAAGTCACTTCATGTCAGGCATGGGGTGACGGGAGTAGCAAAGTGTGGTTGGGAAGTAGAGAGAACTCGGGAAAGGGGTGCAGGAACTAGACTCCAAGAGGACCTGGGAACACTAAGATGGGCCAGTAGATCGAGAGATTCCCTGAAGGGTGGAAGAGCAGGGAAGCATCCCCAAGCTGAGACACCCTTCAGCTGAGTACTGACTGAGGCAGACTGAGAAGACAACGGAGCCCGGTGGCCTGCACCCTTAATTGCCAGCTGGGAGCCCAGGCTGGAACCCGCGGAGAAGTAGAAGGAGCTAGGTGAGCTGGACCAGAGAACCAGAGGGCCAGCTCTGTAGACATGGCCGGGAATGCTCTATGCCGCTAACCACTAGACACCCGGCGGGGTTCAAGAACTCCATGTCCGAGACCCAATAACTGTCATGAAGTATGACAAAGTCATCATACTAGGGCTAGTGACCCAGAGTGTGGGATGATTCACAGTAGAGCCCATGACAGCCGGACCGAACCCATACTAGAGGACAGAAAGAACCAGAAGGCCCGAGAGATACACTGAGGGGAGTGATGCAGGGAAGCCATCCCAGCTTCAGTGAGATCCTGAGCCCGTGATCATTGTGTGGATCCGGTCCATGGCAAGTGTAAAAAAGAACAGTTAAGAACTGTAACCAGTGACTGAGGTTTTATACAGTAAAGGAGTAAAGTAACCGGTCAGCTTGAAATCTGTGTGTGACTGTTATTCAAAGAGTGTTTAGACCGGGCTCTCCTGCAGAGCCATACATTGACTGCTTCATCTGCTGTATAGGAGACATTGCGCATTTGCTGAGAAAGACCCTGCGTGTGCTGCTGGAGGAGGTGCGGAGAGAAGATACGTGCAGCATCCCGGGCACGAAGCATCCATACAACTGCCCGGGGACCAAGCCCTACCCGTAGAGGGCTCAACATCCCGGCTTCTGCCACTGCCATTGTCCTCGGCGGATTCCATCGCAGCGGTGGCCACATTGGCCACGACCCACGGGTGGTGTCACGAATAAATCCCATAAATTTTATTAGGTCCCTTTTCCCATTGCCGAACCTAGGACCACAGAGTCGGGTCACACCGCTGTGGCAACCCAGAGACAGACCAGTTCGCTCCGAGTACCCCGTCCCTGCGGGTGTGACATATAACACATCATCATCACTTGCGAACCGGTGTCCAATAAAGCATTCATAGGGATGAAATCCAGCACGACAAGCAGGACTGCACGTCTTCCCATGTACCTGTCGCGCCAGTTCTGTGGGTCAGGTGGTCTCATTCCTGGGGGACAACCCGCTGCCCCAGGGGTTGCTTGTTTAACGTACAAAACCTTGTGATGTGACCTCCCTCATTACAGCGGCGGCAGATGGGTTGTCCTATGGAATCGTAGCGGTCACTGGATTCCTCCTCTGGCGCATCCACGGGACGTCATCAGGGCTGGAGGCCATCAGTATCTTCTTCGATGGTTTGGATCCTTGCATAGACTGTACCGCTTTGGCTAACTCAATCATACCCTTGGTTAGCTACGCACTTGTAGTTGTAAGGCATCAGGGGTTACAGTTTCTAAAGTTTGTGCGTTGCCCCCACTGTGGCCAAGGAAGAGGGTGGCACCTCCGGGTGGTGGTTAGTTAGAGCCAGTTGATTGGGGAGTGTTGGGCTACTGGTTGTAGGTTCTTGCAGCACACGAATGGACCGGTCTTTAAATTGGGAAAATTCAGGTCAGGGTTTTGCAGGGCCAATATACGTAGCTGAATCTGATGGGCGTGAGACCAGAGCCCCTCAATAAACTGCTCAGTCAACAGCTTGTTTTCATCTAGTACACTGTTGGATCAATCTGTTACATGGCCCTCAGCGCCTCTTGGAGATTTAACGCATATTCCCATATATCGTCCTGCACCCGTTGTTTGCACCCTTAAAATCTCATTTTAATTTCCGCTGCAGTACTGGTGTCAAAGGCATTCCTTTAACGGGGCGAATATTTGTTTAACAGTCCGTTTGGTGGTATCTAGCCAGAATTTTACCTCTCATTGGGCCGCACCAGTCAATTGTCCTATCAAAATAGTCACTCGCCGCTCGTCAGTCATGGAGTATACTCCAAACTAGCTTTTCAGTCTCTCTTTGAAATCGTTCAGGGTGTCTGCTTCCCCTGAGTAGTGCAGCAACCATGTCACTTCTGGGATATATGGTATCATAAACGGCATGACTGGCGCTGCTGCAGGTGCCATGGCTGCGGCTGCGAACAGGGGTTCAACTGGAGCTGCGTTATTGGCTGTGGCCTCAGCATCGGCTTGGGCTGCGACCTCGGCTTGGGTGGTGGCTGGGCCCACCACAGGCTGTCTTGCCTCCCGGTTGATCATTTTTCCTCCTCTAGTAAACCACAGTCAGCTTCTCTGTCATTTTCGGCTGATCAGTCTACCGCTCCTCAGGAGGGGAGTTGAGCGTGCAGGGAGTTTCCGGCGCAAGGCTTCCTGCGTCGCATTGGCTGATGTCAAAGAGCGGGGCTGGGTTTCTCTTTGCGCCCTTTCTATGGTTCTGCCCACGACGGCACACCCCTTCGTCTTCCCATGTGCCAAGTGGGATAACAATGGCAACAGCATGCGGTTCAATAAACTCAATAGCACACAGTACCTGTTGGCATCCGGCACAAAATCCTGTTTGTGACGCCAGGAGAATCTCTTTTGTGCCCAGGGCTGTTGATTCCTTGGAACCGGGCTTTAGCCGCTTCCTGGGGAGTCACAGGGGTCGAGACCCGGCTTCTGTTACCCTGGGCAGTAGATCCTTAAATTAAAGGGGATAGGATTTAGGGGAAAGGTGTTGTGACTTCACCCGTGGTGTTCGGCTGGTAGTGGCCAATTCTGCGATGCGGAACCTGTAGGGATGATGGGCTTGCAGCTCAGATGATATTGCTCCTCATGGATGCATCGGTTCCCCAGGGCAACTGGGATAGTCTACGGCAGTGGTATGCCATTGGGGTGCAGGAATGAGGGTGCAGAATAACCGACAGACATGCAGGAGTAGTTTCCTTTACCTTTACTGTTTTCTACCGAAGAAAAAGCTGGGCTTTGTAGTCTGCGCTGACCTCAAGAAACTTCCAGCCCAGTAAAGGGTTAATCAGGTTCTGGTTTATTTTCCTACGCGTTTCGAGGCTTGAAATCTGCCACTTCATCAGGGAAGATTTAAAGCCACGAAACGCATAGGCAAATAAACCAGAACCTGATTAACCCTTTACTGGACTGGAAGTTTCTTGAGGTCAGCGCGGACTACAAAGCCCAGCTTTTTCTTCGGTGGAAATCATTTGTCTTCAGTGGGCTCCTGCAGCGACCATTACCAGGCTCTCTCAGTTTGTCGTGGCTCTCACAACCACTGCAGGTGAGTCACACTGATTGGGGGGACTGGACTATTTATTAAGACGATAACGCTCTATGTGCGCTCCCTATTTATCCTTTTTACCTTTACTGCAGCAGTAGAAGCCAGGGTACAGTCCTCAGGTGTTGTTGGGAATCCGGGTGGCTTGGAATCAAGTTAGAGATCTCCTCACCCGCCAAGTTCTGAGGCCCCCTGCTGCACTCCTTTTTACTGCTCCTGGCTGCCTATAGCTAAGCTGTGACCCTTTTACTCCTGCTGGAAAGTCTATCACCAGTATGGCAGGCAGCTCGAGCCCTTCCCAGGTACTACTTTTCTTGCCACTTTCCCTGAGGTCTTCAACGCTGCTGTGCCTCCAGGTGCCTTGGTGTGGCCAAGAGACATGGAATCTCTCGTCCTCCAGTTTTGGCTGCTGGGTTTAGAGCACCCTCGCAGCCTCGGACTCCGGTGTCTGTTTCTGGCGCTCTGATCTGGGGTGAACCTGGTTACTGGCTCCACTCTCCAGGCCTACTCCTCTCCTCCCTCAGACCCTCTCCTATGAGTCCCTCACACTGGCTGCTGGTTATCCTCAGACAAGCCTAACACCACTCCATTCTGCAGGATGTCTTCACAGTCCTCCTAGGAACTGAACTGACGAACCCTGCCCCCAGGCCAGAATTTATTGGGGAGCTCCCCTGATCTCGGGTTTCAGAGTTCCCCTTCTGGTCTGGAGTCAGTAAGGTGTTGTGTGCTGTGGGCTTACCTGGTGTGGATACCCTATCTAGCTTCTAAGCATGACCCTAACCCCCAAGGGAGGCAATGCCATTGTGGCAACCGGACTCTGGGGTGCCATAATGCAAAAATTGAAACCCCTTGATAACAGCGATATCATATCATTTAGCACAGTGTCTGCAGATAAATGAACTACTTATAAGTCCTCATTTTGTGGCATTACTGACTCCAGGAAAGTTTAATGTGAAGTGTTAATCAAGTACGCTATGTTATTTACATGTAGTACTATTTACTTACTATAGGGTATATGTTCATGTCATGTTTTTATTTTGCATTTTGCCTGTGAAATGGCCACAAATTGAACATGATCTTATTATTACACATATACCAACTTGTGCTTTGACTCATTTTCTTGTGTTTTTCTGTATTTTTTTGTAGTATATGTATAGTACTGCATGTTATTTACATGTATTACTATTATTTATTCACTTACTATAGGGTATATGCACACTGTGTTTTTCTTTTTGGTTTTGTCTGTGAAATGGCCACAGTGTAATGATGCATTTTCTATTGCACACATACCGACTTATGCTCTGGTATGTACTATTTCTGCTTGTTCTCTAAATTAATTGATTTATGAATTGTGTCTTGAGTATTGGTCTTCAAGTTTTTTTTATGTCATTGTGTAGCTATTGTAGCGCCCCGCTAGTCAGCGCGCTACAAAAAGGTACTGCACACCTAACAGAAGGTTCAGAATGCTTTGTCCTGGTAGGGTGTAATAGAAACCTGAAGCTCCCCAACCACACACACACACCTAGTGATAGGGGACCAATCGGACAACGCATTACCAGGGTAACTGGTCCCAGTGGGAGGAGAACTAGGTTATATAGTGAGTGTGGAAAGAGCAGAGTAGAGCTGAGAGCAAAAAGCAGAGAACAGAGCAGAACAGACAAGACAGCAGAGTCAGTAAAGAGGGGAAATAACAGGAGGGCACCTCAACCTGGTGACCCAGACAGAGAGGGGTGGATAGAGGGTAACTGAATACCCTGGTCCAGTCCAAAACGGGGGTACCAGCTCCGAAGTGGTACAGAGGACAATCCCTGAGCCGCACATACCGGCATGGTCGATAGCTTCTTAGGAGCACGATCCAGCCCGATCTACACACAGTCCCCACTAGAAGCACCAAACCAGGTTGGGCCCCTTTAGAGAGAGAAAGGTGTCCCATCTCACCCGACAGGCCTTGTAAACAAGCGGGATTCGTGCAGGGCAGCATGAGGAAGAAGGAGTGCGCAGAGGAAGGACAGAGAAAGAGATAGAGAAGGAACATCCCTGGAGCTTCAGAGGGACATTGCCTACTGCCAGGACCACACGGGCCACTCCCCCAGCTGTAACAACTACATACCCTGTAAGCTGCAGATTACTGGAGTAAAGTACCCGTGCAGAGAGAGCCAGTGTCTGTGTTTCTTCCTGGTGAATGGTGGTAATTCTGCACTGCGAAGCAGAGACTGCACTGCGCCATTCCTACCACGCTACCCTATCGCACCATCAAACCCATACAGCCCCGGGGACCCAGCTCTTCCTGTTAAGAGCCACAACACCTTGCTGCAGCCCATCACCCCAGAGGTCACAGCAGCGCCGGTGCCATCACGACATTCATCCATAAACTCTTATCCCTGCAAATACGCCTCCTTTTTGGTTGTCACTCCAAGGGCACAGGCTTGGGCATGGACCACCTGTGACAACCCTACACCCAACCGCCTGAGGCCTGAGTACCCAGATCCTTGTGGGGCATGACACTATACACCTGTTTCTTAAAATAAATTTTTGACAAACTGTCAAACATACCTTCTCATGGAAATATTAACATTTTTTTTATTAAATGTCGTTTTTACTACAAAGAAGTGCCCTGAATAAACTAATGCAATTATGAATAGATCTTATCTTAAGTGGCTGTTGTATTTGGCTTTATGTCTCCGGCAGCGACAGTCACCATAAAAAAATGAGAGTAGGATAGGATATTGTATGCCCTGCCAAAGAAAATATTGTACTTCAGCCAAAGTAAACCAGGGATATGTGTTTAAGGTAAAACAGACGACATACGAGGTTGCTCGCATACTTTTTGGAGAATTACATGTGTTTACACAAAGGAGAAAAAGTACCACCTGTTTTATCAGTATAGGGGCAGCGGGCACATTCAGAGAGCAGGAAGACTGCAAGGGCTCGAGCTCCCCCTCCCTCTGTGCTCTCCTATGTGTCCTGTCTTGTCAGCAGCCTCAAGGTACCGTTACACGGCACGGCGTTGAAACGATGTCAGCAACGATCTTGTGGGTGTGTGGTCATTGCAGACACCGTTGGTGAGATGTCAGACATATAGATATCATGGACAACTCACCAAGTGTATAATATGTAGTGTGTAATGTGCAATGTATAGGGTGTCATGTGCATTAGTGTGTAATATGCAGTGTGTAATGCAGGGGTCTCAAACTTGGCTGGGTTGGTGGGTCGCACATAACAAAAAAAATTATATCGGGGGGCCGCATTCCTTGTATGACATTTTAGCAATGCCAGAATTTTTTGCTCAATGTAGTAAAGTACAAATCCTGATCTTGTAGGAATGTCGTGACCCTAATCTCCTTTATGTAAGAATGTCCCCGTCTTGTAGGAATGTCCTCATCCTGGTCCTCTTCTTGTAGTAATGTTCCCATCCTGGTTGCCTTCTTGTAGTAATGTTCCCATCCTGATCCTCCTCCTTGTAGTAATGTTCCCATACTTGTCCCCATCGTAAATAAATGTCCCCATCCTTGACCTCATCTTGTAGTAATGTCACCATCCTGGTCTTCTTCTTGTAGTAATGTCCCCATCCTTGTCCCCTTCTTGAAGTAATGTTTCTCCCTGGTCCCTACGTGTAGTAATACCCCATCCTGGTCCCCATCCTATATTAATGTCCCCCATCCTGGTCCTCATCATGTAGTAATGTACCTACCTGGCCCTGATAAATACTAGTCTTCTAAGGAAAGAAATAGGAGATATTACTATCTATCAGGTAATCATTGATTAGTGACAAGGTGTCTATATCTTTATTCAATAGTTTATAGATGACAAACTCACATTTAGTGCCCAGTGTCAGGCAGCTGCTGCAAAGGCAAATAAAATAATGGGATGCATTAAAAGAGGCATAGATGCTCATGAGGAGAACATAATTTTACCTCTATACAAGTCACTAGTGCGACCACACTTAGAATACTGTGTACAATTCTGGTCTCCGGTGTATAAGAAAGACATAGCTGAACTAGAGCGGGTCCAGAGAAGAGCGACAAAAGTCATTAGAGGACTAAGGGGTCTGCAATACCAAGACAGGTTATTAAACTTGGGGTTATTTAGTTTAGGGGTGATCTTATAATAATGTATAAATACATGAGGGGACAGTATAGAGACCTTTCTAATGATCTTTTTATTCTTACGCTTGAGACGGGGACAAGGGGGCATCCTCTACGTATATGGAGGAAAGAAGGTTTAATCATAATCACAGACACGGATTCTTTACTGTAAGAGCAGTGAGACTATGGAACTCTCTGCCACATGATGTTGTAATGAGTGACTCACTACTAAATTTAAGAAGGGCCTGGATGCCTTTCTTGAAAACTATAATATTACCAGTTATATATACTAGATTCTTTGATAGGGCGTTGATCCAGGGAACTAGTCTGATTGCCATATCTGGAGTCAGGAAGGAATTTTTTTCCCCAATGTGGAGTTTAGTGTTGCCACGTGGTTTTTTTTTCCTTCCTTTGGATCAACATGTTAGGCTATGGGTTGAAATAGATGGACTTAAAGTCTTCCTTCAACCTTAAAAAACTATGTTACTAAAACTATGTTACTATGGTATCCCTATTTGAACTGTCAGGTGTACGTTATATGTTCATGATGCACATTTATTTAGTATGGAGCATCTATATATGTGTGAGCACGTATATATATATATAATTCCCCTAACGCACTTCTGTAAGTTTCGGCGCTACTTCCGTCGTCGTAACGTGGCTGCTCAGCAGCCACGCGACCCACGAAGCATTGCCCGCGCAACGGGCATTGCGAGCTGTTGCAGGGGTGCGAGCAATGGCCGCGAGGCGGCCATTGCGAGCCGTTGCAGGGGCGCGAGCAATGGCCGCGAAGCGGCCATAGCGAGTCTCCTGCCCCGGCGACGACCGACGAGAGCCGAGCACCGTGGCCGAAAATAGAACCAAGGGCCCGGCCATGCATACCTCGAAACACCGCTATGTATCTCAATGGGAAGTGAGGCGCTATGCTGATTGGTCGGAGCAGCACACAGCGACCAATCAGCATAGCGCCTCACTTAAGCAGGAAATTTGAAACTCAAAGTCCTCCACTATATATCAATGGGAAGTGAGACGCTATTCTCATTGGTCGCTGTGTGCTGGCGGCGACCAATGAGAATAGCGCCTCACTTCCCATTGAGATATAATGGAGGATTTTGACTTTCAAATTTACCGCTGTAAGTGAGGCGCTATGCTGATTGGTCGCTGTGTGCTGGCGCCGACCAATGAGAATAGTGCCTCACTTCCCATTGAGATATAATGGAGGACTTTGAGTTTCACATTTACCGCTGTAAGTGAGGCGCTATGCTCATTGGTCGGCGCCAGCACACAGCGACCAATGAGAATAGCGCCTCACTTCCCATTGACATATAATGGAGGACTTTGAGTTTCACATTTACCGCTGTAAGTGAGGCGCTATGCTCATTGGTCGCTGTGTGCTGGCGTCGACCAATGAGCATAGCGCCTCACTTCCCATTGAGATATAATGGAGAACTTTGAGTTTGAAATTTACCGCTGTAAGTGAGGCGCTATTCTCATTGGTCGCCGCCAGCACACAGCGACCAATGAGAATAGCGCCTCACTTCCCATTGAGATATAATGGAGGACTTTGAGTTTCAAATTTACCGCTGTGAGGCGCTATGCTATCTATATCTATCTATATATCTATCTATCTATCTATATCTATCTATATCTATCTATCTATCTATCTATATTCTATCTATCTATCTATCTATATCTATCTATCTATCTAAGTAAAAAATGGAGGCAGCACTTCCTTCAGTTCAGTTATATGGGCTTTATTCCCAGGACAGCAACGTTTCGACTCGGTGGTCTTTCTCAAGCAGTGACACTGCTTGAGAAAGACCACCGAGTCGAAACGTTGCTGTCCTGGGAATAAAGCCCATATAACTGAACTGAAGGAAGTGCTGCCTCCATTTTTTACTTGGATTTATATCATCTGTATGGTGGGGGGGGCTTTGCACCCGTCAAACAACAGTTGTGCTGTTTTGTTTTTGTTTTTCTATCTATCTATCTATCTATCTATCTATCTATCTATCTATCTATCTCTATATATATCTATTTATATCTATATCTATATCTATCTTTATATCTATCTATCTATCTATCTATCTATCTATCTATCTATATCTATCTATCTATCTATATCTATCTATCTATCTATATCTATCTATCTATCTATCTATCTATCTCTCTATCTATCTATATCTATCTATCTATCTATCTATATCTATCTATCTATCTATCTATCTATCTATAGCTATCTAAAAGTCCTCCAGTTGTACTGCCACTGCGAAGTTAACCCCTTATATACCATTTCTGCCTTAACTCCATACTTTGTAGTCTCTATTCCTACTGCCAGTAGGAACATTAACCCCTTATATTCCATTATTGTTGTTATTTCTATTACACAGTGTAAAGTTGTAATGACACTGCGAAATTAACCCATTATATACCAGTTCAGCATTAACTGCATATTTGGTAGTGTTTATAACTACTGCCACTGCTACATTAACCCCTTGAACACCATTTTGGATATAATTTACAGCGCTGAGTCTGTTGTGGGAGTGCCTGTGGGACATTAACTCCTTCAATAACATTTTTGATATCATTATAAGTTTCTACTCTGTTATAGTCCTGTTAGTCGAACATTAACTCTTTCTACACCTCCACTATATTGCTACCCTCACAGTTCTGCCTACATCGGCTACTTAGTCATATATCTGGTGTTTAAGTCCATTATTTAAAACTCTTAAAAAAATTATATACAGATTCTAGACTCCCGATTCTTTAGAATCGGGCTCACAGCTAGTATATATATATATAAATATACGTTCAATGAACAGTTGCAGCACTCCAAGATAGATGTATCTCAAGCCTTTATTATGGCCTTGGGTCCTGTAAGGTTATGTTTCGGGCACAATCGCCCTTTTTCCAGAGTTTAATATATACCTTTCTCAGCATAAGAGCGGTAACTATGGGGTTTTGGTTTGTGGCGTGGGTTTGCTTATACCCCCAGTTGATCAGTTTGTCGCCCATTTACCCAAAAAAAAGCATAAAAATTGACCTCAATAGGTCTGTGTTATGGGTCTGACTATATGTCAAGTTATTGACCTATTTACATTTGATTGTATGGGAGCGACTTTATATTGGTCATGCTACTGGAGCCACTTAACCTAATAAAGAGACATACCCCTAGTTTGCTAAAAGGTAAAATCCAAATTTGCTATGACTATAAAAAGGTTTCTGAGTGGATTTAATGTTAAACTTAGCAGTTCCGCTTGAATATGTGAGAAAACTGAGGGTGGAGGTTGATATAATAAACCGGCATTGCGCTGTGGGCATCTCTCACCCACTACCAAAATGGTGGTGAAGGAGTTTGCCTATAGTGCGCATGCATGGGCATTAGACCAATGAGGTGTCGTCTTACTGCACCTGCACAATAGCTTAACCGGAATGCCATAATGGCGACTATGGGGAGCAGCGGCTGGCGCGGTAATATATAATGATTGTATTTCTAAACAACTTTTTTATCATTCACAGGTGATCCACATGATTTATCACTACAATTAAGATGTTTTATGAGAAGGAACATTTAATATATATGTGATTATTGCACTATTGCACTTTAGAATTCTTTATACACTTCATATATGGATATTGAGGATTTTAACTCTATGTACTGCACTGTTTTTTATAATAATGGAAGATTAATATTGATTATGGTAATCATTGGAACATGTTATAAACCATCATTTTGAGACACACAATGTACTTGTGAAAGTTGTAATCTGACACCGAAATGTTGTGCCACTGTTTGGTCTCAATAAAGTCCCCTTATTCATCTATTACCTGAGTGCTGCCTGGAATTCTATTTTTTGGATCTGCTACATAGTTGGACACTGTGGATTTCAGGACTCTTGCACCAGACTGCTAAGTATTGTTTGTGCTGTTCTGTTTTTCTATTTTGTTAAATTTTGTCCATGGAACTTTGCCCTATATGAAGATCTACTATTTTATTTTTCTGTTGTTTTGTTTTTTGGAAAATGGAATTTGAAACATCTGAGCCTGTGGCTTTTTCCCACCCCATAGACGATGAGGAACGTATTTTGGGAGTTGTAGGGGGTGAAGCTGTGTTTTTGAGTACCCCTTCTGTTTCTGAAGATAAATTACTTCTTGTTACCCTTAGTGAATATAACAAGGCAAAAATCATCCCAAGGGGCTTGAGGTTGAATATTAGACATATTTGATACAAAATATGATGCTATATTTTGCCAAATATCTAATAAATATGCCTTTGATGTGATCCTATTGAACATGGAATTTCTACAGAGTGAACTTGGAAATTTACATGATATTATTTCCTCCTTGGAGGTAAAACTGAAGGGTGTCCTATCATCAGAGGAGTGGAAAGCATTTAGGGATTTTGTGGAGACACGTATCACACAATTAAGGAATGAACTGGAGGAGACAAAAAGAAAAAAGTGGGGGAGGGATACCGAAGATTATGAGTTGGGCAATATCTAAAACTAGCAAAAAGACAAGTCTGATAAGTGGAAGAAAAAAGGTCATAGTTGTAAAAATATTGAAAGTAATGATTGTGCTAAAAATGCTATTTCTAACATTTTCTTACCTTCCAGATCCAATAAATCTGAATATCGGAAACAAAGGAGAGGGGGCAGGAGACAACGTAGACAACAAAAAGAAAAAAGGACAAAAACAAAAACTCAACCCCAGAGACAGGTCAACATGAGGAACCAGGACCAAATCTAGTGGTGAATCTTTCAAAGAAGGTATTAACTCATATTAAGATACAACTTTTAAATAAGGGTTTGAATTTTAGTATAAATTCCTACACTGATTGGTTCCAGCTCTCTATTGATCTCAATCATTTTTTTAGGAGACTAAAACTGAGAGAATGGCTAAGTAAATGTTATATGGTAACAAAAGTAAAAATGTGAATTTGAATCCAGAAATTTGTGTTTTTTTAATAAGAGTTATTATATGCCACTTAATGATTCCCCTCATATAAAGCTTATGGAGGGTATTAATTATAATATACGTATGTTAAAAGAAAACTCCTCTGATAGGTTTAATCACCCAAATTTGAAAAAAGAGGAGATTGGTGCATTAAAGGGAACTGACCCATGACAACAGTATCGTGATAAAAAATGCAAACAAAGCGGCGCTATTGTCGTTATGAACAAAAAGAAATATTTGATGGAAGTAAAGAGACAAGTTTATGATACTGATGTGTATAAAAGGCTTTCATATGACTCTAAATTTGACATCAATAGGGAAATTAAATCTACTGTAGACAAAGCTTTTGCCAGAGGTATTATCGATAAAGACCTATGTGACTATTTGATGGTGAACTTACCGGTAACACCTACTATATATGTACTACCTAAGATACAGAAATTTTTAATTGATCCATCAGGGAGACCGATTGTCTCTGGATTTGATTTGGTGTTCAGCCACATAGGTGTCTTTTTAGATAAAATTTTTAATCCCCTGGCAACGCAGTCGATGTCTTTTGTGACGGACATTACCGATTTTTTAACTAAGTTGAAAGAACTTGAGACCGGTGGTTCTAACATCCTGGATATCATTTCACGTAGTTTCCCTCTACCCATCGATAACACATGAACTTGGCTTGATGTGTGTTGAAAAAAGTTAGACATGACTGAATACACTCAGGAGTACAAAACGTTTATCTTGAACTTGCTTAAATTAGTCCATAAAAAAACAACTTCATTTTTTTAGATGATTTATTTGAACAAAAGATAGGGAATGCTGCGGGGGCCACCATGGGCCCCTGTTTATGCAAATTTGGTCATGTCCTTTCTTGAGGAAACTTTCATCTATGTGTCTCACCACTTTCAATATGTTAGGGAATGGTTGAGATACATAGATGACATTTTCTTTATTTGTAATGACACTGATGAGGAATTGTTGGAATTCTTCAACTTTAGCAATACCATTGATGACGATATCAAATTTACTATGGTGAAATCCAAAGAGAAACTCCAAGTTTTGGATGTTTTGGTTACCAGAAGGGAAAATAAATTAACCACTGCCTTGTTTACCAAACCTACGGACAAAAATAATATATTACATTTTTCAAGTAAACACCCTAAAAAAATGTTGAAGTCCATTCCCTATAGCCAACATTTAAGGGTAAAACGTATTGTAACGATAAAGAATTGGATATCGCATGGACTGATATGTTTAAAAAAATCGAAACCAGAGGTTATCCAAAATCAGTGATCAAAGACTGCAGATGGAGAGGGGACATAGTAGAGAGAGAGACCTTACTGATACAGAAGACTAAAAAAAACACTTGAGAGGATCCCTTTTGTGCCGACATTTGGGGAAGAGAGCAAAAAGGTTGCACAAATCATACACAAACACTGCGGAATACTCCACAAGGGGTTACCAAATATATCTGAGTTTTCTAGACCACCAGTCTTTTTGTATAAATGCAGTGTAAGTTTAAAGGATCATTTAGTCCATTCGGACTGTGGTTCTTTTAAAAAGCAGCCACAAATATCTCTGACTTGGGATACCCGTAAAGGGTATTTCCCATGCCTAAATTGTATAAATTGCTCCTCCATGATAAAAGACTCTTTCTTAGTGATGGGCGAGTCCTAAATTACTCGGAATCGCTTGACTCTAGCGAGTCCGAGCCCGGGACTTGCTACTCGTTGCGAGTCTAGCGAGTCCAATGTTAATGAATGGGGAAGCGAGTAATAGCGAGTAATGTGCGATTTACAAATCGCAGATGTGTCTCGGAAGCGCTCGCATTGCCGTTTTGGAAACACAAGCAGGTGGCGTACGAGCTATTTGCAGGTAGGAGAGCAGCAACGCACTGTTTTGCCACAGAGAAAATAAAGCTGAAGGGGTTATTATGACCCAAAATCTATCAGGTGCAAAAAGATAAGAAATAGTACCTCAGCTAAGCCTCTGACTTCAGCTATTAGGAAAGCTGAGTGAGTAAGCTAAGCTATGAGGTCGGTCCTGTGTGCACTGTAAGGCTGCTCCTCTCTGCCTGCCTACAGTTCTCTACACAGTACTGCTCTGTCCTCCTGGTAGCTCTCAGAAGAGCTGTTTGGGTTAAATATAAGGAATCTTGAAGTTTCCCTACACTGACTGACACTCCCTATGATCTGCTCCAGCATCTACCTCACCCTGCACTAGCTCACATCGTCACAGGAATGTGGAGGAAATGGTGGTAGCAATGCTTATATACAGCCTCGCCTCTCATACATGACATAGGCATCACGATGGACAGAAGTCAATCATAGTCCTGCAACAACCAACATGGCTGTGGCATTACTTAATATGATTGGCTAACATGCTTGTCCATCTTCACAAGTTTTCTGACCTAACACGCTAGGCTGTCTCAGAAGCTTTGTCGGAACATAACAGATTCTGTATTCGCGAGTCCCGAATACAGTATACAGGACTCGGATTCGTAGACACGCTCAGACTCGCTGCTGTCAGTATCCGTGAAGCGGTGCGATTGTTTAAACGATTTGGGGAGATTCAAGCTACATAGCGATGTGATATAGCGAGTCTAGCGAGTGAGAAAAAGTAAACTCTGACAAAGCTAGGATTGCCATTGACTTGCATTGGACTCGTTACTGTGCGAGTAATCGCTGGGAAACTCGCCGAGTACCGAGTCCTGCGAGTCCCTTACTACTCGCTGAGTAACGAATCCTAGCGAGTAGACTCGCTCCATCCCTACTCTTTCTTTACACATACCCTGACTCAGGAAGCATACCAGATTAAACACTATTTGACTTGTGATATTGAATATGTGATTTATCTCCTTCAATGTCTGTGTAATCTTTGGTACGTGGGAGAGACTACCTGTGATCTAAAAACGAGATTTAATTAACACAGATATTTGATAAGAAAAAAACTATTGAATCTCCAGGTACCTAAGCATTTTATGTAAAAAGGGCACTCTGAGAGTGAACTTAAGTTTAGGATCATTGATCATGTGCCTAAGTCTAGACGTGGGGGTATCAGGGTACAAGTACTAAAATGTAAGGAGCTGGAATGGATTTTTAAACTACAGACATAAAAACTTCGGGTTTGAATGTAGATTTTAAAATCCATACATTGTAATGTTAAATGGTCTCTCATGGACTCCTTGTTATAATTTCTTTAATGTGTTTTGTCTATGGAGGGATAAATTGTATATGTAACTTGTAATGAAACTATTTTTAAGATTTCTTTATAAGAATTATCTCTTTATCCATTTTAGGATGAATGTTCTGTTAAAGACGCACTGGTCGGTCCAGAAAATCTTCTACCTGAATTTAATATATACCTTTCTCAGCATAAGAGCGGTAACTATGGTGTTTTTGATTGTGGCGTGGGTTTGCTTATACCCCCAGATGATCAGTTTGTCGCCCATTTAACTAATAAAAAAAGCATAAAAAATTACCTTAATAGGTCTGTGTTATGGGTCTGACTATATTAACCTTTAGATTTGATTGTATGGGAGCGACTTTATATTGGTCATGCTACTGGAGCCGCTTAACCCAATATAGGGACACACCCCTAGTTTGCTAAAAGTTAAAATCCAAATTTGCTATGACTATAAAAAGTTTCTGAGTGGATTTAATGTTAAACTTAGGAGTTCTGCTTGAATATGTAATAAAACTGAGGGTGGAGGTTGATATAATAAACCGACATTGCGCGGTGGGCATCTCTCGCTCACTACCAAAATGGTGGTGACGGACTTTTCCTATAGTGCGCATGCGGGGGCATTGGACCAATCAGGTGTCGTCTTACTGTGCCTGCGCAATATCTTAACCTGAACGCCGTAATGGCAACTATGGGGAGCAGTGACCGGCGCGGTAATGTATAATGATTGTTTCTCTAAACAACTTTTTTATCATTCACAGGTCATCCGCATGATTTATCACAACAATTAAGATGTTTTATGAGAAGGAACATTTAATGTATATGTGGTTATTGCACTATTGCACTTTAGAAGTTCTTTGTACACTTCATATATGGATATTGTGGTTTTTAACTGTATGTACTGCACTGTTTTTTATAATAATGGAAGATTAATATTGAATATGGTAATCACTGGAACATGTTAGAAACCATCATTTTGAGACAAAAACAATGTTCTTGAGAAAGTTTTAATCTGACACTGAAACATTGTACCACTGTTTGGGCTCAATAAAGTCCTCTTATTCATCTATTACCTGAGTGCTGCCTGGAATTCTATGTTTTGGATCTGTGGTTTTCAGGACTCTTGAACCAGACAGCTAAGTATTCTTTGTGCTGTTCTGTTTTTCTAATATATATACCGTATATACTTGTGTATAAGCCGAGTTTTTCAGCCCAAAAAATGGGCTGAAAAGTCCCCCCCTCGGCTTATACACGGGTCAATACGATAATCCTATGGTGGGAGGGGCGCGCGGGGGTGGGGGGCGCTGCGCAGTATTTCTTACCTTGTCCCCCGTTCTGCAGTGCTTTCCGGTGTCCTCCGTGCTCCGTTCCCGGTCTGCTGGGCCTTGTGGTTCCTCCTGGTTCCTCCTCCTTCGGTTCCATCATGGGGGCTGCCATCTTGCTTCTTCTCTCCGCCCCCGGCCAGTGATGTCAGAGCAGGCCGCGCTGTGATTGGCTAGCACCCGTGATCACATGTCACGGGTGCTAGCCAATCACAGCGCGGCCTGCTCTGACATCACTGGCCGGGGGCGGAGAGAAGAAGCAAGATGGCAGCCCCCATGATGGAACCGAAGGAGGAGGAACCAGGAGGAACCACAAGGCCCAGCAGACCGGGAACGGAGCACGGAGGACACCGGAAAGCACTGCAGAACGGGGGACAAGGTAGGAAGCTGTGTGTGTGTGTATGTGTGTGTGTATGTGTATATATGTGTATGTGTGTGTGTGTGTGTGTGTGTGTGTATATATGTGTGTATGTATGGGTATGTGTATGTAAGTAGGCCGGCTGCCAATATAAGCCATACCTCTGGGGCTGCTGTATATACTTCTGGGGCTGCTGGATACTACCACTGGGGCTGTATATACCTCTGGGGCTACTGTATACTACCACTGGGGCTGTATATACCTCTATGGCTACTGTATACTACCACTGGGGCTGTATATACCTCTGGGGCTACTGGATACTACCACTGGGGCTGTATATACCTCTATGGCTACTGTATACTACCACTGGGGCTGTATATACCTCTAGGGCTACTGGATACTACCACTGGGGCTGTATATACTTCTGGGGCTGCTGGATACTGCCACTGGGGCTGTATATACCTCTGGGGCTGCTGGATACTACCACTGGGGCTGTATATACCTCTATGGCTACTGTATACTACCACTGGGGCTGTATATACCTCTGGGGCTACTGGATACTACCACTGGGGCTGTATATACCTGTGGGGCTGCTGGATACTACCACTGGGGCTGTATATACCTCTGGGGCTACTGGATACTACCACTGGGGCTGTATATACCTCTATGGCTACTGTATACTACCACTGGGGCTGTATATACCTCTGGGGATACTGGATACTACCACTGGGGCTGTATATACTTCTGGGGCTGCTGGATACTGCCACTGGGGCTGTATATACCTTTGGGGCTGCTGGATACTACCACTGGGGCTGTATATACTACTGGGGAGGCTGCTGTATACCGCACTGCTGGGGGCTGTATACCTGTGCTGGGGTCCACCCTCGGCTTATACACGAGTCAATAGGTTTTTCCAGATTTTGGGGGCAAAAGTAAGGGGGTCGGCTTATACACAGGTCGGCTTATACACGAGTATATACGGTATACAATATATATACATTTACATATACCGTATACGAAAAAACATACAGGACTTCCTAGAAAATTGCAACACAGGTGCTAAGCTATGATACTGGATAATACATATATAGCCACTTTAATTTGAACAGACCTCAATAGTTGATATTATCAGGCTTTTATCTGACCTGGTGATGTGAACCACTTTGCCAGCAATCTCTATTACAGTAGATTAGTAGTATCATTGTACCAAGGTACCACATTATGAAGAGGAATTGAATGAGAATGTAACATAGCAGCTTAAATGATTATAAATTACAAGTGTCATATTCATGTGCAGATAATAGATACTGACAAACATTGAAACCAAAGTGTTAAAGGTAAACTTTTGTAATCCTCCCTTACTGACATACTGTTAGAATACACTTTACTGGAACATCTATCCTGTGTTAGTGCAATAAAATGTAGTAAAGGAAGAATTGTTAATCTTCTGTTGATTGATGTTCTCATCGTGACATGGAGTAAATCTAGCTAGTTTCCTATATTAGGAAAGAGCAGGAAGTATCTCTACTAATCCTCAATAGTATACATTTCCATGCAGATACATTACATCTGTCCTTGAACTGTGAATTTCATGGTTGATTTCTGTCTATCATAGTGATTCAGGTGTTATAGGACATATCTTGAGATTCTCAGTAACTTGAGTACTGAAAGTTTTGGTTGATCGTAGACTTTCATTTAATATTACACTAATAATATTTCATTAACTTTTTTTATTTTATCTCTGTTATTGCTATACCTATGCTAAAATAAAGTTTAGTGTTCTGATTTTATTAGAATAACATATAAAAATTAAATTTTGTGTTTTTCTAACTGTATAAATCACCTATTGGTGAACTGAGGCCTCATTTAGACATCTGTGTTGCACATTCATGCTATATCTGTTTTTTTACAGACACAACATGTACCCGTTATAATGTACAGTGCTATTCACATGTTCGTGACTTTACAAGGACCGTTGAAAGCACATGGAAACATGTCCTTTTATTTCCAGCAACACAAATGACAATGGATAATATAAGTATATCAGTCTGTGAAAACACGGACAGCACGTGGATGGCATCAATGTAGGTGATATATCTTGCAAACAATAGGAAAAGCTTTGTAATTTATTTATTTATTAATCCATTCGTAAAAAGAAACTGATGGTAAAAATGGATATACACCGACATACTGATGGTAAAGATTGATATATTGATGACACACTGATGTTAAAATTGGATATATTCAGGGGCGTTGCTAGGGTCAAAAAACATCCGGGGCTCGGGCCCACTGAGCTGCATTTTTCGGAATAAATTTAAATAAAACCCAAGTAAAATGTACTTAAATAACCAGTGACACTCTACATATATAATATTAACAGTTTTAATGCTTTAAAACATTATAGAGATTGCCAACATGCACTCAATAAATACACAAAATATAACAGTATTAGGCCAACATCCAAGTAATCCTAAGGCTTCTTTCACATGAGCGCTTTTCTGGCGTTAATACCGTGATTTTAAAGTGCATGAATTTCGCTGTCAAAAAACGCCATTAAAGAACATGTTCTATAATGACGGTTTTTTAGCAGTATCTTCTTGACCCCATTGACGTGAATGGGGCATGCTCCCGGTGAAAATTGGGTGCTTTAAAAGCACGCGATTAGTGTTCGGGGAGAAGCGCTTATCTGAATAAGCCCTAAAGGGTTTTCTTACTACTTTGATCCACTCATCTAGGATACAGTTCTATCTATTGTGTTAAGGAAAAAATAGCACCAGTGTTCGGTACGTATACAAGGCCCCAGGTATACAGCAGCCTCCCAGTGGTATACAGACACCCTTCCACCCCCAGGGTATATACAGGCCCCAGCAGTATTACAGCAGCCCCCAGTGGGTTTACAGCAGCCCACCAGTTATTAAAACCCCAGCGGGTTTACAGCAGCCTCCCCAGTGGTATATACAGGCCCCAGCAGTATTACAGCATCCTCCCCAGTGGTATATACAGGCCCCAGCAGTATTACAGCATCCTCCCAGTGGTATATACAGGCCCCAGCAGTATTCACAGCCTCCCCAGTGGTTGGCCCGCATATTACAGCGCCCCAGTGGTATAACGCCCCAGCAGTATTACAGCAGCCCCAGTGGTATACAGCAGCCTCCCCAGTGGTATATACAGGCCCCAGCAGTATTACAGCAGCCCCAGTGGTATACAGCAGCCTCCCCAGTGGTATATACAGGCCCCAGCAGTATTACAGCAGCCTCCCCAGTGGTATATACAGGCCCCAGCAGTATTACAGCAGCCCCAGTGGTATACAGCAGCCTCCCCAGTGGTATATACAGGCCCCAGCAGTATTACAGCAGCCTCCCCAGGGGTATATACAGGCCCCAGCAGTATTACAGCAGCCCCAGTGGTATACAGCAGCCTCCCCAGTGGTATATACAGGCCCCAGCAGTATTACAGCAGCCTCCCCAGTGGTATATACAGGCCCCAGCAGTATTACAGCAGCTCCCCAGTGGTATATACAGGCCCCAGCAGTATTACAGCCTCCCCAGTGGTATATACAGCCCCCAGCAGTATTACAGCAGCCTCCCCAGTGGTATATACAGGCCCCAGCAGTATTACAGCAGCCCCAGTGGTATACAGCAGCCTCCCAGTGGTATATACAGGCCCCAGCAGTATTACAGCAGCCCCAGTGGTATACAGCAGCCTCCCCAGTGGTATATACAGGCCCCAGCAGTATTACAGCAGCCTCCCCAGTGGTATATACAGGCCCCAGCAGTATTACAGCAGCCTCCCCATATTTTGAAGTATATGAATGTTAAAGGTGGTGAAAGGGTTAAATTACATTATATACAGCACACATGTACTGGATAACACATGCTCATTACATACATCATACATGTCCAGAGTACACACATACTATATAACAGATGCACAGCAGGTACACATCATATACACAGAACATGCATGTAGGACAAGTGTATATACACACACTTCACTATACTCAAAATATATCCTAAATACACAGAGACACAACCCACACACAGAGACACAAAACCCACACAGAGGCACAACATACACAGACACAACCCGCACACAGAGACACAACCCGCACACAGAGACACAACCCGCACAGAGACAACATACACACACACAGACAACATACACACACACACACAGACAACACACACACACACACACACAACATAACATACACACACAGACAACATATACACACACACAGACAACATACACACACACAGAGACAACATACACACACACAGAGACAACATATGCACACACACAGAGACAACATATGCACACACACAGAGACAACATATGCACACACACAGAGACAACATATGCACACACACAGAGACAACATATACACACACACAGAGACAACATATACAGAGACAACATATACACACAGACAACATATACAACATACACACACGGAGACAACATACACACACACGGAGATAACATATACACACACACAGAGACAACATATACACACACACACAGACAACATACACACACAGAGACAACATACACACACACAGACAACATACACACACAGACAACATACACACACACACAGACAACATACACACACACGGAGACAACATATACATACACACAAAGACAACATACACACACACACAGACAACATACACAGACAACATACACACACACAACATACACACACACACACACAACATATACACACACAGACAACATACACACACACACACAGACAACATACACACACAGACAACATACACACACACAGACAACATACACACACACAGAGACAACATACACACACACACAGACAACATACACACACACACAGACAACATACACACACACACAAAACACACAACATATACACACACACACAGAGACAACATACACACACACACAGACAACATACACACACACACAGACAACATACACACAGACAACATACACACACACAGAGACAACATACACACACACACAGACAACATACACACAGACAACATATACACACACAGAGACAACATATACACACACAGAGACAACATATACACACACACAGAGACAACATATACACACACACACAGACAACATATACACACACACACAGACAACATATACACACACAGAGACATGGAGACACACACTCCCCTGTGCTGCAGGGGTGGAGGCTGGTGTACATGTGCTTTACCTGCTTCCAGCAGCTGAGCACCTCCCCCATTCTCTGCCAGGACTGTCCAGCAGGAGAGCTGTCATCTGGTGGATTAGAGCTGCTTCTCCTCTGGTCTGGATCTTCCATAAGAGGTGACTACTCCTATGTGCCGGCTCTCACCTCTTCACTTCATAGACCGCGCCATGCAGGAAGAGAAGAGCACTGGTCAATCAGCTCTGCTGTCACTCGGTTAATTGGCCAGTGCTCTTCTCCTGCAGGACACGCCCCCTCTGTGAGTTGCTGGACCCGGAGGAGGGTAAAAGCTGCTGCACACACAGTGCACACATAAAAGTGCAGGTTCCCGGCCGCAACATAGAGCAGCAGACAGAGGCACTGTAGGAGATATAGCAGGAAGTCAGGGAGAGAACTGCCAAAGGCAGTATCTGATAGAGCGGCCCTTCAGCACCTCCGGAGATTCGGGGCTCTATGCATAAGAATCGGGGCTGCAGCCCCGATTCTTAATGCATAGCGACGTCCCTGGATATATTGATGGCATACTGATGTTAAAAATGGATATATTGATGACACACTGATGGTAAAAACGGATATATTGAGCAATTGAAGAAAAAGAACATAGCAGCAGGGATGATCACTATAATCAATCTTTATTAAGATTAATAAAGATTGATTATAGTGATTATCCCTGCTGCTATGTTCTTTTTCTTCAATTGCTACATGTTTTTGCATAGTGGGATAGATCCTACCTATACGTGATAGTGGTGCCCCCAGACCCTAATTTTAAGGGATATATTGATGACACACTGATACAAATACTGATAACACCGGTACCATTTTTTCACTTACATATTCAAAATATGGACGACTGAATGAGGCATAAGAATTGCTGCATGCATAGTTTTCCAATGACTCAGATGTTCAATTTTAACATTACAAGAATGTAAGAATTACATAATAGAATTGTATGCTACCATTAAGATCTATTTGCATTAATTGAAATGAAAAAGGGAATCATGTACTCTAAGGCTGGTTTCACATAACGTTTTTGTGCCTGTCCGTGGGATCCGACTTTGAAGGGGGATCCCAAGGACAGGCACAGATCCATACGGATCCCTGCAATCGGAATGCAAATAGCCATCCGATCTGCAGGATCCGTGTAGATCCTGCGGTCCCCTGTCTCTCCCTACTCCTGCCTCCTCCATCTTCTGCCCTCTCCTATTCTATATGCTGTGTCCCCGCTATTCTTTGCTGTGCCCCTCTTCTCTATCCTCCTCTATCCCTATCCTGTCCCCTGTCCTCTCCCTGTGTGTAAAAAAAAAAAAAACTCCTTCGGGAGCATACATTACCTGTCACCAGCTTCAACGCTGCAGCACGATCAGAGCAGAAGAGCCTGTGATGGTGTAAGAGACCCGGTCAGCTGACGAGTCATGTGACCGGGCTCTTACATCATCACAGGTCCTTCAGTCCTGATCGTGTGCAGCGTTGGAGCCGGTGACAGGTGATGTATACTCCCGGAGGAGTTTTTTTTATTTTTTTTACACACAGGGAGAGGACAGGGGACAGGATAGGGATAGATGAGGATAGAGAAGAGGGGGCACAGCAAAGAATAGCGGGGGCACAGCATATAGAATAGGAGAGGGCTGAAGATGGAGGAGAAGAAGCAGGGAAAAACAAGGGATACGGAGCCGACATCGGATCCGAGGTGAACTCAGATCCGATGTCCATAGGCTCCTATGCTGTGGGCACTAGGATCAGCCTCGGATCAGCAGTGATCCGAGGCTGTCCGATGTGAGTCACGGACACAAAATCGTAGCAGGCTACGATTTTGTGCCTGTGATTACATCGGATGGGATCGGATGGTGCCAAAATCGGATGCCAATAGTGGCACATCCGATCCCATCCGATTCCCATAGGGAACATGGGGTCCGATTTTGGATCCGATTGTATCCGTTTTGAAACGGATACAATCGCATGACCGAAAATCGTTATGTGAAAGCAGCCTAATTGTAAGCATTTTTTTACAATGTGCCAATGCAGAATAATTAAAGAGGACCTGTCACCCCCCCTGCTGCTTGGTAAACTAAATGCATCACTGAATGCAGCATGTCTGCTACATTCAGGGAAGGAGTCCGCTATGTCTCTAGCCCCCCTGTACCCCGAGAAATACAGTTTAGAAATCTTGCAGATAAAAGTCAGGAGGGTGTTTACCTATCTCGGAGCTCTGCTTCTTACACATCCTCCCCTCCTCCTGTCTCTCTGTTCTGCCTTTGTGTTCAGCAGACTCTGAAGAGGAGGAGGGGCACACACACAAGAGGAGGTGGAACACACAGGCTGAACAGAGAGGCAGGAGAAGAGGAAGATGTGTGAGAAGCAGAGATTTGAGATAAGTAAACTCCCTTCTGACTTTTATCTCTAAGCTTTCTAAAGTGTATTTCTCGGGTACAGGGAAGCTAGAGACATGGGGGACCCTTTCCCTGACTGCAGCAGACATGCTGCATTCAGTGTTGCATTTAGTTTGCCATGCAGCAGGGGGATGACAGGTCCTCTTTAATGTTTTTCTCTTTAATCATATTTTAGGGAGCCAAAAGAAAGACCTATTTTGAAAAGGTTTTAATTTCTTAAAGGTGTTGTCCACTTCTTGGACAAGCCTTTCTCATTACTCATGTTTTTCGCAATGAAAACAATAAAGCTTATACTCACCTACCATCCTCAGGCCATTCCAGCGGTGTTGGTGCTTGTGTTATGACATCATATGAGACAATCATCACCAACTTTTCTCTCACCTCGCTTTCAGTCAAAAGTTAACCAACATGAAGTCAGAGCTGTGACTGCCTCTCACTTCTTGCTGATTACTGCTGTGCCCGATGGCAGGGAGAGAGATGCCAGTGGTGATTAAATGTGGGACTTGTGTGACAGCACAACCTTATGTGAGCCCCAGAAAGGTGATCGCTGACATCGCTTGAACCATGTCGGCATGGTGAGTATAAGCTTTTTTATTTTAATTGGGGGAACATGAGGGATGAGAAAGGCTTGTCTTAGTAGTATATTTTATATACTATATAATATATATTATATATAGTTTATTATAATCTTAGTATGTTGAATTGCAATAATTTTAATCCAAAGCATTCTGCAGCTACCAATAGGTAAAGGTAGGAACTTACTGCTTACTGATGCATTGAGTTCCATAGCATTGCATTTTTTTATTGATTATGATGAGTGTAGGAATCAGTTGTCTACGGCACACTAGCAAATTCATTCTAGAGGTCCACCTATAAATAATCTCTGACTTTTCCTCTCAAATCTCCTGCTGATACGTTTTACATACTTTGAAATAAAAAATTGACTGCATTTCCCTACAGCCACATCTCCACTGAATAATATGCAGAATGCAGCAGGTGGAATTGCTATCCTTTAAGATAGGAGAAGACTGCATAGATAACATGTATGACTCTTTCTTAAAAAATTTCCTTTATGGTGTAGAATCTGTTACAAAAACTGCTCCCACCACTTTCTAGGAGTTTGCAGCTGTCAGGGCATGCTGTTAATTACAGTTTTGAGGAGAACATGATGACTGTAATTTATAAATTAATTTATTTTAATTACCTAGAAGAAAAGTTGATATAGACCCTGTTATTTACAGCATTAATCTGCTGGCAAGCTCTTGCTTTGCACTGTTTTTGTCCTCTGAGCCCTCCATAGCTCTTCTTTTGTACTAGTGTATCCACACCCATCCTTCGTAAACTGGGAGACCTCGTGGACAGGGTCCTCTCTCCTCCTGTACCTATGTGTTCCGTGTATTGTTGATAATTATTGTACTTGACTATATAGGCCCTTTTCCACATGTAAAGCATGGAATAAATGTTGCTATAATAATAAATAATAAAAATGACTAGGCGCCCTCCTGGCTCTATGATCTGGGGCTATATGCTTAAAGAGTGGCAGGCAACAGCTAGAAAATGGAAGATGATTGGTGAAGGAACCTTACAGTGATGTTGAAAAAGTGGGGTCTGGGAAACCGGATGATGAGGTGGCCTAAGGCTGCTCCTAGATGTCATCGCTGCCTATGCTTCTATAGAAAAAGTAGATAGTTTAGAAAATAAACTACTTTATTATATCTAAGCTGGAGATGCTGTGGGTGACTTCTGTCCATATCTGGCACAAGGGCCTTCTGGATTATTCACTTGCTACTTTATTGTTCAGGCTAACCATACATTTGACCCCCCTGAGTTTCACATCATAAAAGAAAATTTTTAATAACTTGTAGATGGTAAACACAATAAAAGCATATTTTATTTTAAATAAATTGTAGTTTTATTTCATCATAATGAACAAACAAGATCTTGAAGCTTGCAAAGTAGATGGAATATGTCAGGGTGTTGTCTGAAATAAAGAAAATCTCCATATAGTGAGCATGTAAACTAATTACACCCTAAATATAACATATTGCTGAACACATTTGTGATGACTTAATAAACAGTATAACTACATGTGCAATAATTAATTGAGACTGCAAACTATGATATAAAAGGCCCAAATCATAAAAGTGTTTTCTATGGTAAAAATATTTTCAAATTTAGAGACTTTTGGTGTTATTAAATCAATACCAGATAGATTTGCCGAAATTAACAGGGAAAATCTAAGCCCATCTAATATATTAAAATTTATGTCACTTTAGTGGTGTAAATTTTGTCAGAAATGTACTCCAGACCTTGACTGTAATAGGATTTCAGTTGAGGCACACTCTGGTTGTAAGGGGGTCCTAATTCATTGAGTTTTGTGAGACTGTTAATGAATTAGGCTCACCTTAATGCAGAGGTGCCTTCATCAAGACTGGCAAGCAGAAAGTACCCTCGAACTCATTAATTTTTTCCATATCTAATCACGGCTACACTATACTTGTATCTTTAACATAAGCTAGAGGTTTTCTACAAGTCTCTAATAATAATAATAATAATATAATAATAATAATAAAGCTTAAAACTACTCTCCCAGTATGTTCTATAGTATAACTTACTCTCATTGTCTTCTTGAGGATGTTTGTCCACAGTCTACTTAATGACGTACTTGCTGAACTCCCAACTTATTCTACAATTAAAGAAAATAATTTTACAGAATTTAGGAACTCTTCCATAACTTTTTTTTTTCTTTTTTTTTTTTTATTATTTAGATTAATATATACCACAACATGGTCGATGGTCTGACGAACTGATTCCTATAATGAGAATAATAAAATTATGAAGGTTAGAGAAACAATACTGAAAGTAAAATATAGAAAACATGACAGTACATGGACGGTTAACCCTACTCACCAGAATGCCTTTAAGTTTTGCCAAAAGGTTTTCCTAAAAACAAACAAGAAGTTAGCATACATTTACGTTTAAAGGTCTTTCTAGTGAAAACAAGTGATGACTTATTTACATGATCGATAACTTGCTGAATGATGGGTGTCTGACTGCTGGGATGGAAACAATAAACTGAATGAGAAACTTTTGTCTCTGTATTAAATGGCAGGTTGGACGCCTGACCACCCCGAATTCATTTTCTAAGGGGCCACTGAAAAAGCAGAGCACAGCACTAGACAAACCCATGGGAAAAAAATGGAGTACAGGTAGCACATGCACATGCAGTTTAATAGGGATAACAGGTCTCAGTGTGGGTTCTAGTGATTGGGCCCCCATTGATCAAAAAATGTATCACCTAGATAGATCACATAGGTAGGTGATACATTCCATACATAGGCGATACAAACATAAATTCCTAAAATAGATCCTGTAGATAGCTGATATATTTTTGCTTTCCCTCTTATCTTTTCTGAACTTTTGCAACAATTTTAGTTACATGTTCATGTATGTGAATATAAGTATGTATTCTCTGCTTCACTTACCAGAGTACCACAAGCAACTTCCATAAACCTGGTAGTCATTGGGAGTCCATTCTATAACAAAAATAAGAAATGTAATATTTACTTAAAATACTACCAATGGAAATTAACTGTTCAATATTTCTCTTGACATACCATGGACCCACTTATTCATCAATTTATGAGATTAGGGCAGTTTATAGCAAATAAAAAAAAGGAACAACTAATGGCACACATTAAGTTTGCACAAAAATGTGAGAAATATGCATTCACAGCAGTTCTGAAAAGCGTAGAGAAAAGCTTGTGTGGTTTAGGCCACATTTACACATCCATGTGACACATCCAAGTGCTGTCTCTTTTATTTCTCACATGTAAGTAACTAGGATGCAACTGGGATGACACCAGAGAAAAAAACGGGTCCATTTCTCTTGAATGGTAACACTCACATAGATTTGGGAATCTAGTCTTACCAGGAGATTGTGAGATTTCCGAATTTAGAAATGGTAAAATGGCACAAATCTTAAAACAAATCTAAGCCTCATAGCAGGCATATATATATCATGTTCTCACTTTAGGACAGTTCAAAATGTGACACATTTTGAAAGTTCAATTCAATGTTTAAAGGTTTTGTGTTTTTATTTAGGCTGGCATATGAAATTCCACTCTGGTAAATATGAGCCTATGGCCCGTATTTATCAAGACTAACCCTCTACATGGCCAGTCTTGATAAAGGGTCATGTTGGAGTCAGAGGTGTATGCCTCTTAATAATTCAGGTACACCTTAAAAGAGGCATGTGCATTCTTTTGCCTTGCCAAAAATCTTATTCAAGTCAGGGATTTAGACAAATAGCTTTGTAATGCCCTAAACCACCCCCTCACGCCCCAGTCATACAGGCAGAGTTGGCTAAAATTGGTGTTAAAATGCCAAAGTCGCAAAATATTTGTGCAACTTTATTTTGCTAAAATGTTATGTCTTTTCTATAAGATTTACCACAGATATCTCATGTAACCCTTTGGAAGAATTGGGGCCCAAGAGTTTTGTTTCCAGTATGGACTTATTGTCTACTCTGATTTTCTTACCAGTACATCAAAAATGACCAGGGCAACCTTGTCAGCAACAACGTCCACATTATCCAGAGTGGTCACCTGTAACATGAGTAAAAATTATGAATCAGTTATATGTATATGTTGCTGGCAAAATATGATGAAATCACTGTATAAAAATAATAAAGAGAATTGGATTTGGCATTGCCAACCTATAGCCTTGTTGCCTGTCTCCCACAATCTTTTTGTTAACTCCGTATGATCCTGTTTGCCACCTAATTCCTACTATTATTATGATGATGATTTTCTTCTTGATTTTATTATTGTTAAGCTTTAGGGAGTAGTAGTTTAGTGATTACATTATTCTATGTGAGCAGTCTAACACATTATCCTTGAACATCTGCACTTCTGGGAGAGCATTTTTATGATCTTAAGACTTAGGCCCCTTTCACACTGACGTCTTTTTAAAAATGCGGCAGATCCGGCACTTGCGGCAAGCCCCATGCATTGTCTATGGGGCTTGTGGTCGGCAGATGCGGCACTTGCGGCCGGAAAAAAAATGCTGTCAGCTGCATTTTTTTTTCGGCTCCACAAGTACAGCATATGCTGCAAACGACAGAACCGCACTTGCCGCACCCGACCGCAAGCCCCATAGACAATGCATGGGGCTTGCCGCAAGTGCGGCCGTTAGGCAGCGGATGCGGTAAATCTGCCACACTTTCAAAAAAACACCAGTGTGAAAGGGGCCTTATATAGGTGAAAAGGGCACAATATGAACACCTAATAAGTTAATTAGGTAAGGCTTTTAGGTTTGTAAAGTAAAGTTTGTAATTGAATTAAAAACTAACTCAAAGATTAAACCCAAAGAGTAAGTTAAATCACTGCTATTGTGAATGGTCTCAAGTTATAAATGATGTACCATAAGATTCAGTGCTGGGCCTGCTATTATTCAACTTATTTATTAATTATATGAAAAATCTGATTAATAGTTGTGTTTCTAATTTTGCAGATGACACCAAGCTATGTAGTATAGTCTTAAATTACAGTCTGATTTGGCAAAAATGGAGTGCTGTGGTCATCCACATGACAGGTGAGGTTTAATGTGTAGAAATGTAAAGTTATACATCTGGTGACTGATATATGCAGGTATTATAAGCTATAAGGGGAGTAAAACTAGGAGAGCCACCTGTAGAGAAGGATCTTGATATACTTTTAAATCACAGACTAAATAACAGTAATGTAAATAAATGGATTATAAATCTTGCGGAATATTGTTTTGTATTAATAGAGGCATGGACTTGTGGGATAGGGACATGACTGAACCACTATACATGGCATTAATGGGACCTCATATGGACTACGCACATCAGTTCTGGGCACCAGTTTATAGAAAAGATGCCCAGGAGTTAAAAGGATAGAAAGAAAAGCCCCAAAAGGTATAAGGGGCAAGTTTTAAAAAAATGACAACTAATTAATCTTGAAAACAGATCACTAAAGGGGTACAGGATATGGCTATGTTCACACTGCATTTTTGATCAATTTTTTTATCTGTTTTTGCAGTGAAAATATGGTGCATTTTTCCCCTTGAAAAGTGATCCTCAAAATAAAGGAGCATGTCAATTATTGCTGTGCTTTTCTGATCCACTTTCCCCATGGAAAGCATTCTGTATAGGCTTAAAAAGCACACCAGAAAAAGCGGATCAAAAACAGATGAAAAACGGATGGTCCGTTTTCTGATGCGTTTTTTTGAAAGGCAAATCCTTTTTTTTGCAGCTGAAGAAGTGAGAAAAATGCCCCCAAAAAACGGATCAAAAGCGCAATGTGTGAACATAGCTTTAAGCTGTATAAGTACATAAGTGGCCCATACAAAAATATGGTCAACAGCTATTTCCTGTAAAACTACTGCAAGAGATAAGAGAGCACTCCCTTTGTCTGGTGAAAAATAATTTCAGTCTCTAGAGAAGACTAGCTTTCTTTACCATAAAGGGTATTAACAAGACCTATTAATATGTGGAACATCAGCCTACATCAGGAGATGGTCACAGGGCTTAGATTGCCTAATTTAGAGAAAAAATTGCATAAATACTTGTGCAAATTGTCAAAATTCTTTCTGAATGTTGACTCAGTTCAATTGTTAAAAAGGGAAGGAAGCATTAATAGGGCCTTTTCCAAATAAAGGAAGATTAATTAATGATGAATTTAGTCTCATCTTGTGGGGTCGTGTGAGACACAACCACTTCAAATCGTATAATGGCTGCAGCAGACCCACGTGCAAGCTGTGTATCCAAGAAGAGAAGGGAAACAGATGACTTCCTGCACTGCCAATGTACAAACCAGCAAAAAATCTTTGGACGAAGTGCCTTAATGTCCGCGCTGCTGCTCCAAGATCAGAGGAACCGAGACACAGGAATGTCTGGATCAGCAAAAGCCTTTATTTCCGACGCGTTTCGGAGCTTCCTACGGAGCTCCTTCCTCAGGGAAGTTGTTCCCTGAGGAAGGAGCTCGGTAGGAATCTCCGAAACGCGTCGGAAAATAAAGGCTTGTGCTGATCCAGACATTCCTATGTCTCGGTTCCTCTGATTTTGGAGCAGCAGCGCGGACATTAAGGCACTTTGTCCAAAGATTTTTTGCATCACAACCACGGTTTCCTGTGGGAGTGCGGTCCCTGCAGCAGCTGCCATAACGCTTTTCTACCAGTTGTGGGTTATCACAACTGACAAAGGTGAGCAATTCCACATTGCAAAGTGAAAGTGTGTAATTGAGATAAGACCCTATTGCGCATTCTTTTTTCTACAAATGTACAAACCAGGACAGATCCACTTGAGGGTCATTCCATGTCAAGTGAACCAATGATTATTACCTCTATATTTTTAATTCTTTTGAGATTTTGTTATTTGATAATAGCATGTCAGACAATGCAAAATGTGAAGAGAAAAATTTTTTAAAAAATTTATTTTTTTTTTAAATGATTTTCAAAGTTCGGAAAAAGTGTGAATTTCGCTGTTGCCTGCCTTTTACGTTTCTCCTCATAACTAAGGCTAGGAATAAGCTAGAGAGACAAAATAAACACCATTCTACTCAGAACTATACAGGCTTTCACCAGATATGTCACAAGAGGATCTTTGTTAATATTTTACCCATGTGATCGCAAGCGCAAAACTTTAAAACGTATTTCCGAAAAATCGGCGCGCTTTAAATATTTCAAAAACTGCCCATGTATCTGCTTTGCTCTTAGCCACATCTGTACCAAATTTCAAGTTGGGATCACAATGGGATCATATTTTAACATATTTTACTATTAATAGCGTCAATGGGTCATTCCATATCAAGTGATCTAAATATGAATATTTTTTTTTACCTGACGTCTTTAGATTTTTTTTTTTTTTTTCCTTTATGAAGTACTACTTTAGTTAATTACAAATTAAAAGTTTGGAATTTTTTTCTTCATCAGTTAATTTTTTACAGATTTTTAAAGTTTAAAAAAAGGGTGAATTTTGGCCTGGTACGACTTTAAATTTTTTTATCTCGGGCTAGAAATAAGATAGAGAAACAAAATAAACACCATTCTACTCAGAACTGTCCAGGCTTTCACCAGATATGTCACAAGAGTATATTTGTTAATTTTAATTTTTTACCTATGCGAATGCAAACGCAACATTTTGAAACGCATTTCCGAAAAAAACATTTTAATAAAAATTTTCCAAAACTGCCCATGTGTCTTTTATGCTCTTAGCCACATCTGTACCAAATTTCAAGTTGGGATCGTGATGGGATCATATTTTAAAATATTTAACTATGGTTAATCTCATTTTTATTAAATTTTGAAAAAACATATGAAAGACATACATTCAATCTTTTAACAAAATCTTGAGACATATAAAATATACAAAAAGAGAATTCACAAAGTTATTAGTAACTTTAAGATAAGCTGCAAATTTACTTTTGCGCTTATCTCTGGTGCAATATATACTACAATCTAAATATAATTCCAAACACTCAAGTATACAACCTCTCTCAGGGTTTTGAGATGTTCTGATGTCAAGGGGACAAGCAGCCCCAGCAGAATGATTTTTATTACTTGGCCCCTTCTAACAGGTTGACCACGTAAGTGGGTCATTACCCGTTGAGGCCTAGTTGGAATAGTCTATCGACTGGTGTACCGGAAAGGAAGGCCGAAATATTAATGATCTACTCACAGCTCAGAGTTTTCGATACCTGTCTAATGTTCACTAGAATTCTGAAGGTATAGGCGTAGAAAGGAAATACCTAGACTGAATGTATCAGATGGGAAGAAAAGAGAGATAGAAAAGAAGAGAGAGAGAGAAGAGAAACAAAAACCATTAGAAAAAGTTATACTGGGAAAGAAAAGCCACGTAAGAAAAAAAGAAAAAAAGGAGGGGGGGGGACGGGTGAGGTATGGGAAGGAGAAAGGGTACTCATCCCACTGGCTCCCCATCAGCCAGAGGTCGAGCCATATTATCTGTGCTGGAAAAGATACTCCTAAATTCTGCAGAGTCGTGAAAAAGAATCCATTCAACCCAAATCCCTAAGAATTTGTTCCGAGATCCCGACGCATCAGCTGCGAGCTCCTCCATTCGATATGTGTCCATCAATTCTTTGAACCAATCAAGTAGAGATTGAGGCCGGCTTGATTTCCAGAACCTCGGGATCACAGCACGAGTAGCCGAGATGCAAAAGCGGAGAATATCCCTCTTCTGTAGCCCAATAGGACCTGGAAAAATGGATAACATTGCCGATTCTGGGCAGCATTCGGCTTGTTTACCTGTTATCCGGGCGTATGCATTGAAAACCTCAGACCAGAACCGCCGGATTTCCCCACAACTCCACCAAATGTGTATCATTGTACCCTTCTCTTCCCCACAGCGCCAGCAGGTATCAGGGGTTCCAGGGAACATGTTCCGGAGTGTCGTCGGGCACAAGTACCATCTAGTGAGCAGCTTATAGCTTCTTTCTTGTGCAGAACAAGCGCTAGCTAGTGAGTGAGTAAATATAAAGCATTTCTGCCAATTAGCTTCTGAAATGCTACACCCCAATTCCCTCTCCCAAGCACGTTGGAAGTAAAGGGTGCCCTGCTCTCTCATGGACCCTAAGGCCTGGTATAGAAATGATATTTTGCACCTCGGTGGAGCCTCCAGTTGGAATAACCTCTCCAATACGTTGGGCGTCAATCTTACCCTGCAAGAGTGGTCAGCTGAATATAATTATGCTCTGTATTGGAGAAATTCGAATCACTTAAGAGGTCTCGTAGGTTCTTTGAGTTGTAGCTCTGCCATCGGGGGCAAACCACCACTGGACAGAGTCTGTCCTACTCGGGTGTCATCCACAATCCGCCAACATAAAAATCTCTGCCTGTCAAATCTGGGTGGGAAAGATGGGTTGGAAAAAAGGGGAGTCAAAGGGCTAAGTCTGTCGTTTAAGCGGAGGGTTTTCGTCACTAGGTGCCATACCTTCAAGGTGTTTCTGGTCATGTCTGTCAAAGGTACTAGGTCTGTGGAGTCTTTAGGGGAAATCCAAAGCAGGTGTTTCAGCGGAATCCCCAAAACCTCTTGCTCCACCCCTACCCATTTCTTGGAGGACGCATGATAATGCCAATCTAGAGCTCTAACAAGAGAGGAAGCCTCAAAGTACGCTCGTATGTTGGGTAGTCCAACCCCTCCTCTGGTCTCGGGCAAGGATAGGATATTCATTCGCAATCTGGACCTCTTGCCCCCCCAGACAAATCTAAGGATCATAGATTGCATTTTGGAGAGGAAACCTCTATCCAATAGAACAGGAACTGTCTGAAAAGTATATAAGAGTCGGGGCAAGACATCCATCTTGACTACGTTTATTCTCCCGAACCAGGATAGCTTTAATTGTCTATAGGAGGTAAATGCCGATTCCGCGTTAGTCAAAAGGGGTTGATAATTTAAATTGAATATTTGTTTAAGATCTTTTGGTATAAGGACTCCCAAGTACTTAATGGCTTCTACTTTTCATTTAAATGGGAACTGTTTAGATAGATGAGAAACCAATTCTCCAGGCAAAGAAATATTGAGTGCCTCGGTTTTGGAGCAATTCACTTTAAAGTTGCTCAATTGTCCGAACCGTTCAAACTCCATTAAGACCGAAGGGATGGAGACCAGGGGCTGGGAGATGTAAAGTAGCAGGTCATCTGCAAATAAGGCTAATTTGTGATGACTCTGTCCCAGCTTGACCCCATGGACGCATTCATTGGACCTAAGTGCAAAATATTTAACTATTATAGTGTCAATTCAAAAGTCACCAAGAACACAATCAGTCATTTTTTCACAATTGCCCGTCAATAGTTTGAATTTGATATAAAGAAACATAGTCTTGTAACATCTCAAATGAAAGCTGTTACCGTTCTGAGTAAAATGATGCCTCTCCCACTTCATTATCTTATTTCTAGCCTGAGATAAAAAAAATTTAAAGTCGTACCAGGCCAAAATTCACCCTTTTTTTAAACTTTAAAAATCTGTAAAAAATTAACTGATGAAGAAAAAAATTCCAAACTTTTAATTTGTAATTAACTAAAGTAGTACTTCATAAAGGAAAAAAAAAAAAAAAAATCTAAAGACGTCAGGTAAAAAAAAATATTCATATTTAGATCACTTGATATGGAATGACCCACTGACGCTCTTACTAGTAAAATATGTTAAAATATGATCCCATTGCGATCCCAACTTGAAATTTGGTACAGATGTGGCTAAGAGCATAGCAGACACATGGGCAGTTTTTGAAATATTTAAAGCGCGCCGATTTTTCAGAAATGCGTTTTAAAGTTTTGCGCTTGCGATCACATGGGTAAAATATTAACAAATATCCTCTTGTGACATATCTGATGAAAGCCTGGACAGTTCTGAGTAGATTGGTGTTTATTTTGTTTCTCTATCTTATTTCTAGCCCGAGATATGATAGAAAATGTAAAGCCATACCAGGCCAAAATTCGCACTTTTTTAAAACTTTAAAAATCTGTAAAAAATTAACAGATAAAGAAAAAAATTCAAAACTTTTTTTTTGTAATTAGATAAAGTTGTTCTTCAGATAGAAAATTTTTTTTAAAAATCTGAGGACGTCAGGGAAAAAAAATATTCATTTTTGGATCACTTGACATGGAATGACCCTTGATAGGAAAAAGCTTTGCTGGTCTATGCAATGCGTGGCTATCCTGCTACCTCTTCAGGACCAGAGTTACATTCTATATGATTCTAGTCCTGAAGAAGAATCAGGACAGCTACAAAATGCGTAGACCAGTAAAGATTTTTCTTATCAACTGGATGTGTCCTGGTTTTTACATTGGCAAAAGGAAGTTACACTTTTCCCTTCTCTTCTTGAATTCAGACCAATTGACACTCTAGTTCAGGGGTGAAAAATCTACTCTTTTAGAGAAGATTGTATCATAAATATGGTCTTCTATTTCCTTTATTTGCTACTATCCCTTACTGACCTTGATGCATTATTTTCTTTTTTTAAACCCTACAATTAGAGATATGCA
>JARQOC010000004.1:434797359-435044245 GCA_033576535.1 Allobates femoralis | reverse complement strand
ACGGCTCGGGATGGCCACCCATGACTTCCCGGAATGAAAGAGAGCTGAGTACCCGAGCCCTGGGGTGTGTCAACTACAGCACCCAGTGACAGCATAGAGAGCTGCAGCTGTGAGACCGATGCTGTCAGTGAGATTCATGAGGTCACGGTACCCCAGCTGTGACCCCGGGTAACCTCTCTCACAGCTGCGGATCCCGGTGCAATCATTGTGTGATGGCACACAATGAGGGCACTGAGAGCCATGGCTTTGAGACCGTGATGGAATGTCATAACCAAGGTTGGAGCGAAAAGGCCTGTTGTGAAGAAAATGTAGGCTTAGGTCTGCACATTACAGTCACATGGTTGTGACATCACCACAGGTCCTTCTACAGCATTAGTGCTCTTCTGCAGGTCATTGTGATGTTAATATATTACAATTCTGGGAACCGTGATTATGTTTAATAAATATTAAAAAACTGCATGTCTGAATGTGGATTGACGTGACTGATACCATATGAAGCATACAATCCAATGACTGTGCAGGTACCTAATACAAACTTCTTAGCATCTAAAGGGGGTTTTCTATGATAAATACATAGATTTTTTTCTTTTTAAAACCAGGTTAGCAATGCGCAGTGAATGATCTAAATAACATTGGGTCGGTTAAAAAATACAAAACAACATGACAGGTTCCCTTTACGTATCCATCGTTATAACCACTAATATAGTGAAAGTTGGTTAATTGCAAGTGATTGTAACTAGTGATGAGCGTGCAGTAAAATGCTCCGGTGCTCGATGCTCAAGTCAAGCATATTGAAGTGCTCGACCCGAGCACTGAGCCCAATGTTAACCTATGGGCAAACTAGAGCATTTTTCCGGCGCCACCCCCGGTGGTCTGCAGAAAGCATAAAAATGTCACAAATGTATAAGAACAGTGCTCAAATGACATGGGAACACCATGCAGAAGACCCCTGTAATTGTCACATGGAGGGAGGAAGAATTCTGTGTTCCTCCTCTTGTGTGACATGTTACTTTCACTTTTGCAGTGTGTGGCAGCTTGTGGCTCCTGTACATTAGCTGCTAAAGTGAAAAAAAATTGCATACTCACCCGTCTGCAGATTCCCGGGACACGTCCGATCGGCTCCAGGACCTGCAGTTAATCGGCTGATGCTGTCACCTAACAGCATCAGTTGAACGGGAAGTCCCAAGATAGAAAGCTGGCTTTTTCCTGCCTGGTTTAAATGATCAGCTGATGCTATTGTCCGGCCCAGGCCCTGGGGGTACTCGGATCTCTCAGGCGCGTTCTTGGGAAGCCGTGGGCCTGGGGGAATGCAGATGAAAAAAGGGTAGAAAAGAAAAATAATAAAATTGTCAAGTCGTGACGCCACCTGTAGCTACCGGTGATGGCAGCGGGGCTGCTTGGGCCTCCAGGGTGATGGGCGGCAGCAAGATGGAATCTCTCCCTACAGGATGAGCGGGGTCCCCGGGGCTGTAGGTTGTAATGGTGGAATAGTGCAGCACAGTTGTTTCTGTGCAAGGTTGGAGTAGGGGAGATGCAGGTTGGACTGGTGCAGATGGAAGGATGGACACGCATACATAAAAGTCTTTTGGTATCTTTACTGATGTTCTGTACGGGTACACTCGTCCGGAATTGAGGGAAACACTTAGGGATCTCCACAGCGAGTAGGGTTGTAGGCCTCTTGTTTCAGATTCTCTGTTTGATGTCTGGCAGGCTTGGAACCTGACCGGACCGTTACTTCTCTCTCTCTGTCTCTCTCTCTCCACACCCGGGTTGCTGCACTGAGGGCTCTCTCTTGGGATCCCGCTTTGCTCTCACGGTCCCTGACTCTCAATTGTTGGTGCTGCGGGTGTCCAGGAAGCTAAGCCTCCTCGTGGTGCTGGATTCTCTGTGGGGCCTATCTTCTCTGTCCCTGCAGACTCGGACCCAGTGACCGGAACTCAGATGGGGTGAGTCGGTATGACTCTTCTGCACCCTCTGTAACACATTTCTCTCCTATGCTTTCGACCCCTACTCTGCGTGTCTACCACTGTCTCAGGTGTTTACTGGTATGGGCCTAGCATGGCTCCAGTACCAGCTCAGCTCACTAAGCTCTTCACAGTTCTATAGTGATTGCACACTCTACTGATTTCCCTCAAGAACCTGTATTTATAGGGGAAACTGGCTTAAGGCAACCAGTGGAGCTCCCCCTACAGGCCTGGAGTGGAAGGTGTTGTGTATAAGTGTGTAAGTGGGTTACTCGCTGTGAGAAATTAGATCTGAGCAATCTGTGGCTCTGTGAATGAAATTGTTAGGTCTTTTTCCCATAGGCCTAGATAGGCTCGCTTAATGTGAGCTGTTTCCTGAATTAGAAGCTGGTATAATTTAGACATGGTTCACGTGGGTGGTTGGGATTGTGTGCACATTTGTTCAAAGTAAGTGAGGGATCTAGACACGTCCGCAGTCCGTATGTGTTTAAGGATATAGCTTTTCAAGCTATTATATTGTAAAAATGAAATATTTATTAGAGGGCCTTCAGATTTAATTTCGGTGTATGTCAATAAGGCTCCGTCCATAAATAATTTGTCTATTGGTGTAGGTCGTAATGTCCCAGAGTCTGTGCTGCTGCTTTGTTGTGTCTTGGGTGGGGGGGTCACATGTCCTATAATGTCCTGCACCGTAAGGATAGGTGATATTGAGGGAGTCATTTTGTTATGAACTTTTTTCCATGCATGAAATACTGCTTGCGTCAATTCATTTCGTGGGATACGTGATCTGTCTACAAGGTCCAGTAGTAAAGCCATAGTTCTCAAAGGGAGTTGGGATAGTGAATTTTCAATTCGTAGCCACAGTTTGTTAGGCGGATTTCTGATCCAATCTACTACTCTGGAGAGCATGGTGGCTTCATAGTACTTAAAGATATCCGGGGCCCCCATGCCTCCTCTTTGTCTCGGTAGGGATAAGGTGGATGTGTTGATTCGTGCTCTTTTATTGCTCCAGATAAAATTAAAGAAAAAGTATTCATACGGGAATTCTAATTGGGAGCATTTGGAATATGTAGAGAAATTTGGGTAAAATTAAACTCTTCAGCAAGTTTTTCCTTCCCAACCAAGACAAATAGGGTGCTCGCCAAGTTGTCACATCAGTTACTGCTCTTTTTAGTAGGGGCAATACGTTTAGGTCCAGTAGGTCTTTAGCCGTTCGGCCTATCTTTACTCCTAAATAAGTGATAAACTTCGAGGGCCAAGTGAACGGGTATTCGGATTTAAATTTATCAATCTTGGTTTTGGGGACATTAACACTCAGAGCCTCTGACTTAGTCGGATTGATTTTATATCCAGAAAGGTAACCATATCGTTCTAGCGTACGTAGAAAGGCAGGGATGCCCCTGTCAGAATTAGAGAGAGAGCGACCAGTAAGTCGTCAGCAAATGCCGCGGACTTATGGTGGAACTTCTGTGTCACCACTCCCTCTATCTCTGTGTTCAACTGAATACTGCGTAAAAGCGGGTCCATTGTGAGCACAAAAAGCAGTGGCGACAGAGGGCACCCCTGTCTCGTACCATTCTGTATCACAAAAGGGTCTGATAGTAAATTATTAATACGCAGTCTTGCCGATGGGAAGTGGTACATCTTAAAGACTGCTTCTATTAGTGCTGAAGGAAAGTTAAAGGCTGCAAGTGCATGTCGTAAAAATGACCAGTCCACCCTGTCGAACGCTTTCTCAGCATCTGTGCCTTTTAGGACCAGTGGGATCTTATTAATTCTGGCGTGTTGCAGTAAATTCAGTACCCTGCTGGCGTTGTCTTTCCCCTCCCTCCCCTGTACGAAGCCCGTCTGTTCCAGGGAAACTAAATGTGGGACCACCACCGCCAAACGCTTCGCCAGCAAGCTTGCATAAATTTTTAAATCGACGTTAAGTAGTGAGATGGGCCGGTAGCTTCCACATGATGTCGGGTCCTTGCCCTCCTTATTAATAAGTGAGATGTGTGCTTCTAGTGACTGAGGGGGGAGGGAACTGCCAGAGAGCACTGCATTGCACATGTTAAGTAGATGTGGTCCCAAACTCTGCGCAAAAGTTTTGTAATATGCTGAGGTAAAACCGTCTGGTCCGGGTGTTTTACCAGTGGGGCTGTTCGACAGGATGGACTGGACCTCAGACAAGTCGAATGGTTTAATTAGTTGGGCTCGTTGAGCTTCATTCAATTGTGGCAGGGACAGGGAGGCGAGGAAAGAGTCAATGTCTGTTGATCTTTGAATTTTTGTCGCTTCCGGCTCATGGAGATTCAACTGGTACAATTCCTTATCTAATATATAATTACCCTAAGGCCACTTCCGTCATATTCGGCAGTGTTTCCATCGTCGTATGCGTGGCTGCCACAGTCGCAATACCTTTGCGAGTCCTTCCAGAGTCTCTCCTCACTCGCAATGCCTTTGCGAGTCCTTGCTGAGTCTCTCTCTCCTGCCACACTCGCAATGCCTTTGCGAGTCCTTCCAGAGTCTCTCCTCACTCGCAATGCCTTTGCGAGTCCATGCACAGTCTCTCACTCTCAGGACCTGAGATGATGTCACTGGTATGGGCGGGGCTATATCACATGACTGTGACATCAACACAGGCACTTTCATTACTGCAGTCAGCACAGGAGACATCATGCCGCTGTCTCACATCAGACGTGTCCTCATCACTGATTCTCTGCCTCTGACATCCTGCCATCACAAGGGAACATACAGCTGACAGAGGACCCCGGACTGAGCCCCAAGAGCTGATCTCCAGGATACAGGTGAGAGGAGGCTGCACAGGAGCAACGCTCTGCAGTGAGCAGCCTGCACAGGAGCAATGCTCTGCAGAGGGGAGGCTGCACAGGAGTAATGCTCTGCAGAGAGCAGGCTGCACAGGCTGCACAGGAGCATTGCTCTGCAGAGGGGAGACTGCACAGGAGCAATGCTCTGCAGAGATGAGGCTGCTCAGGAGCAATGTTCTGCAGAGAGGAGGCTGCACAGGAGCAATGTTCTGCAGAGAGGAGGCTGCACAGGAGCATTGCTCTGCAGAGAGGAGGCTGCACAGGAGCATTGCTCTGCAGAGAGGAGGCTGCACAGGAGCAATGTTCTGCAGAGAGGAGGCTGCACAGGAGCATTGCTCTGCAGAGAGGAGACTACACAGGAGCAATGCTCTGCAGAGAGGAGGCTGCACAGGAGCAATGCTCTGCAGAGAGGAGGCTGCACAGGAGTGATGCTCTGCAGGGAGGAGGCTGCACAGGAGCAATGCTCTGCAGAGAGGAGGCTGCACAGGAGCATTGCTCTGCAGAGAGGAGGCTACACAGGAGCAATGCTCTGCAGAGAGGAGGCTGCACAGGAGCAATGCTCTGCAGAGAGGAGGCTGCACAGGAGCGATGCTCTGCAGGGAGGAGGCTGCACAGGAGCAATGCTCTGCAGAGAGGAGGCTGCACAGGAGCATTGCTCTGCAGAAAGGAGGCTGCACAGGAGCAATGCTCTGCAGAGGGGAGGCTGCACAGGAGTAATGCTCTGCAGAGAGGAGGCTGCACAGGAGCATTGCTCTGCCGAGAGGAGGCTGCACAGGACCAATGCTCTGCAGAGAAGAGGCTGCACAGGAGCAATGCTCTGCACAGAGGAGGCTGCACAGGACCAATGCTCTGCAGAGAAGAGGCTGCACAGGAGCAATGCTCTGCAGAGAGGAGGCTGCACAGGAGCAATGCTCTGCAGAGAGGAGGCTGCACAGGAGCAATGCTCTGCAGAGAGGAGGCTGCACAGGAGCATTGCTCTACAGAGAGGAGGCTGCACAGGAGCAATGCTCTGCAGAGAGGAGGCTGCACAGGAGCATTGCTCTGCAGAGAGGAGGTTGCACAGGAGCAATGCTCTGCACAGAGGAGGCTGCACAGGAGCAATGCTCTGCACAGAGGAGGCTGCACAGGAGCATTGCTCTGCAGAGAGGAGGCTGCACAGGAGCAATACTCTGCAGAGAGGAGGAGGCTGCACAGGAGCAATGCTCTGCAGAGACGAGGCTGCACAGGAGCAATACTCAGCAGAGAGGAGCCTGCACAAGAGCAATGCTCTGCATGAGTGGAGCCAACATGCTGGCGACGGCGGAGTGAAAATGCCGTGGCGGGGAACACGATGACCCGCTGGTAAGTATGACAGTCAGAGTGCCTCTGCAATACTCTGCAGAGAGGAGGCTGCACAGGAGCAATGCTCTACAGTAAGGAGGCTGCACAGGAGCAATGCTCTGCAGAGAGGAGGCTGCACAGGAGCAATGCTCTGCAGAGAGGAGGCTGCACAGGAGCAATACTCAGCAGAGAGGAGCCTGCACAGGAGCAATGCTCTGCATAAGTGGAGCCAACATGCTGGCGACGGCGGAGTGAAAATGCCGTGGCGGGGAAGATGATGACCCACTGGTAAGTATGACAGGCAGAGTGCCTCTGTCCTCTGCTGACCACTCTGCCCGCCGCACTGCGCTGACCACTCTGCCTGCCGCACTGCGCTGACAACTCTGCCCACCCCACTCACTGCTAACCACTGAGCCACCATACTCCTGCTAACCACTGAGCCACCGCGCACTACTAACCACTGAGCCACTGCGCAGTGCTAAAGTGCTAACCACTGAGCCACCGCGCAGTGCTAAAGTGCTAACCACTGAGCCACCGCGCAGTGCTAACCACTGAGCCACCGCCCAGTGCTAACCACTGAGCCACCGCCCAGTGCTAACCACTGAGCCACCGCGCAGTGCTAACCACTGAGCCACCGCACAGTGCTAACCACTGAGCCACCGCGCAGTGCTAACCACTGAGCCACCACGCAGTGCTAACCACTGAGCCACCGCGCAGTGCTAACCACTGAGCCACCGTGCAGTGCTAACCACTGAGCCACCATATACAGTGCTAACCACTGAGCCACCGTATACAGTGCTAACCACTGAGCCACCGTATACACTGCTAACCACTGAGCCACCATATACAGTGCTAACCACTGAGCCACCATATACAATGCTAACCACTGAGCCACCGTATACAGTGCTAACCACTGAGCCACCGTATACAGTGCTAACCACTGAGCCACCGTATACAGTGCTAACCACTGAGCCACCGTATACAGTGCTAACCACTCAGCCACCGTATACTCTGCTACCCACTGAGCCGCCATATACAGTGCTAACCACTGAGCCACCATATACAGTGCTAACCACTGAGCCACCTGTATACACACAATTAATTTCACCGCACTCCCCTAAATATTAGTAAATAAACTATATATGCATTCTAGACTACCCGATTCTTTAGAATCGGGCTCACAGCTAGTAGTATGATAAGAAAGTTGTGGTTATCAAATCAAAATTTTGTGTCAACTGACAGTCTTTCAGTTTAATTTTATGTATAAATGTACGTGTCTGGCGTTTTTTTGATCAGCGACATCATCAATTTAGAGGCTTTATCCCCATGAACCATCAAGCGATTTTTCCAGTTGGAGTAATATTTGACAGCTTGTCTATTTAGAATATCTTTGAGCTGTTGTCTAAGGTTAGTTAGTTGGGCGAGTTTATCAGGCGAATGTGTCCGCTGGTGTTCTAGTTCTAATCTAGCGATACCTTTGTAGATCGTCTCTAAAGGGGGTGTCACACGCGTCAATATCGCCTGCACGATATCGGCTGCACGTGACGTTGCAGCGATATTGACGCGTGTGACATACTGCATCAACCAGCGATAAATCGCTGGTTGATGATCGCCAGGTTTCAGAACCAGCTCTGAAACCTGGCGATTGTCGCCCGGTGGACACGCAGCATCGCTGCGTGTGACACCGGGACTAGCGATATTCCAGCTTCCAGCGCCTGTCACAAGTGCTGGGAGCTGGTCTCCAAGGTACACTGTGGGTAACTAGGCAGCGCGCGCTGCCTAGATACCCGACGTGTACCTTAGTTACCAGCCTCCTCCGCTCAGGTGAGACCAGGCCGCTCCCGCTTCCAGCAGGCTGGCAGCGGGAGCAGGACATCGTGGAAACGATATTTAAATCGTTTCCATGATGTCACTGGTCAATTGATCGCTGGTGAGTCTGTCTGTGTGACAGCTCACCAGCAATCAGCCGTCAATGTCGTCAGCGATCATCTCGCTGACGACATTGACGCGTGTGACACCCCCTTTAGTCACTCCGTCTCTTTTTGTTGAGATAAGAAGCTATTGAAATTAATTGGCCATGTATTGTAGCTTTATGTGCCTCCCAGACTGTTGTTGGGTCTAATTCGGATGTAGTGTTAAAGGAAAAGTAGTCAGTTATAGCTGTCTGAATTTTAGCTCTATTTTTTTTCAAAGGATGGTGATTTGTCTTTCTGAAAGTGTGTTTCTTGTAGAAACAAGATATCATATCTAGATCTCTTAAAGTGTTGCAATGTTTGTGAATGAGGTATGGGTGAATTGAGGCCATGGACATTATTGGAGACAATGCGGAATGACTTACAATTTGATGTCATGGTGGCTGATAAACGGGTAGCTTTTTCGGCTGTGGATCATCCCTGTTGCATCTAGTCGGAGCAGATTTGGAGTCGGGTGGTATGAATAGTAGGGGAGAGAGATCTGAAAGGTGGGATAGAAAGAGAATATATAGTAGGTAAACATAACATACATAAAAACAATATTGTATATTGATAACCTCAATTGCATTGTGAATATGCTCAACGATCCTCAGTTTTACAAAAGTCCTCTGAGATATCGATGGGGGGGTCAAAGACCCGGGAGTTAAATAACTGATTAACATATAAACTCTAATGCTTTATATATAGAATTCAATATAACTTCTAGAAATTCCTGAAGCTAATGTTATCTATTCTAAAGAACATAGCTACCGAAAAAAACATATAAGTCTTTGCATAATCTAGCCGAAGCGGATCTTAGATCAAATTTTGTTTTGTGTATATATAGGCCATTTAGCCACTCATAACAACAACAGTGTCATTTTAAATAGAATTTTGGTAATTATTTGGGAGAAGAGAGAGAAATGGGTAACTCAAATGAGATTCTCTTCTCCTTTGTAAATGGTCACGGTCAAGATGTATATTCTCCATAGGTTTCCACGTTCGGTCATCCTGGCAGAGTGTCGTCAGTTGAAGACATCACTTGCTTGGTATTTTTCCTCTTGTTCCGTTGAGATCTAGGTGTTAGAACAGTTTGCCATTGTGGAGGATGGGGGATTGGTGTCAATAAGCTTGCCGAAGTGACCGCTTCTAGGTCAGGGTAGTGGTCAAGTACAATGTCCAGGTCAGAGCAGACTTTCTTTATATCCACCGATGTCCTCGCCTGAAACCTCCTGTCCTTAGCAGAAATGGAGATTCCGAAGGGGAACAGCCAGCGGTAGTGGAAGTGTCTCTGATGGAGAATAGTGGTGAAAGGTTTTAGGAGCCTTCTTTTCTTTAATGTAATTGCCGACAGATCCTGGTAGATCTGCACCTCCGAGCCACTACAAGATATTTCTGATGCTTCTCTGGCCCTGCGGAGTATGAGATCTTTGGTTCTGAAGTCCAGAAATCTGCAGATTACATCTCTAGGTGGCTCCTACACTGGAGGTTTTGGTCGTAGGGCTCTGTGGACCCTTACTAGTTCCATGTCTGTTGGGTCTTCTGTGGTTAAGATGGACTTAAATAGATCTGAGACAGTGGGAACTAGGGCATCCTGTCCAATTGTTTCTGGTACCCTCTTCAGTCGCAAGTTGTTCCTCCTTTCTCTATTTTTGTGGTCTTCCAGCGTCATAAAAATTTGGTTGAGGTGTTCTTCGTGTTGTTGGAGACTATGCAATATGGTATTGGAGTGTTGAACCGCTTGAGTATGGGAAATTTCCAGTGCCTCCACTCTATGGCCCATCTGCGAGAGTTCTTATTTAATTTCTGCAATGTCTCTGCGGATAGGCTCTAACGCTTCGGTAAATGCTGCGTTTATGATCCGCTTAATGAAGGATCTGGTTACACGTGTAGATTTGGAAGACCCCTCGTCACTTTTCACACTGTCTAGTTCCGAGTCGGACTGGTCATTGTTAAGCTTTTGGCGTGCGGATTTGGATGTTATCGTCATGGTTGGTTGTTTATGGATATATTTATCCAGATCTGCTTGAGTGGTGTGGCCTCCTGACTTTGCTAGCGTCTTAGATGTTTTATTGGCAGGTTTAACCATGTTGTTCAAGTCTGGAGGATGTTTATTTTGTCCCGGGCCTCTCTAACCCCTCCGCGTTGTTAAATTATTCACATGTCAAGGGGGATTGTATTAAGCTGGTTGGAATATGTCTACAAGAGCATATGGGGGGTCAGGGGAGCCTGATAAGTTTCTCACTATAGCTCAGGTTGGGCAATTTGGGATCCAAAGGAGGCGTTGGTTTAACCAGACTAGAGAAAAGGATATTTGGTGCAATTCCACTTTTGTGCAGGAGATGGTGCTGCTGTTAAGTAGAAGGGTCTGATAAATTCTGTAAAGCAGAGTTGTATTACTTATATTTATCACAGTACACTTCAGTTGTATACTGAAGCACCCAACAGTGAGGATGTGTTATATATTAGCAGTTCCTTCTTGTTAGTTTATGACCTCGATGTCTATGTCCTGAAAGGGGGGCAGCTTTAATACAATGACCCCCCACAAACTGCACTTAGGACCCGCTGTTGTGTGAGTGCCCAGCCTCTGTGCACATCCAACCCCTATGTGGGCTCACCACCACTGGGTTTCTTCACAAGCACCTCTGCAGGGTGATTTCATAAAATGGCGCCGTTTGTCCCTTAACACTCCCGACCCTCTGGCACTGTCCTGTCCCACCTGTATCTCCGCTCCACAGGCAGGAGTCACCGCTGCAGCACCGCCTTCCTGGGTGCGTATTCCCCTGTGTGCCTCTCTACACTAAGCGCCAGCCCGCTCACCCCAACTTCCAACAGTCCGGGGCCGCCTCTGACCTACTGTTCCATGGCACCTTTGACAGCCGGTGTGCAGGTGGGCGGTGGGCGCCAAAGAGTCTCCTGGGAGCGCGGTCCCGTAATGATGTCGGCCGGCGGGAAAGCGCTTCCCCGTCGCACAGCTCCTTTCTCGCCCCCTCTCCTCTGTATCCTCTTCTAAGCACGGGGCCCGCAGCAGGTTCTCCAGGAACATATACGGCGGCAGGTTCTCTTAGGGGGGGCCGCATTCACCGGGGGGTCAGGCGACTTCAGGCGGCGGGGACTATCTAGCTCCATGTGCAGGAGGGGGAGTGTCGGGCAAGTTCCCTCCAAAGTGCTCTTTTTGGGGCCAGGGCTCCAAAATGCTGGGATTTTAACTTTCCTTGGTGTCTGGGGGATGCCACCAGGTGTAATCCAGGTTGCTGTTCAGGCCTCCATGGGAAGGATCACTGATCAGATGATATTGGATCCAGATTGGACGGGGGTTGGGTGCAGCCCGTACCTGCCTGCTGTACCTGGCTAGCATACAATTGCAAAGTGTAAAATATATAAGACTGGCATCACATGATGCCAGTCTTATATATTTTACATATTGTCTTTTTTGACTGAGCTCCCATTATATATATATATATTTTTCCCCTTTCCTCTTTTCATAGTCTGGTAACCACTCATGGACTCCAGTGTGAGGTCCTAGCACACACCTGTTTTTAATTACATCTTTAGACATATAAGCCCACACAGATTCCACCAGCTCACCATTTCACTAGGGCATAGTGTCAGGACCTGGCAGTGGAGGCCCCTTGAAGTGGGTGCCAGGCTTGATCCTCAGTGGCCGCTGATGAGACTAAGACCTCTGTTTTCAACTTTAGCACAGGGCAGTTTTCTGCATTACACATTTGCACATTGCAGTTTGATCTTCTCTTTTCAGGGCCACTCATTAATTTGAATTTTTCATATATATAGTAGTGTCGCGGCAGATATCTATTGTTGTAAATACAATTGCAAAGCAAACGTCATTTTTTATATTTTTTGTAAAAAAAACTTAAAAAAGCGCTTCCCTGGATTTTCCATTGCCAGTGAAAGTAACACCAAGCAGTGGGGGTTAGCAGCCAATAGCTGCTTGGGTTACCCTTAGCTGGCAATAGAAAATGCAGCAGGATCCCATGCATTTTTTTAACCCATAACCCTAGGGTAAGGGTTATGTGTTTGGAGTTATATATTTTTTTATTTTTTAACCCCTTCCCGACCTTTGATGTTGTACAACGTCATGAAAGTCAGTGCATTCCGACCCATGACGTTGTACAACGTCATGGTGGTTACCGCAGCACCGTTGCCGCAGTATCCGCCATCAGGCCCCAGTGCTCTGTGATTTCTGTTTGAACAGTCCATCACGGCGATTCTGTGTCCAGCTATGGAAGGGGTGGTTACAGCCACTTCCATAGGCTGGACTGCTGGAGGGGGTGGTGATTGTGCCCACCCACCACCTGCTTCCGCCTGCTGCTTCTGTGCAGCCCGATGTCCCTGCAAAGAGATCCGGCTGAAGAGAAGGATCTGACAGTGGGGACAGCGATCCGCTGTGCCCCGCTGTCAGATCCTTCTCTGCAGCCCGATATCCATGCAGGAACATTAGGCTGCACAGAAGCAGCGGGCAGAAGCAGGCGGCGGTGCCCTGCACCGCCGTCATGCTTCAAGGACACTGTCGCCCTCTAAGTGCTGTGATCTTACGGTTACAGTACTTAGTGTCCTGGGAGAGGAAGTAAACGGTCACTTACCTCTCCCCGGCGGTGATCATCAATGAGCCAATCACCATGTTGACCCGACAATGGCAACGTCGGGTCACCTGACCCAAGCCTTAGAGATCATGCGATCTCTGAGACTTGGATTTTTCAGTGAAGGTGCACTGTATGGCAATAATTTGCCATATATTGCACCATCACTATGACTGCAACAAGGGATCAAGTATCCTCTTGTTGTAGTCTCTGGGGTCATAGTGATAGTGCACTGTATGGCAAATCATTCTGAATCTCAGGCTTAGTGCCAGCTGCCAATAAAAAAGCTAGCGTTAACCCCTTTATTACCCAGTTTTCCACCGGCACAAGGACAACTGGAAGAGTCTGGGTACAGCGCCAGAAAATGGAGCTTCAATTAATGCACCATTTTCTGGGGTGGCTGTGGGCTGCAATTCGCTGCATGGGAAGCCCAGAATGCTTGGGCCTCTCCATGCTGACGATTCCAGCCCCCAGCTGCCTAGTTGTACCTAGCTGGACAAAAGTATGGCAGAGCCCCACATCATTTTTTTTTCTGAAATTAGGTCTATAAATAAAAAAAATGGGCTTTGCTGTATTTTTGGTTGCCAGCCAAGTACAACGAAGCAGCTGGGGGTGGGTGGCAGCCCGTAGCTGCCAAGTTGTACCTAGCTGGACCAAAAATATGGCGGAGCCCCACATCATTTTTTTTTCTGAAATTAGGTCTATAAATAAAAAAAATAGGCTTCGCTGTATTTTTGGTTGCCAACCAGGTACAAATTGGCACTTGGGGGGCTGGAATCCTCAGCGCGGAGAGACCCAAATATTGTGACCACCCATGCTGCAAATTGCAATCCACAGCCACCCCAGAAAATAGCGCATTCATTAAAGGTGCCATTTTCTGGTGCTGCACGCCAACTCTTCCAGTTGCCCTTGTGCTGGTGGCTTTCTTAACTTTCTTTTCTCTCTACAAGTTTATAGTCTCTTATTTTACTACCTGTAAGTTAAAGGGTTAACTACTTTGCACTTAAAACCTGTGGTGTAGCTATATTTACAAGGGGTTAATTAAGGGTGGGGGTGCATAATTAAGGGTTTATAAGAAGCAGCTGGTTTGGGCTTCCAGTCCTTTGGAAGTACACTGAGCTATAGGCTGATTTTCTGCTAAGGGGAAAAAAAAAAAAAAAACCTCTTTATATCTGATTTTCTAGCGAGTGCGACGAGCTACGTGTGACAGAGCGCAAGTGCGACAGAAGTAAGTGTGTGACTTGTGATTCAGTGACTTTGGATTAAGGGAGTTTGGAAGGGAGGACTTACTGAATTGCTGGTTGTATTTAATTAATACTTTGCATTTCTTTTTACTTATCATTTCTGTCTGGTGCAATCCCCATTAGGAAATGAGCTCCATGATTGGCAATGCCATCCAGTGTACATCTTGCCACATGTATGCATTCCTTGACCAGCCGGCCGAGGGTGCATACTGCTGTGTGAGATGTGAGTACCTTGTGCATTTGGAAGCCCTGATACTGGATCTAAATGAACAACTGACAACGATGAGATCCATAGACAATATGGAAAGGAGTCTGCTGCTCACTGAACAGCTGCTCAATGGGATAGATGTGGGGGAGGATGGTAGTATGGAGCTGCAGGACCGTGAGGTAGCCAGCTGGGTGACAGTTAGAAGGCGGGGTAGAGGGAAGGGTGCCAGGGAGGCTAGCCCTGATCTGGCACACCCCAATAAATTTGCTATGTTGGCAGATGAGGGGGGTGTGAGTTCAGGTACAGCACTGCTGCAGCAGGGCATGACCTCTGAAAGCCAGAGGAGTGGCTGCTCCAGTAAGGGGGAAAACAGGAGAGAAGGACAGGCAAGACAGGTGCTGGTAGTGGGGGACTCAATTATTAGGGGAATAGATAGGGAAATCTGTCACAAAGACAGGGATCGTCGAACAGTGTGCTGCCTACCTGGCGCTCGAGTCCGGCACATCGCTGATCGGGTTGACAGATTACTGGGAGGGGCTGGTGAGGACCAGCGGTCATGGTGCACATTGGCACAAATGACAAAGTTAGAGGTAGGTGGAAGGTCCTTAAAGATGATTTCAGGGAATTAGGCTGCAAGCTTAAGGCAAGGACCTCCAAAGTAGTATTCTCTGAAATACTGCCTGTACCACGTGCCACACCAGAGAGGCAAAGGGAGATTAGGGAGATAAATAAGTGGCTCAGGAATTGGTGTAGGAAGGAGGGGTTTGGGTTCCTGGAGAACTGGGCCGACTTCTCTGTTGGCTACAGGTTCTATGCTAGGGACGGTCTGCACCTCAATGGGGAGGGTGCAGCTGTGCTGGGGGAGAAAATGGCTAGAAGGTTGGAGGAGTGTTTAAACTAGGGATTTGGGGGGAGGGTATTCATTGTATAGGAGGGGAAGATAGTGTAAATAGTAACCTGGGCACAAGTAATAAAATTGGGGGTGGCATGGGGGGTGGGGTTAGAACAGTCAATCTAGTAGGAAGGAATAGAGGTAAAGAGAGATGCATAAAGTGCATGTTCACTAATGCCAGAAGCCTCACCAACAAAATGGAGGAATTAGAATTGATTTTGTTGGAAAATAATTATGACATTTTGGGGATTTCGGAGACTTGGCTGGACGAGAGCCATGACTGGGCTGTTAATTTACAGGGCTATTGTCTGTTCAGAAATGACCGTACAAATAGGCGAGGAGGAGGTGTATGTTTATACGTAAAATCATCCTTAAAACCCATCCTGCGTGATAATATAGGTGAATCTAATGGAAATGTAGAGTCCCTGTGGGTGGAGATAAGGGGAGGGGGAAAAAATAATAAATTACTGATAGGGGTTTGTTATAAGTCCCCAACAATAATGGAAGTGGAGGAGAATATCCTCATAAAGCAAATAGATGAAGCAGCGACTCAGGGAGAAGTCATTATTATGGGGGACTTCAACTACCCTGAAATACATTGGGGATCAGAAACCTGCAGTTCCAGCAAAGGTAATAAGTTTTTGAAAACTATGAGAGACCATTACCTTTCACAACTGGTTCAGGACCCAACAAGAAGGGGGGCACTGCTGGACCTAATATTAACCAACAGGCCGGACCGCATATCAAATATACGGGTTGGAGGTCAATTGGGTAATAGTGATCATAACTTAATAAGCTTTCAAGTATCCTTTACTAAGACGTGTAGTAGAGGGGCTACAAGGACACTAAACTTCAGGAAGGCAAATTTCCAACGGTTGAGAGATGATCTTAGTGCAATAAATTGGGACGATGTCCTGAGACATAAAAGTACACAAAGCAAATGGGAGATGTTTATTAGCATCCTGAATAGGACCTGTGCACAATATATACCCTATGGGAATAAGCATGTTAGAAATAGGAGGAAACCACTATGGCTAAATAAAGCGGTAAGAAGTGCAATATGTGACAAAAAGAAAGCATTTAGGGAATTAAAGCAAGTAGGTAGTGATGAAGCATTATTAAATAAATGCAGAAAATTAAATAACATTTGTAAAAAGCAAATCAAGGCAGCAAAGATTGAGACTGAGAGACTCATTGCCAGAGAAAGTAAAAAGAATCCCAAAATATTTTTTAACTACATAAATAGTAAGAAACTAAAACATGATGGTGTTGGCCCCTTTAAAAATAGTCTGGGTGAAATGGTGGATGAGGATGAGGAAAAAGCCAATATGCTAAATGACTTTTTTTCAACAGTATTTACACAAGAAAATCCTATGACAGACAATATGATCAGTGATAACAAAAAGTCTCAATTAAATGTCACCTGCTTAACCCAAGAGGAAGTATGGCATCGTCTAAAAATCACTAAAATTGACAAATCCCCGGGCCCGGATGGGATACACCCCAGAGTGCTGAAGGAATTAAGTACTGTCATAGATAGACCATTATTTTTAATATTTAAAGATTCCATAATAACAGGGTCTGTACCACAGGACTGGCGTATAGCAAATGTGGTGCCAATATTCAAAAAGGGGACAAAAACTGAACTTGTAAATTATAGGCCAGTAAGCTTAACCTTTACTGTGGGTAAAATCCTAGAGGGTTTTCTAAGAGATACTATACTGGAGAATCTGAAGAAAAATAACCTCATGACCCATTATCAACATGGTTTTACGAGGGACCGTTCCTGTCAAACTAATCTGATAAGCTTCTATGAAGAAGTAAGTTCTGGACTGGACCAACGAAATGCAGTGGATGTGGTGTATATGGACTTTTCAAAAGCTTTTGATACGGTGCCACACAAAAGGTTGATACATAAAATGAGGGCAGTGGGGATAGGGGAAAATATGTGTAAGTGGGTTAAGAACTGGCTTAGTGATAGGAAACAAAGGGTGGTTATTAATGGAACACACTCAGAATGGGTCACAGTTAACAGTGGGGTACCACAGGGGTCAGTGTTGGCCCGCTTCTATTTAATATATTTATTAATGACCTTGTAGGGGGCATACGGAGTAGAATCTCAATATTTGCAGATGACACTAAACTCTGCAGGGTAATCAATACAGAGGAGGACAATTTTATATTACAGGAGGATTTATGTAAGCTAGAAGCTTGGGCTGCTAAATGGCAAATGCGCTTTAATGGGGATAAATGTAAAGTCATGTACTTGGGCAGAGGAAACAAAAGGTATAATTATGTGCTTAATTGTAAAACACTGGGAAAAACTGTCACTGAAAAAGACCTGGGTGTATGGGTAGATGACAAACTCACATTTAGTGGCCAGCGTCAGGCAGCTGCTGCAAAGGCAAATAAAATAATGGGATGCATTAAAAGAGGCATAGATGCTCATGAGGAGAACATAATTTTACCTCTATACAAGTCACTAGTGCGACCACACTTAGAATACTGTGTACAATTCTGGTCTCCGGTGTATAAGAAAGACATAGCTGAACTAGAGCGGGTCCAGAGAAGAGCGACAAAAGTCATTAGAGGACTAAGGGGTCTGCAATACCAAGACAGGTTATTAAACTTGGGGTTATTTAGCTTGGAAAAACGAAGGCTTAGGGGTGATCTTATAATAATGTATAAATTTATGAGGGGACAGTACAGAGACCTTTCTAATGATCTCTTTACTCTTAGGCCTGAGACTGGGACAAGGGGGCATCCTCTACGTCTGGAGGAAAGAAGGTTTAATCATAATCACAGACGCGGATTCTTTACTGTAAGAGCAGTGAGATTATGGAACTCTCTGCCACATGCTGTTGTAATGAGTCACTACTAACATTTAAGAAGGGCCTGGATGCGTTTCTTGAAAACTATAATATTATCAGTTATACATACTAGATTCTTTGATAGGGCGTTGATCCAGGGAATTAGTCTGATTGCCGTATCTGGAGTCAGGAAGGAATTTTTTCCCCCAATGTGGAGCTTAGTGTTACCACATGGGTTTTTTTTGCCTTCCTCTGGATCAACATGTTAGGCTATGGGTTGAACTAGATGGACTTAAAGTCTTCCTTCAACCTTAAAAAAAAAAACTATGTTACTATGGTGTCTGCTAACAATTTCAGGGAAAAATTAGCACCAATTCTTAGTGGACACCATGTCGCGTATGGAGAGCTCCTGGTGCCTGAACATTGGAGCTCCTCCACAAGTGACCCATTTTGGAAACTACACCCCTCAAGGAACTTATCTAGATGCATAGTGAGCAGTTTGAACCACCAGATGCTTCACAATTGATCCGTAAAATTGAAAAAATAATTTTTTTGTGAAAAAAAAGTACTTTTTCATTTTTACTGATCAATTTGTGAAGCACCTGGGGGTTCAAAGTGCTCTATGCATCTAGGTAAGTTCCTTGGGGGCTCTAGTTTCCAAAATGGGGTCACTTCTAGGGGAGTTCTAATGTTTAGGCACACAGGGGTTCTCCATACGCGACATGATATCCACTAACAATTTGAGCAAATTTTCCTTTCAAATCGTTAGCGGACACCATGTCACGTATGGAGAGCCCCTGTGTGCCTAAACATTGGAGCTCCCCCACAAGTGACCCAGTTTTGGAAACTAGACCCCCCAAGGAACCTATCTAGACGGATGGTGAGCACTTTAAACCCCCAGATGCTTCACAAATTAATCCATAAAAATGAAAAAAGAATATTTTTGAGGGGAAAAAAAAAGTAATTTTTCATTTTAAAACAATCAGCTGATGCATCAGTAGAAGAAAAAAAACATACTCACCTCTCTGCAGACACAACCTCTCAGCTCCTGGATCTGCTGGTAATCAGCCGTCACCTAACAGCATCAGCTGATCGTTTACGTCCCGGTAAAAAGTCGGCTTTTGTACCACTCAGCCGGTTTAAATGATTACCTGACAGCATCAGCTGATCATTTTAACTGGCCGGGCGAGTAAAAGCCAGCTTTCTACCATGGGACTTCCTCATCAACTGATGCTGGCAGGTGACAGCATCAGCTGATTACCGACAGGTCCTTGCAGTGATTGGACGTGTTCTCGGGAGTCTGTGGACAGGTGGGTATGCTATATATATTTTTTTTTCACTTGGATTTCACTTTAGCAGCGAATATACAGGAGCCAGAATCTGCCGCACAAGCTGATAAAGTTAACATGTCACACGGGTGGAGGAACGAGCACAGCGCCGTCAGATCTGACAAAGACCTGATGAAGCTGTGCGGCCAGCCAATCACTGTAATGCCACAACCAATATGGCTGTGGCATTACAGTGTGTAGCAGCCAATCCCTGCGTGTGGGCTGGCTCTGCAAAGAAGCCTGAGTCCTTCTCCAGTACCACTCCTCTGGCGGCTGTCCCTGAGCTCTCGGGTGCTGCTGTGTCTCCAGGTACTTTGATGTGGCCGGGAGACGTGGAGTCTCCCGCCCTCCGATTTTGGCTGTTGGGTCTTTAGTACCTGTGCAACCTCGGACTCCAGTGTCCGTTTCTGGCGATCTTCTCTGGGGTGAACTGGCAACTGGCTCCGCTCCCAAGGCCCTCTTCTCCTCCTCCTTCCTTCCTCAGACCCTCTCCGACGAGTCCCTCATGCTTGCTGCTCTCTAACCTGGGATGAGCTACTCCAGCTCCAGTCCACAGGATATCTTCACTGTTCTTCCTCTCAGACTGACTAACTAATCCCTCCCCCAGACCGGAATTTATAGGGGAGCTCCCCTGAATTCGGCTCCCCCTTCAGGCCTAGAGTCAGGAAAAGTGTTTCATGCTGTGGGTTTACCTGGCGTGAATACACCTTCTTGCTTCCAAGCATGACATCACCCCCCGAGCGAGGCGATGGCATTGTGGCGACCGGACTCCGGGGTGACACAGATCCTCTGCCATTCCTTCTTGCAGATCCTTTCCAGTTCCGTCAGGTTGGATGGTGACCGTTAGTGCACAGCCATTTTCAAGTCCCTCCAGAGATGCTCAATTGGGTGTAGGTCAGGGCTCTGGCAGGCCAGTCAAGAACAGACACAGAGTTGTTCTGAAACCACTCCTTTGTTATTTTATCTGAGTGCTTAGGGTCATTGTCTTGTTGGAAGGTGAACATTCGGCCAAGTCTGAGGTCCAGAGCTCACTGGAAGAGGTTTTCATCCAGGATATCTCTGTACTTGACCGCATTCATGTTTCCTTCGATTGCAACCAGTTGTCCTGTCCTTGCAGCTGAAAAACATCTCCATAGCATGATACTGCCACCATCATGTTTCACTGTTGGGATTGTATTGGGCAGTTGTGGAGTATCTGTGATTGGCTGTTTGCCAGACAGTGCAGTGAATATGCAAGTAGCTTAATGGGCGGCCCAGGAAGTAGCAGCGGGAGTCTGGTAAGCTCGAACTAGGTATTCCTACCATCCATCTATCTATCTGTACGAAAAAAGAGGTTGCAGAACTCAAGTTCTTGGTGTGAAAGAAGAACTCACTTATTACAGCATGGGCACAGATGGCGACGTTTTGGGTACAATCACCCTTTGTCCAGTGTGTGTGTGAAGCTCATAGAAAATTATCCAAATCAACTTACAGCTGTAATTGCCATAAAATGAGGCTCTACAAAGTGTTGACTTTAGGGGAGTGAATAGTTATTCTCTGAAGTTTTCAGCTATTTTGTCCTATTTGTTGTTTGCTTCACAAAAAAAAGAAAAAGAAATATTCACAGTTTTAGGCATGTTCTTTATTGATGCAAACCCTCAAAAAAACAGCGACATTCCATCCTATGAAATAGCAAAACGCGAAAAATGGCAAGGGGGTAAAAACTGTCACAAGACACTGTAGATGTATGCATGTTGAACATTTGAAAGCTACTGTTAGGGTACTTTTGTGGCACCCCAGAGTCCGGTTGCCATGATGCCCTTGCCTCCCTTGAGGGGAAGGGTCATGCTTGGAAGCAAGTTAGGTAGTCCACACCAGGTAACCCACCGCACACAACACCTTCCTGACTCCAGACCAGAAGGGAGAGCTCTAACCAGGGTTCAAGGGAGGTCCCCTATCAATTCTGGTTGGAGGCGGGGTTAGTTAGTTCAGTTCCTAGGAGGACTGTAGAACACATCTTACAGACCGGAGCAGTGTCAGGCTCGTCCGACTATACTCACTAGCCAGTGTGAGGGACCAATGAGCAAGGGTCTGAGGAGAGAAGGCATGGGTGGACACCTGTTAACGGTTCACATCAGAGCAGAGTGCCAGAACCGGACACCAGAGTCCGAGTTCGCACGGGTGCTCTACGCCCAGCAGCCAAAACCGGAGGACAGGAGATTCCAAGTCTCCTTGCAAACACGTCACTTGGGGCACAGCAGCGTAGAGAGTCCAGGGACAGTGTTCAGAGGAAAGACACCCAGGAAGGGCTCGAGCTGCCTGCCATAATTGTGCAGGAACAGAGGGTCCCAGCTTAGCTACATAATGCTTCGTTGACCAAAAGCATTACTGACTTTTCACAGTAATGCTTTTGTTCAATGTTATTATGAGTTTCAGTGTCTAGGAATAGTGGACAGTAGGGGAGGCTGGGGAGAGGTCTATGGTCAAATAATGCAGATCTCCATTTTTGTTTTTCTTCCCGCCTTTACTGTGGGTGGTCTGGTCTGTCAGCCTATCAGCACGCATAGAGCAAAGTTCACTGTTTGCACACAAAGGCTTGTGTCATGGGCTGGGTGTGTCACATGTCCTTGCCATAAAAGACACGGCTATTTTCCCTCCTTGCTATATTATCAGTGTCAGACACCGCCGCTGCTGCTGTGTGCACTACATAGATAGTTAGATAGCGATTCCAGTCCAAGTTAGGCTAGGGTCATACTTGCAGATTTTCCATGCATTTTTCACACATGTCTTTTGTGAAAAATGCATGGAAAAACACATCCATAGGCCCCCATGTAAAACACGCATACCCCAATAGGAAAAACGCATGTCTGAATGTACCATATGTTTTTGGGTGCGTTTTTGGCTCAGCACCAAAAAATACTGCATGATGGATGATTTTTTGGAAAAAGCACCCAAAAATGCAGCATGCAGTATTTTTTGGTGCTTTTTCAAAAACGCATGCGTTTTTGCTAACACGGGGCCCTATGGGAAATGGATGCTAAATGGTACATGCGTTTCTGCATGCATTTTTGCATGAGTTTTTTAAGGTCCCCCACACCTATCAGCAAAAACGCAGGCTGCCAAAAAGCACCTTAAAAAACGCATGCCAAGTGTGACCCTAGCCTTAGATAGAGAGATAGTTAGTAGGAGTTTAGGGACTCCTTCCAAGAACAGCCCTTTTTAGGGCTTAAAAGCAGTGTGCCAGGCAGGTCTGTTCCAGTGCTGTGCAAGCATTTTTTACAGCATCTGGCCAAATCTAGCCAAGTAAATCCTTTTTGGCTAGTAGCAGTGTGTGCCAGGCACTGGTATAGCACTGTTGTGAAGAAAGCTACACCTCCTGTCTTTAATAGCCATTTTTTACTGCATCTAGCCAAGCAAATCCTTTTTGGCTAATAGCAGTGTGTCCCAGGCGCTGGTGTAGCACTGTTGTAAAGAAAACTACACCTGCTGTCTTTAATAGCCATTTTTAACTGCATCTAGCCAAGCTAATCCTTTTTGGCTAGTATCAGTGTGTGCCAGGCACTGGTGTAGCACTGGTGTGAAGAAAGCTACACCTCCTGTCTTTACTAGCCACTTTTTACGGCATCTAGCCAAGCTGATCCTTTTTGGCTAGTAGCATGTGTGCCAGGCACTGGTGTAGCACTGTTGTGAAGAAAGCACACCTCCTGTCTTTAATAGACATTTTTTACTGCATCTAGCCAAGCAATACCTTTTGGCTGGTAGCAGTGTGTACCAGGCGCTGGTGTAGCACTGTTGTGAAGAAAGCTACACCTCCTGTCTTTACTAGCCATTTTTTACTGCATCTAGCCAAGGAAATCCTTTTTGGCTAGTACCCTTGTTTCACTAGGTAGCTGTGGTCCAGTGTTCTGTTGAAATCTGTTGCATCTGCCCAAACCTACTTACCAAAACCGATTTAGGGTAATTTTACTACTCCAAGTTTGACTAGAAGTGTGTCGTGTTCTGTTAATCTACGCACCAGTGCAGAAAACACTTTTGTATTGCATCTGCCCAAACCTACTTACCAAAACCTATTTAGGGTAGTACCACTGTTTGACTAGGTAGCTGTACTCCAGTGTTCTGTTGAAATCTACCGCCACACAGCGCAGAGAACTCTTTTGTATTGCATCTGCCCAAACCTATTTACCAAAATCTATTTAGGGTAGTACCACTATTTGGCCACTCAACTCTGCTAGTTTTACATCCATAGTTTTTTGCACCAACAAACAACAGAGTTTCTAATTAGTTACCCTCAAATATGAGTGGTAAAAGGTCTGCTGCTGGTGGAAAAGGGAATAGGCATATTGGAAAGGGTAAAAATTTTTTGTCCATGGGGTAGGTGCTAAAGTAACAAACATCTGCTGAACAAATCAGGTAGGTCAGTGAACTGTTTAGACTTAGTAGGCCGGATAAACTGAATGCTCATGAAAGCACTCCCATCAATGTTATGCCCTGCCACACACAGGTGGGACAACAATATGTTTTGTGGAGTATTACAGGAAAAACTAGTCAGATAGGTCAGTGACCTGCAAGCCTAGTAGACAGTGGAGATTGACCAAACAATGCTTTAAAGGGCCCAAAAACTGTTCATGTGTATACAGCACATTTACCAAAACCTGGTTTAGACAAAACCAGTTACGCAAAACCAGTTTACGCAAACATTAAGGGGGATGTATTAATCACTGCTTTTAAGCACCCAAAAATGGTGGATGTGAATATGATGAGCACAGGGAGAGGGGTACTCGGACACCGGGATGGATTTGATGGCGGTGACGGTGAAATCACGGGTGGTCGGGTTCCCGGTTCTGTGCCCTGGCTGTCATTTGTTTGGTGGGGGAAATATTTACAAGGAATTAAAAAGTATGTGACGCCACCTGTGGATCCCAGTAACTTGGATACCGGCACTGCAGGCTGGCCGCTGAGGTGATGATGGGTGCAGCTCAGTGTGGTACAGCTCCCCACAGGTGGAGCTTTACCTCAGGGCAGCGGTGATAGATGTTGAGGGGATGAGGGGAGAAGTTGTTCTTACCCCTCTGAGGATGCAATGATGAAGCACTCCGGGCACCGGCGGGAAGGAAGACAGACACCAACTCAACTTAAACTCCACTTTAATTGGTACTGGCAGATGTCATAGGAAACACGGTCCAGTTTTGTTTAACGGGTACTATTTGTCGGTTCAGGGTACCTCTATGGAGTCTCTAGATGTTCCTTCCTTAATAACTTTTGGGATCTCAGTTCTACCTTCCTCTCTTTCTTTCACCACCTTTGCAGAGCTCTCTCGCCAGTCCCCTGGTCTTGTACAATGAGGCACGGGTTATCTTTGACCGGTATGGACGGGAGCAGCAGGAACGCACTCTCTCTCACACCACTGGAATCTGGACTGTTCCCCACATAGTCTTGGACCGATTATGGGCCTGAGGAGTGAGGTACCGTCTTGTGGCACCTACGGCTGCCCGGTGATTAAGGTCCCGCGGCTTGTCGATTTGCTGTCAGGGATGAACCGCTGACCATCTCGGCTCCCGTGTTGCCGGTGTTTCCCCAGACTAAACCAGTTGGCTCCAACCGGTGCTGGTCCGTCCTCTTCTGTCCGGGTCGCCCTCCTGGAGATGGGTGATCCACCTGTCAGAGGGCTGTCTGGCCCGTTCTGACCGACTGCCTTCCCAGCCCATCTCTGACGCTGACTGACTCACTGACTGACACTAACTGTCACTTAAGTCTCCCGCTCTAACCTAGGTTCCACCCCCTTTTGGACCTACTGAATAATCAGTCCTTTACTCTAAGGTGGCCTAGTGTTGAGTGCTAATTTAGACTCCATAGGTTAAACCCAAACCCACAGCTACAGATGCACTACATATATTTTCAAAGTGTAATACTTCCCTGTGGCGCCTAGCCATAGGGGTGCTACACACCCCTTGGTGAAATACACCTGTCTGTGGGTGTTAAAGCCAAACCAGGTGTGAGTTGAACTTTTATTAACAGGTTAACCGGGTAACTTTCAAAACATCAACTAACAATAAGATTGCTTTAGTAATCTTTCTTTGCAGGAGGCACTGTGCTTAAAATGTTGCAAACTATAAACAATAATAACATTTTAGTCCACATCGGCCCAACGGGGATAGGGTAACAAGTCTCTGATTAATGTTCATCAGGCTCAAGAAAAGAATAAATAACAGCATTCATTTACATCATGTGCTGCAAGAAAAGGCATGGAAAAGGCACTGCAAGAAAAGACATGAAAATAACTATTTACCTTTTTGCAATGCTGGGCTACTGAACTTTTTACTCCACAATTTTACTGACCGGATTGCGAACCACTCGCGGGGACCTGCGTGGCGCTCATAGGTTATCACATCCCCACGGTACAGGTCCCGGTCTGGGTGGCCCTGGGGAAGGTGTTCTTCGACATGCCGGCGGCCCACAAATACCTCAGAATAGAGGCCATCCTCATAGGCAAACCCATAACTGGTGCCCAGGTTAAAAGTTGTCACCACTCCCTTCTTTCGATGATCCGGGGCAACGGGTGCTGGTTACGGGCCAGGACGCAGGTCTAGCGAGTCTCTAGTTCATTTGCCCACCAAGCCTCACGCCGCCGATGTCGCTCGACCTCATCATCCGGGTTAGGTTGAATAAACCATGGGCGGCCCACTGGTTGCCAGGTGTGCCCGTCGTCAGCTGCTGATAGAACCACTCTTCTTTCTCCAGCCACAGCTAACAGCACTGGCACCGCGGCCCTACATTGCTCGTGGGGCCTGGCGTCCTCTGTACTGCCGACAGCTCCTTCCACCTCTAGACTCGCCTCCTTCTCCCCAACACTGACCTGGCCGCTCATATTTGCAATCGGCTCCTCCTCTGTCAACTCAGGCTCCTCTGGGAACTGGAAGAGGTCCTCTGCCTCAGTGGTATCCTCGTCTCCGGGCTCCACAGATAGTATGGCAACAGGTTCCTGGGTGTCAGCAGTGGGCTTGGGGGTTACCGGTTCGTCTGTCTGTGTTGCCACAGTCACCCGGTGCTCCTAGTTTTGTTGAGCTGCAGCCCTTTGCCGCCGGTTCAGCTGGAGCACCATTTCCGCTCCCCAGCACTAGACGGTCCACTCAGTGGCCTCTTGGATTTAGGCCCGCAGATCACTAAGGGCTGTTCTTCAGAAGACATTGTCCTCGCCCGCTATCTCTAGCGTTGGCACACCCAGGGTGGCACGATCAGCCGCATCATCAGCGCTAAACATCTTAGTAGGCATTTCAAAACTTTGCAGAAAGGTGCAGAGGTCCTTGATCTGAGGCCACTCCAGCAGCGTGATTTTCCCCACCTCTGGATCGCTTTGGCCCAGGCTATACGTCATAGCATATTGCACCAGGGCTCGTCCCTGTTGCCACAGTCACTGCAATATGTGCAGAGTGAATTCCATCATTTCGGAACATTGCATTTCAGGCAGTAAACCGGCAGGCTGAAAGACTTCTGTAGCGATGCAAGTCATTGAGCTGCGGGGTGCAAATGGCGGAAGTGAGCATACAGTGACTGTGTCCTCTGCAGAAGCGCATCTAGGCTAGGATAGTGGGCTAGAAATTGCTGGACGACCAGGTTCAAGACATGAGCCATACAAGGTACATGTGTCACCTTGCCCCGGCAAAGGGCCGCACCCAGGTTTGCGGCATTGTCGCACACGGCCTTCCCTGTCTGTAGGTTCAGTGGAGACATCCTTTGATCAAACTCAATCTCCAGAGCTGACCACAACTCCTCAGTTGCGTGACTTACATTTCCCAGACATTTTAAAGTAAACACCGCCTGATGGTGTTGATCCCTGCTGCCAGCATAGTAAGGTGTGAGGTGTGCTGGATTCTTTCTGCACAGTTTGAACGCATGTCACATTACCAGACCCGATTTGGGCGCAGGTGGAGGACCTAGAAGAGGTGGAGGAGGCAAAAGCAGTGGAGAAACTTCTACATACAGAGGTTTGACGCACAACCTGTGGGGATGGCAAGACTTGTACAGCAGCCTCTTCTCCTTCTATCACCATAGTTACCCAGTGCCCAGTCAGCGACATGTAACGCCCCTGTCCATGCTTACTCGTCCAGGTGTCTGTGGTGAAATGCAACCTGTCACACACAGAGTTTCTCAAGGAAGTGGTGATGTTGTGTGCAACATGCTAGTGTAGCGCAGGCACAGCTTTCTTCGAGCAGTAGTGGCGACTGGGCATCTGGTACTGGGGCACTGCAACGGCCATAAGGTCTCAAAAACCCTCTGTATCCACCAGCCGGAAAGGCAGCATTTCCATAGCCAACAGCTTGCAGATGGTAAAATTCATCCTTTTAGCTTTGGCACGGTTAGGAGGAAATGGTCCTTTACTTGTCCACATCTGAGGGACCGAGGGCTGGCTGCTGTGCTGAGACAGGGTTGAGTAGATATCCTAGACAAACTGCTGGACTGTGAGGAAGGTGTAGGTGGACATATTATGTAGCATTTATAAAAAGGTGGTGCTCTTGATGTCTGACAGTGCTCAACACTAGCAGGTGTTTCCACTTCCAAAAAAGCTGATGACCTGTCCATCACACTGGCTATCGTGGGTAAAGAGATGGAGATTCTGCAGCCGAAAGCCTGTGTGAAAGCTGTCCCCATAGTCACAGAGGATGAAGAAGCCGCAGATGCACTTGATGGGACAGACAGTGGTTGGTCAGGCCCGCCAGGCCACATTGTAGCACAGTGAGCTTCCCACTGTAACTTATGCTTCATGTCCATGTGACGGTTCATGCATGAAGTACTCAAACTATTGATTTTTTTGCCTCTACTTGTTTTTGTTTACGAATTTTGCAGATAACATGAGTTGGGTCATCCTTTGCAATCTGAAAACAGGCCCAGGCTAGACAAGGCTTAGCGCCCATTCGACCTACAGAGCCACCAAGGCTTCTGCACTGAGGCAGAGTTTTGGCTGAGGGCTTGATATCCATTGCAGCACCTACTCCTTTTTGGTCTCATCTACAAGTTTTAGTGATGCTCTGCTGGGTAAGAAAGGGATGATAGCAGATCGTACATGAAAAGAAGTAGACATTTTAGTTTGGCTTAAAGATGGTACTAGTTTTTCCTGTAATACTCCACGAAACTTATAGTTGTCCCACCTGTGTGTGGCGGGGCATAACATTGATGGGAGTGCTTGCATGAGCTTTGAGTTAATCCGGTCTACTAAGCCGAAACAGCTCACTGACCTACCTGACTAGTTTTTATGGTAATATTCCACAAAACTGATTGTGGTCCCACCTGTGTGTGGCGGGGCATAGCATTGATGGGAGCGCTTGCATGAGCTTTGAGTTTATCCGGCCCACTAGGTCTAAACAGGTTACTGGCCTACCTGACTACTTCTTACGGTAATACTCCATGAAACTAATGGTGGTCCCACCTGTGTGTGGTGGGGCATATCATTGATGGGAGCGCTTGTGAGGCGGTCGACAGGGTAGGGGTTACTCGGGTACCAGGGCTGAAGGCGACTTTGATGGGGGATCACAGCTGGTCGGTCCCCAGTCCCGTGCCCTGGACCCTCAATGGCGGGGAATGGTGGGGGATAAGGGGATTAGTAATGTGATACCACCTGTAGTTCCTGGTAACGGGTATACCAGCGCTACAGCCGGCCGCTGAGGTGATGGTGGGTGCAGCAGAGTGTGGTACAGCTCCCCACAGGTGGTGCTTTACCTCAGGGAAGCGGGGATGGATGAGGGGAGTAGTAGTTGCGTCTCTGCAGACAAGGCGGTGAATAGCAGCAGTTAAGTAGGCACACACACACACACACTTTGATCGTTGTTTCGGTACCTTTTACTGGTGACAGGGTAACAGGTACAGTCCAGAGAAATAACCAGGTCCCCGATGCATCTTGGGACTTCCACCTTTGAAAGTTGTGAGGCCTCCTCTGTCTCTGTGCTCTGTGGCTTGGAGTAAGTCCTGCCTGCGCCTGAACTCACCGCTCCTTCTCCCTCTCAGGGCTTTGCTTTAAACTGACAATTAGGTCCTTCTGTGGGGTCCCTATACCTCCTATGGCCCCTGGTCCTGTGTTTGGTCAGTTTGAGTGTCTCTTGTCTGTTACCTCAGGGGGTTTTGGTCCTCCTGGTTCTCCCGGGCTTTTACTGCTGCAGTGGATGCTGGCAGTGTCGGGCTACGATATCCGGGTGTACTATAAGGATACCTTAACTGGTTCTCTTTCTTGATTCCCTTCTTCCTCCACTGGCCTCCGACCCTTTCCCTAGGGTGCAACACAGCGGTCAGTGTTCCCTGGTCCTGGGCCTGGATCTCTCCCAGCGACCAGCTCCTCACTCCAGCTCTCTCCACAGACTAACTGGAACTCACTCCTGGGACTAACTGACTCCTCCCCTCAGGCCTGGATCTTTTAAAGGGGAACTGGCTTAAGGCAGCCAGTGGAGCTCACCCTTCAGGTCTGGGGTGGAAGGTGTTGTGTGCTGTGTGAACCAAGGTATAATTCCCTCCTTGAACCCGTGGATCCTGTGGCAATCCCCTGCAAGGGTGCCACACTTGCATGAGCTTTGAGTTTATCTGGCCCATTAGGCCAAAACAGGTCACTAACCTACCTAACTAGTTTATTTGTTAATACACCACGAAACTGATAGTGGCACCACCTGTGTGTGGCAGGGCACAACATTGATGTAAGCGCTTATGTGGCACCCCTGCAGACTGGTAGCCACAGAGAAGTGCAGCAGCTGGAATGGTAAGTCATTCACCCCAAACCAAAAGCACCAAACACATCCCCGAATTCCTATACCAAGGACTTTATGCCAGGCAAGGGAGAAGTGGGGAAGAGCAGAGTGGTGGGTGGAGCTTAAGTGGCACCTGTGAGAGGGGGAGGAGCTACAGTGGTTTACCTCAGAGTGAGAGGGACAGTTCAGTTCATAGTTGGAGGTTGGAGATGACAGAGGGCTCAGGACTGAGCAGAAAGAGACTGGAGACAACTGAGAAATAACACTGGGACCCGGTGGCCGGTAACAACAGAGGCTGACCGGGTCAGAGACTACTGACATACCTGAAAGACCAACCAGGTGTAAGAAGGAAAGAGTCCCAGGTGAAAGACCGGCTGACAGAGTCATTAAGGGACTGGGTCGACGGACAGGGTACCGGCCTTGTAAAAGTGGTTAGAGACTAAAATCCCGGCCACAGATTAACCGGTGAGGTGAAGAGTATCTATGCCCGGAACCTAACAGACCAAAGAAAACCCAGGAAAGGCCTCACATAGGAATGGGGGTGAGAGAGAGGACCCCCCAAGAAGTCCGCGACTGTTGGCCCTGAGGTAGTGGTCCTGAGAAGAGAGACCCGGAAAGGCCCAAAGAAAGGGAGTGTTTGGTGTACCAGACCAGCTGCTGACCAGCTACCGGTGCACTCACTGTTAGAAAATACTGTGACTGTGTGAACATATTACATTGAGTAAAGCACCCGGTTAAACCTGAAGACATGTGTGAGAGTCTTTATCAAAGTTTTATGGCTGTGGAGACTAGCATCTGAGGAGAGGTCGAGCCTGAGAGATCTGGAGGAGACCAGTCAATATTAAGTTCACCCCCATCATACACCAGCCAAAAACTATTATTACCAGCCCAGGGATCATCCTAGCCCTACCTGTGGAGGGCTTATCATCTGGCTGCATCCCATCATCGTCCCCTGGAGCTGGGACAAGCAGCGGCGGTCATATCTGGCCGCATCCCACAGGTGGCTCACTGACAAACTTTAATTTTATTTTCATCACTTTTTACATTTTTCCCGTTTTAATTGCAGTCCTTCAAGGGCCACGGAAGCGGTCCACGGTCATTACTGTGACATCCCCACGTGTGAGAAGACAGCAGGGACCGGTCCAAGTAACCCACGGCCCTGGTGAGCGATGCACTTACATGAGCCCAGTAGGCCTAAACAGGTCTCTGACCTACCTCTCTATTATTACCTGTGATATTACACACTTGTCCCACCTGTGTGTGGCAGGCCATAACATTGATGGGAGCGCTTGCATAAGCTTTGAGCTTATCCAGCCCAGTAGGCCTAAACAGGTAACTGACCTACCTCTCTATTATTTCCTGTAATACTACATGAAACGTATACTTGACCCACCTGTGTGTAGCAGAGCATAACATTGATGGGAACGCTTGCATTAACTTTGAGTTTATCCGGCCCAGTAGGCCTAATCAGCTCACTGACCTACCTCTCTATTATTTCCTGTAATAATACATGAAATGTATTCTTCTCACACCTGTGTGTGGCGGGGCATAATGAGTCGATCGACAGGATAGGGGGTACTCGGATACTGGGACAGGTGGTTGCTTCAGTGGGGGGAATCACGGCTGGTCGGTTCCCGGTTCCGTGCCCTGGACCCTCAATGGCGGGGTGATGATGATGGGGGAATGGTAACGTGACGCCCCCTGTGGTACCTGGTAATAGGGTTATCAGCACTGCGGCCGGCCACTGAGGTGATGTAAATGCAGCTATGGTAGTACAGCTCCCCACAGGTGGAGCTTTACCTCAGGGCAGCGGGGTGGATGAGGGGAGTAGTAGTTCTCACCTCCTGTCATGTTGTAGAAGCCCTCCGGGCGGCAAATAACTGTGATAGAGTCCAGATTAGCTCGAACAATTCTTTACTGGTACCGGGCGGATGTTAAGGTACACAGTACAGTCTGGTTGAACAGGGTTGCTATCTGCAGATCTTGGAGGACTTTCCAGAGTCTGGCAGTTGTGCCTTTAATATGGTGTTTCTGGTCCTGTCCCTCTGTCTCTGTCTGTATTTGCCCCTCTTGAGCCAAGTCTCTAGTCCTCAGAATCTGTTACCTAAAGTCTCTTACTTGTTGGTGTCGTGGACCCAGCTGCGGGACCGATGTTGGGCTTCTTTAGGGGTGCTGTGGCTCCCTTGTGTCGGACCCTCAGCTTGATGGTCTGCAGTTAAGGTTAGATCTTTTACTAGCTGCCTCGGCTCTGGTATGCCGGTGGTGACCTGGGCCTCCAGCTGGCTCCAACCAGTCCTGGAGTATCCTCCTTCAGAGTCTGGGTCACCCCTCTCCTAAGAGGTGCCCTCCAGTTGCAGCCCATGGGACCTACTGAATATCAGTCCCCTGTGTTAAAGTGGCCTACTGTTTGGATGCAGGGTGCAGACTCTGTAGGGTCCTCCATATCCACGGCTATGGAGGCTTTACACCTTCTGTTTGGGGTGCAGTACCTACCTGTGCCACACCCCCCTGGTTAAATACACTCGTCCGCGAGTATTACAACCAAACCTGGTTTTAGTGATGGGTGAATCCTAAATTACTCGGAATCGCTTGACTCTAGCGAGTCCGAGCCCAGGACTTGCTACTCGTTGCGAGTCAAGCGAGTCCAATGTTAATGAATGGGGAAGCGAGTAATAGCGAGTAGTGTGAGATTTACAAATCGCAGATGTGTCTCGGAAGCTTCAGCCTGAAGCAATCCGAGTTTTGTCATTTATTTGCATTGGACTCGTTTACTTTGTAAGTAATCGCTGGGAAACTCGCACAGATAAGAGAAGAGTCTTGTCTGCTCTGTGCAGCTCCAGGGTCCTAGAGCCCGCCTGCTGCCTGATGTAGCAGTGCTGAGATTGTTCTTAGTCTGCTCATTCCCTGTGTACAGACATGAATGTCTGTGCACAGAGATGATGTAGCAGTGCTGAGATTGTTCTCAGTCTGCTCATTCCCTGTGCATAGACATCTATATCTATACACAGGGGATGTAGCAGAGAGGACATCTCGTTTTGGACTGCGTCAGACGGAAGAGGATTTTTTTAATTAAAGATGGAGTCCCTAATGGCTTTTTTTTTTATTTCTAATAAAAAAATTTCTCTGTGTTGTGTTTTTTTTAAAACAATTTAATAGAAATTCATGGCGGTCATGTCTAATATTGGCGTGACCGCCATAAATTTCGGGCTTAGGGCCAGCTGATAATACAAAGCTGGCCCTAACCTCTTTTACCCAGCGTGCCACCGCCACCAGGGCCGCTGGAAGAGCGGGGTTCAGCGCCAGAGGATGGCGCTTCAATGAACGCGCCATCTTCTGGGGCGGCTGCGGGCTGCAATTTGCAGCGGGGGGTGCCCAGAAAGCTTGGGCATCCCTGCGCTGCGGATTCCAGCCCCCAGCTGCTTAGCTGTACCTGGCTAGACATAGAAATTGCGCGGAGCCCCACGCATTTTTTTGACTCCGACTCCGAGACGACTCCGAGACGACTCCGACTCGACTCCGAGACGACTCCGACTCCAAGACGACTCCGACTCCGAGACGACTCCGACTCCGATTTCGAGACGACTCCGAGACGACTCCGTCTCCGAGATGACTCCGACTCCAAGACGACTCCGACTCCGAGACGACTCCGACTCCGAGACGACTCCGACTCAGACTCCGAGACGACTCCAACTCCGAGACGACTCCGAGACGACTCCGGCTCCGAGACGACTCCGACTCCGACTCCGAGACGACTCCGACTCCGAGACGACTACGACTCCGAGACGACTACGACTCCGAGACGACTCCGACTCCGAGACGACTCCGACTCCGAGACGACTCCGACTCCGAGACGACTCCGACTCCGAGACGACTCCGACTCCGAGACGACTCCGACTCCGAGACGACTCCGACTCCGAGACGACTCCGACTCAGACGACTCCGAGACGACTCCGACTCCGAGACGACTCCGACTCCGAGACGACTCCGACTCCGACTCGACTCCGAGACGACTCCGACTCCGAGACGACTCCGACTCCGACTCGACTCCGAGACGACTCCGACTCCGAGACGACTCCGACTCCGAGACGACTCCGACTCCGAGACGACTCCGAGACGACGACGACTCCGACTCGACTCCGAGACGACTCCGACTCGACTCCGAGACGACTCCGAGGCGACTCCGACTCTGAGGCGACTCCGACTCTGAGGCGACTACGACTCTGAGACTCCGACTCTGAGGAGACTCCGACTCCGAGACTCTGACTCTGAGCCTCTGACTCTGAAATTCATTAAATAATAAAAAAAAAAATGCGTGTGGCTCCGCGCAATTTCTATGTCTAGCCAGGTACAGCTAAGCAGCTGGGGGCTGGAATCCGCAGCGCAGGGATGCCCAAGCTTTCTGGGCACCCCCCGCTGCAAATTGCAGCCCGCAGCCGCCCCAGAAGATGGCGCGTTCATTGAAGCGCCATCCTCTGGCGCTGAACCCCGCTCTTCCAGCGGCCCTGGTGGTGGTGGCACGCTGGGTAATAGAGGTTAGGGCCAGCTTTGTATTATCAGCTGGCCCTAAGCCCGAAATTTATGGCGGTCACGCCAATATTAGACATGACCGCCATGAATTTCTATTAAATTGTTTTAAAAAAAACACAACACAGAGAAATTTTTTTATTAGAAATAAAAAAAAAAGCCATTAGGGACTCCATCTTTAATTAAAAAAATCCTCTTCCGTCCGACGCAGTCCAAAACGCTATGTCCTCTCTGCTACGTCCCCTGTGCTTAAATATAGATGTCTATGCACAGGGAATGAGCAGACTGAGAACAATCTCAGCACTGCTACATCAGGCAGCAGGCGGGCTCTAGGACCCTGGAGCTGCACAGAGAAGACAGCTGGACTCGGCTCGCAAAGAAACAGCAGTTACTTTGCGAGTTTCCCTGCTATCACTGGCACAGTAGCCAGTGATTACTCGCACGAGTCTAATGCAAACAATGGCAATCCTAGTTTTGTCAGCGTTTCTGACAAAACTAGGATTGATATTGATTTGCATTGGACTCGTGCGAGTAATCACTGGGAAACTCGCAGAGTACCGAGTCCTGCGAGTCCCTTACTACTCGCCGAGTAACGAGTCCTAGCGAGTAGATTCGCCCATCCCTACCTGGTTTGAGCTAAACTTTTTATTAATATTTTCCCGGGTAACTTTTTTAAACACACAAAAACAGTACGATTATTCTTGTTCTTCCCTTGTGGGAGGTGCTAGGCTTCAAACGTTGCATATAAACATTTTACTTTAAGTTCACATTAGCCCAACGGGGCGGGGTGTTAAGTCTCTGACTTTAAGTTCAATCAGGCTTTTTAAAACAACAGTTCAAATTTACGTTCATGTGATTATAGTCCAAATGCTGCAAGAAAAAGGCATAATAGACAACTATTTACAGTGGTACAGCATACCGGGTTTATCTTGTCAGTAATCACTTCTGCTGACCCGGATCACGTACCACCCTCGGGGTCTTGCATGGCGTTCATATGTTACTACATCACCACAGTATAGGTCCCGATCCGGGTAGCCTTGAGGGAGATAGGATTCCACATCCCTCCTTGACACAAAAACCTCGGAATAGAGGCCTTCTTCCCGGGCAAAACCATACCCGGTGCCCAGGGGTTGTGGCTGTTTCCGGAAAAAGACACGGGCTTGGCAGGTTTCCAGTTCGTTTGCCCACCAGGCTTCACGTCGCCTCTGGTGTTCCACCTCATCATCCTGAGCAGGCTGTGTGAACCAGGGTCATCTTACAGGTTGCCAGGTTTGTCTGGTATTTGTCGCAGATTGTATAGCCCTCATATCTCTAGCACCAGCTCGCATTATTGTTTGTCTGGCCCTCCATAGCTCGCGGGGCCCGGTTTCCTCCTCCGAATCCTCCTCCTCCCAAACACTGACTTGTTCCACAGGACTCTCATTATGCTTCTCCTCGATCAGGTCGGGCTCCTCGGGAAAGCGGATGAGGTCCTTCAGTTCAATAGCCTCCTTCTCTCCGGGCTCTACTGTAGACAGGATCGCTGGTTCTGGGACCTCTGGGCTCGGCTAGTTCTGTGGGGGCGTGGCTCTCACCGGTTACTGGGTGCTTGGTCTGTGTTGCTACCGTCACCCCCTATTCTGGGTTTAGCCTGAGTCCCTTCTGCTGCTCCGCACGCCAGCTTAGTTTTAGGATCATCTCCGCACTCCAATGCCGGATAGTCCACTCGGTGGTCTCCTAAAGTCGAGCACGCAGGTCCTGCAATGCTGCCCCCCACAGGTGTTGTCTTCTCCTCAGTTTTGAGGGTGGCAACTCCTGGGGCAGCACGGTTAGCTATGATATCTTCCTCGACCACCCGAATTAACACTCTGAATCCGGGGACTGCCATCTTTACCAGGCCGCACACGGCTAATGGGTCCAGAGTCTACCAGGGTGTCTCGTTCTGACTTCCAGCCATTCCCTGTTTACTTTTTATAGTCCCGAGTTGGTACGGTCTGGTTCCTGGCCCGCCCCCCTGGATATTTGGTGGTAAGGGGGGCGGGGAGGCAGTTTGGCGCCTCTTGCATGGCCCTACTGCATTAAGGGACCAAGGCACGCCCCTGGGCCAACACATAGTCTTTTACATAGGTAGACCCACTTATTGGAATAGTTCAGTCAATCAGCCTCGGGTCTTCCCGGGGCCAGCCACTGCATTTCGTTGAGTTTTTGTGGCTCAGTAGGCCTAAATAGGTAACTGACCTACCTAACTAGTTTTTTCGGTAATACTCCACAAAACTGATAGTGGTCCCACCTATGTGTGGCGGGGCATATCATTGATGGGAGCGCTTGTATGAGCTTTGAGTTTATCTGGCCCAGTAGGCCTAAACAGGTCACTTCCCTACCTCTCTATTATTTCCTGTAATACTCCACGACACTTAAAGTTGTCACACCTGTGTGTGGCGGGGCATAACATTGATGGGAGCGCTTCCATGAGCTTTGAGTTTATCTGGCCCAGTAGGCCTAAACAGCTCACTGACCTACCTCTCTTATTATTTCCAGTAATAATCCACAAAACTTACCCTTGTCCCACCTTTGTGTGGCAGGGCATAACTTTGATGGGTGCAATTGCACGAGCTTTGAGTTTATCCGGCCTACTAGGCCTAAACAGGTCACTGACCTACCTGACTAGTTTTTCCAGTAATACTCTATAAATCTTATAGTTACTGAGCAATGTTTAATCTTGAAATGTTAGACCACGTCCTGTTCCAGACCCTGTGCCATGCATGCAGTCTGGGCCATTCAGCAATTTTTGGTCCAGGACAATTGATGCCATTTTGCTCTGGTCTGACCCTTTGGGAAAAATGAGGACTCTTGTTGGGGTACCCTTGCTGTGTGGTACATGATTTGAACAGGGCGTGACATGCCTACACCTGAGTCTCATCCTCCTTTTACTCCTGTAGAAAACTACTGCCACTTTTCCCCTGTAACTCATCCATTTGTCAATTCGTAGTCAGTTTCACTCACCTCTGAAATTTTAGGTGAATGTTAACCACCTTCTATTTTGAAGTGATTGGAAAAGATTGCAGGCTGGCACAGACCGTGTCTAGTACACCCATACTACGCCATGAGACTATTTGTACTGTGGGTAGATTGTTGTCACATTTCCTGGTGTCTGTTATCTATTCTGAGTAGTTTGGCAGCTTTTGGACACTTTTGAAGGTGTTTTCTATGTGTTTGCTGTAACCTGCCATTGATTCCAATGGGGTTCCACGGTGTTCGATGAACATTAGGGAGGAGCGAGTCTACTCGCTACTATTCGGCTACTCGCCGAATAGTAGCGGTATTCGGGTACGCACTACTCGCCGAGTAAATTAGGATTACTTGGGAGTAGCAGTACCGAGTACTTTTGCAGTGTATCAATAGATACACTGCAAAAGTCCCGTAAAAGAGAAAAAAAGTGGTTACAAAATAAAAAAATCGGATACCACCTTAACCGAAGGCTGCACCGGGAACAGCCGATGGACATCTGTGCATGGAAAAGGACCTTTCACTCTCCCAGCCAATCAGATGGCTGGGAGAGATCTGGCCAATCTGATGCCACCACCTCATAATCACGTGATCGCTAGCGGCCACCTAATTGGCCAGATGGCAAGGTCCTCTCAGGTACACCGATCAGGCCACGGTGCAGCCGTCGGTTAAGGTGAGTATGTGATTTTTTTATTTTGTAACCACTTTTCTTCTCTTTTACAGGACTTTTGCAGTAATACTCAGAATTGCTATACTCGCAACGAGTACCAAGTACCGGGACCTACTCGTTGCCGGTATAGCGATTCCGAATACTACGGTACTCGCTCATCCCTAATGAACATTCGACGAACACCCCCCCAATTCAGCAAATCAAATCGAATTTGAACACTTAAGTAGTGGCTCATCTCTACTCCCAAACTCCCTGCTATCTAGGAAAATGCCAATTTTTTTCAACATTCTCTTCCAATCCATCATGGCAACCTTGTCTTCACATTATCTGAACATTATTGACTCTACTGTCTTTCCTTTTTTGTATCTGTATCTATTTACTATGGCAAACTTCCATACTTGCCCCCAAGCTCCCTCAGGTTTAATGACGCGCACCTAGGGCTCGGGTACTCGGCTCTCGGGCTCTCTCTTTCAGTCAGGGAAGTCACGGGTGGCCATCCCGAAGCCGTGGCCCTGGGGTCAACTGAAAATTAGGGGAGTTATTATTTACAAGGGATTATTTACAAGGTTGTCTTCGTGACGCCACCTGCTGAGTCTGGTGATGGCCACCAGCGCCGCCACAGTCCTCCGGTGGTCAATGGTATTGCGGCTAAGATGGAATAGTCTCCGCAGGCGGGACTGGACCACCGGGGCAGTAAACCTGTAATAAAGCAGTTTATATAGGAAGGATGCAGCAGAGTCAAAACTTCACTTCACTGGGTAACGTTTACTTGAACTCTCTCATTCAGCTTTACAGTTCAACAGTTCATCAGATGGTATCCTGGCAAATGCTCCAGGCTGCAATTAGGATTTCTGGCTGGAGATGGAACCTTCCTTTATGTTCCTTTCTTGTCCTTCTTTTCTGTTCCCAGTGTTATGAAGCCTGATCTCTTATAGATGACCTGGACTCCTGCTGCTTTTTATTCTGTATTTCCTCCCTTGTACCCGTCGGGTTAACCTTCTATTATGAACGTCGCAGGCGCTTACTGCAGTTCTAGCTTTCCTCTCGTGGGATCTTTGGGAGTCAGGGCCGTATTAGTAATATCCCTGTTTAACGGATTTTCTGTGAGCCTTAGAGAACTCACAGGTGCGGGCTCCGGTACCCGGTTTCATTCCTTTCAGGGCAAACTCTACTGTTACTCAATCCCCTTCTTAGCGTGAACTCTGCCTCTTGAGTTTCTTTCCCTCCCTTTCTTTCTTCTTCTTTTGGGATCGGTACTCTCTTGGGCCTCTCAGCCGAGATAGCCCTTCTGGTTCCTTCGGCTGGCTGCCTGGCTCCTTCCACACTCCCTGCTCTGACTCCAACTGCTCACTAGTTCCCCCTAGAGGCCACGGTCTATCCTCCCGGGGTCCCTCCCACCTACTGTCCTAGTGCGTGGGGGTCAGCTCTTGGGTTCCATCTAGTGATCATAGTCCCAATTGCAGTGGAGTACTACACCGCTTTTCTGGGTGCAGTACCCCTTTTGTGGCACCTACGTAGTGGGGCACCACATTTAACACCCTTAAAGCTTGTATCAGTGCTAGCACATTTTCCTCACTTGTAAATAGTCACAAAGACACTTCAAAATCCTAAAATGTAATGTAGATAGTCACAAAGACACAAAATCCTACACTACAACCAGTAAATGGACTGCAAGATACATTTGATCCATCTAAACAGACACAACACTATCAATCCTCCAAATGCAAGCACCACTATATTCCACACTCATAGGCTGGGGTCAGACTTGCATCTGCCCCAGCTCCTGACGGCTCTGCTGAAAATGTAGAAGTTTTCAACAGAAGCGGCCAGCATTAACGGGAAGCCCTGGCTGGTGATGCTGCTGTGGCAAACCTGCAAGGGATTGCCACAGGACCCACCGGTGCAGGGAGGAATGTACACCTTGGCACACACAGCATCCAACACCTTCCACCCCAGACCTGGAGGGGGAGCCCACTGGCTGTCCTTAAGCCAGATCCCCTATAAATATCCAGACCTGAGGGGAGGAATCAGTCAGTCTGCAGTCTGCAGAGGAGAGAACAGTTAGTGAAGGAGCTGGTTGCTGGGACCAAGCCAGGCCCTGAACCAGGAAAGCTGACCCAGCTGTGCTGAGCCCTAGGGAGAGGGACGAAGGCCAGTGGGAGAGTAGGAAGAAGGGAGAAGGGAACAGATCAAGAACCCTTTAGCCACCCGGACACCGGAGTCCGAAGCTACTATTCATCTACAGTGTAGCAGCAAAAGCCCAGATGGACCAGGAGGATCTAGTCCCCTGAGGTAAAGAATAGAAGACTCCAAACCTGACCAAGCATAGGACCAGGGACCTAAGCAGATAATAGAGATCCCCACAGAAAGGTCCTCATTGTCGGTTGTGGAACAGCACCCTGAGAGGGAGAAAGAGCGGCAGGTTCAGCTACAGGCAGAGCTTACCCCAAACACAGCACACACTAATAGAGGAGGCCTCACAACTCTTCAAGGTGAACATCCCAAGCTGCACCGAAACCTGGTTACCCTCCTGGATCGTGCATGTTACCGGACATCAGTAAAAAGGTACCGAAATGAACACTATTGTGTGTGTTTGCCTGATTCCCTTGCTGCCGCCTGCAGCGTTCACAGCAGAACTGCTACTACTACTCCCCTCATCCACCCCGCTGCCCTGAGGTAAAGCTCCACCTGTGGGAAGCTGTACTACCAACGCTGCCTTCCCATCACCTCAGCGGCCGGCCGCAGTGCTGGTAACCCTATTACCAGGTACCACAGGTGGCGTCACGTTACCATTTCCCCCATCATCATCACCCCCATGCCTGCCACTGAGGGTCCAGAGTACGGAACCAGGAACAGACCAGCTGTGATCCCCCACCGAAGTAACCCCCTGTCCCAGTATCCGAGTACCCCCTATCCTGTCGACCGGATCAGTTTTGACGTCATGAACAGGATCCCATGCCCAGTAAAACCGGTACTGTATGCTTAAAATAGACTTTATTTACTGTTTTGTGAACTGTAAAATCGGGCCGCCATTACTGCGCCACAGAGCGGGAAGAGCATCGGGCTGCACAGATAAAAGAGCGTAAAGATAAGCCCCGCCCCTCCACTCTGCCGAGATCACTGAAGTGCAACATCTAGTTCCGCAAATACTTGAGGTGCTCCACTCCCCCTGTAAAGCCGCCAACTACCGAAAATGTTAACTGGCTGCCAGCGGTTAACTAGGGGGGCACCACCATGAGTGAAGCGGACAATGCCCAGGTCCCTGACAAAAGGGATGTCCAGAATGCAGCACCGACCGATTCCCAGCCAGTGTGGGAGCCGCAGCAGCCGGAGCAGTGGCCCCAATCATGCCGTTATTCTTTCCGTACATACCGGGAGCAAAATGTTTGTCAACCTATGAGGGCAAGCCTGGTAGCTTAGCAGCCTTCAGACAAAAGATATGTGCAGTTCTGGACATGTATGCTATGTCAGAAAAGCAGCGGAGCTACAGGTCGAGTCTTGGAGCGATGCTGACAGAGACTCCACAGCAAAAGTATTTGACAAGCTCAAACCTGCTTTTGAAAAATGCACACAGTCTGAACTAAGGATGATATTCTACCAATGCAAACAGAGACCGCAAGATACCATCAGAGACTTTGCCTTACGTTTACAAGGGCACTCCGATCCTTAAAACAGGTAGACCCAAAAAGTGTACTAGAAGAAGATAAAATGCTTGCAGAACAGTTTATGAATGGATTGAGGTCGGACTACTACCGCCAGCAGGTACACATGTGGGTCTTAGATAATGCTGATATGAACTTCAATTCTTTAAAAGACCACGCATAACAGTGCTATGAGACCCATTGCCTGCAGAACCTGCAACCCAACCCTGGCAGGTTAACAATTCTCCCATAGACTTTGAACCTACTCCCAAAAATCCTGCAAAAGCAGCAGGGCAATCTGTAGCAAACAACCCTGATGATGACCTATGTAACCAGGTGCTGCAGCTAATCAAAAATATGGACTATGTGTTAAAGCTCTTGCAAGCCAGGCCAGGGGCACAACCACCAAGCAGAATCCAGCTAGTTGATTGCCCTGAGGATGTCCCGTGGATGAGGAGGAAGCCCAAGTCACCCGTGGAGGGGACCAACAAGTCGCCCGTTCAGGGACCAACAAGTTGCCCGTTCAGGGGACCAACGCACCATTCCAACGCAGAGGCAGCGACCACACGGGTTCTTCAGGACAACCCATCTGCCTACGCTGCAACAAACCAGGCAACTTCGCAAGAGGATGTCCTTTAAACCGAGATTCCTGGGTCCGAGGGCCAACCCCCAGAGTAGGACGATCAGGCCCATATGACTAGCGTAATCGGTATGTGGGAGGCTGTCCGTACCTCAACATTACGCTAGATGGAATCCCTACATCGGCCCTCTGGACACAGGGTCACAGGTTACCATCATCCCACATATCCTTTACAAACAATTTTGGTCTGATACTGATCTTAGACCCCCAGACTCTAGCTTTGTCATTCTTGCAGCTAATGGACAACCACAGAATCAGATGGGGTTCAGAGAAGTGACAATAAAGCTGGGGGGGTGGAGTTAAAAGGCCAAGGGTTATGTGTGGTAGAAGATAATCCTGATGAAAAATCCCCATACATGGTAATTGGTACTAATGTGATTGAAAACTGCCTTGGAGAAGTGTTGTTTTTACTCCGACAGATTGCTGTGACTGCTGGTTATGGGCGGACGAGAGTCATCCAAAAAGAAATCTGAGCTCTCATACACAAGCAACAGGTAAATCTTTCTGGGGGAGAGATTGACAGTGTATGGGTAACAGACCCATTTCCCATTGTGTTACCACCGAAAAGTGAAATGATGATATGGTGTCGAACAGCTATAGGTCTCAGAAGAAAGGAATACAAGGCAGGTGTAGAGCCGGTATATTCAGAGCATAGACCTACACTACTGACAGCCAGAGGGGTGGTGAATGTATGCAAGGGAAGAGTACCAATCCGTGTATTAAATTGTGGGGAAGAAGAAGCCAAACTACCGCGGTATGCTACTGTAGCAAATCTGTATACTGTCTGTAACAACAACATACAGACAGTAGAGCCCTTTTCCCCGCCAGACCAGACGGAGGATAACAACTCCAAGGGACAGCTAAGGAGTGGTGTCAGCAGTTGCACGTAGGAACTGATGCCACCCCTTCCCACCAGAAGCACGGAGTCTACTGGGTAGTACAAGAGTTCCAACAGATTTTTAGTAAGCATCCATTAGATATTGGGAGGATTAAAGGGTACACCATCGCATACCCACAGAAAATCATCCCCAATCAAAGTGAGCATAGACCCGTTCCACAAAACCACTACCAGTGTGCCAAGAGATGCTGCAGAACATGAAGGAAACCGGGGTTATAAGAGACAGCTGTAGTCCCTGGGCAGCCCCCTTAGTTCTAGTCAGAAAGAAGGATGTCACTATGAGGATGTGGGTGGATTACAGGGAAATCAATAAGATCACTCACAAAGATGCTTACCCATTACCACGGATAGAGGAGTCTCTTGCTGCATTAAAGACTGCTAATTTTTTCTCTACATTATATCTCACTAGTGGGTATTGGCAGGTCTTCGTTGCAGAAGAAGACCAGGGAGAAAACAGCATTTACAACACCAATGGACCTATGCGAATTCAACAGCATGCCATTCGGGTTATGCAATGCATCAGGAACGTTTCAAAGACTCATGGAATGTTGCCTGGGACACCAGAACTTCGAGACGGTGTTCTTATACCTGGCCGATGTCATTGTGTATTCCAAAACCTACGAAGAAACACCTGGAACACCTGGCGGAGGTATTTACAGCTCTAGCAAAGTACGGAATGAAGCTCAAACCATCTAAATGTCACCTGCTGAAACCAAAAGTCCAATACCTCGGGCATGTGGTCAGCGCAGATGGAGTAGCACCAGACCCGGAAAAAGTGACAGCTATCCAGGATTGGCAGAGGCTCAACCACCTTTCAGCGAGGTACATCAATTCTTAGGTTTGGTTGGCTACTACAGAAGATTCATTAAGGACTGCACAAAGATGGCAGTGCCCCTACAAGATCTTCTGGTATGCCAAACTAAGAAGAGAAGGGCTTCAGAGCCACCATTGGAATGGGGAAAGGAGCAAGAAAACTCCTTCCACAGGTGAAGCAGGCTCTGACCGGTGAGGAAATCCTGGCTTATCCCGAATATAACCTACCATTCGTCCTCTACACCGACGCAAGCAATGTAGGCCTGGGAGCAGTACTATCCCAGATACAAGATGGCAAGGAAAGAGTAATTGCCTACCCCAGCAGAAAACTTCGACCCACCGAGAGGAACCCGGAAAACTACAGTTCCTTTAAGTTGGAGTTCCTGGCCTTGGTCTGGGCTATAACAGAGCGGTTCAAGCATTACCTGTTAGCTTCAAAATTTACTGTCTTCATGGACAATAATCCATTAACACTCTTGGATACTGTGAAGCTTGGTGCATCGGAGCAACGCTGGATGGCCCGACTATCAAACTATGACTTTACCATCAAGTACCAGGCAGGCCGTATCAATGCAAATGTTGATGCCCTCTCCAGAAACCCTCAAGTACATTTGAAGAAAAAGAAGTAGATGACTTGAAGGAAATAGAACTCCCAGCTTTCCATAAAAGTAGAAAATGGAAAATGACAGAAGACCATATCTACCACAACCGTCAGACTGTTGCACTAAACCCGTTGCTTCACTATGGATGGAAAGAGACACAAGACAGTGATCCGGCAGTGAGCCTAATGAAAAGGCTGGTAACCCAACCGGGATTCCCAGCTTGAAAAGAATGCTCCACCAGAGGTCCAATACCTGTGGAAAGAACGAAGCTGGTTATTCACCTATCAAGGTCAATTGTGCAGACGGTATATCAACCCCAAAACACTTGACATGGTATGGCAAATTGTGGTTCCAAAGAGAGACGTCCAAATATTGTTAGATGCGTACCATAATGGAGCAGGACATTTTGGATGGAGAAAACTGTAAATATTGTTACGTGAGAGATTCTATTGGATCGGCATGAGGTCTACCATAGAGAAATGGTATAATAATTGTGGAGCATGCTCATTAAGAAGAAAAGACCATAACAGCCAGAAAGCACCACTACAGCCTATCATCAATAAACAGCCATTAGAACTGGTAGCCTTAGATCACGTCAAACTCACACCCAGCAGATCGGGCTATACCTATGCTCTTACCATGGTGGACCATTACTCCAGATTCCTTGTGGTAGCTCCAGTAAAAGACTTAACAGCTCAGACAGCAGCAAGAATCTTTCAAGCCTATTTCTGCAGACCACACGGGTACCCAGAACAGGCATTGACAGACCAAGGTCCTGCCTTTGAAGCTGAAGTATTTCAAGAGTTCTGTAACCTATACGGATGCAAGAAAATTCGTACTGTCGGGGAAAAATTTTACTGTTCCACTCCCTCGCCAGTCATCCCAAATTGGACTATGAACACGTGGTACCAGATAAGAGTAAATCAGACTGAGAGAGTCCGGTTCACGCTCATAGCGTGTCCAGGTTTAATAATGACAACATACACGGCAACAACTACTGAACCCAATATCTGGGTACAGGGCATTTTATAGTCTAAAAGATAAGCATGTAAATGTCCATGGCAGGGTGGGAGTTAGGTGGGATTAAGCTAATATCTATGTTTGTTAATAATAATAGTTCTTTGTATTCTGAGAGTCCGTTCTTCATCGCGTCATGGTATCATCCCTTGGCTGCTGGGATACCGGTTATCTTGGATTTCTCATAGCACGGCCTGGTGCAGGCACAGCGAGGACCAATCAGCTTGTCCATTCTCAAGGCAACTTCTGCACAGCTATATCTTCTTTTCCAGCATACGCATCTAAGAAGACACTTTGTTTACAAAACAGCTCCTTGTTCACAGACTCATAGTGGGAAAGAAGGAAAGAAAGAAATAGATGGAGGGGGAAGAGAGACAAAGAGAGAAGAGAAAAAGAAGAGAAAGAGAGAGATGTTGGATACGTACCTGAATACAGAAAAAACATATTGTTTCATTTAATACTATATGAGTATAAAAGCTAAGATTAATAGATAAGATATAATTCATCCTCCACAGTACCATGCCTTACCATCCCCAAACCAACGGAATGTGCAAAAAGATGAATCACGTGGTAATAATAATTCTTGAAAACTCTGCCCTTAGACGAGCGAAATAGATGGCCAGAGAAGTTACTAGACCTTGTTGACACCTACAACAAGATCCCTGTAAGCTCAACAAATTGTACCCCTGCATACCTCATGAGAGCCAGACCAGGAAAATTGACAGTAGACTTTGAAATGGGCATTGTAGTTCCTGAAGAAGACACCTCAGATGCAGATTGGGATACCAGAAGAACATAGCAGTACAAGAAAATACAGGAATGTGTTGAGAGAAGTCTGGCAAAATCCAGAGAGAAGCAAGAAACCAACTTTAACAAAAGCGCACAAGGAACACCCTTAATACCAGGTGAATTGGTTTTGAAAAGGAGACTCCACAAATTAGAGGAATAATGGAAAGCAGAACCCTAGACTGTATCACCATCCAACTTTGATAACCAGAAGACCTGTCTGATCAGCAAAGACAATGGAGAAACAACAGCAACAGTGTCCAGAGATAATTTAAAGAAGTGCCTTCAACCACCACAACCAAAGGAATATGTACCTTGTCCAGAACCCGAGAAAGAGAAGCCAAAAACAATCCAGAAACTCATAGGAGAAGTACCCGCAGACTGGCCCCAAATAGAAGGTGCATACCTAATCCACAACCAGTAGAAGAACCCAGAGCAGAAGAACCACCCGTTGTAGCAGGGCCAGAGAACCCTGCAATCAGTGCACCTGCCAGTCCCGCTGTGAGAATCTGAAGACACTCAGGCATACCTGTGTTACGCAGATAAACACATGAGTCAGTAGACAGTGTTCGCACTACACCAGGATCAGGATTACACACTAGTGGAATACCGGTTTTACATAGATCAACACGTAGTAACTTGGGTCAAAACCACTAAGGTACAGACAATAGAGTACAAAACATAGGAAAAATGTAAATAAATCTTTAAAATGCAAATATGTAACCAATGTCAGTGTACAGAAGGGTGAAGAGTAGGCCAAAACAACCCAAACCAGATACACAACATCAGAAAGAGGGGTGAGTGGAGTTGGCGTAAGGAGCTGTTTAGGGAGAGCAGAATCTTGGCCAGTAGGTAACTCCAGGGCCAGGAGGTCTACAGCGCTTATGACTGGTAGAGGCCCTGCAGTACCTAGGACTCCTATGCCGAGGCACCTGTGGTAAGTGTTTGTTGTTGTGTAACTTTGAACTTTTAAGCCTACAGAGACTTTACCTGTTGGACTTTTGAACTTTTTCTAATTTTTAAAAATAGACCATAGCCACAGGACTGGTGGTGGCAAAAATACTTTAAACAGCCTGCACAAATGGACTAGCGCTGAATGGACTGGTTACCTGTTTTTCCCATTTTTCCCTGTTTTTTGTAAATTTTATTTTGATACTCTGTACAAATTTCAATGTAAATAGTTATGTTACGTTATGTTGTTGAAAAATGTTTCAGTCCCGGAGGACTAAAGTTAACTAGGGGGGAATGTGGCTCCCCTGCGAGGGATTGCCACAGGACCCACCGGTGCAGGGAGGGATGTACACCTTGGCACACACAGCATCCAACACGTTCCATCCCAGACCTGGAGGGGGAGCCCCACTGGCTGTCCTTAAGCCAGATCCCCTATAAAGATCCAGGCCTGAGGGGAGGAGTCAGTCAGTCTGCAGTCTGCAGAGGAGAGAGCAGTTAGTGAAGGAGCTGGTTGCTGGGACCAAGCCAGGACCAGAACAGGAAAGCTGACCCAGCTGTGTTGAGCCCTAGGGAGAGGGACGGAGGCCAGTGGGAGAGTAGGAAGAAGGAAGAAGGGAACAGATCAGAGAACCCTTTAGCCACCCGGACACCAGAGTCCGAAGCTACTATTCATTTACAGTGTAGCAGCAAAAGTACGGACAGACCAGGAGGATCTATTCCCCTGTAGTAAAGAATAGAAGACTCAAACCTGACCAAGCATAGAACCAGGGACCTAAGCAGATAATAGAGATCCCCACAGAAAGGTCCTCATTGTCGGTTGTGGAACAGCACTCTGAGAAGGAGCGGCTGGTTCAGCTACAGGCAGAGCTTAATACAGCACACACTAATAGAGGAGGCCTCACAACTCTCCAAGGTGAACATCCCAAGCTGCACCGAAACCTGGTTACCCTCCTGGATCATGCATGTTACCGGACATCAGTAAAAAAGTGCCGAAACGGAGACTATTGTGTGTGTGTGCCTGATTCCCTGATTCACAGCAGAACCGCTACTACTACTCCCCTCATCCACCCGCTGCCCTGAGGTAAAGCTCCATCTGTGGGGAGTTGTACTACCCAACGCTGCCTTCCCATCACCTTAGCGGCCTGCTGCAACGCTGGTAACCCTATTTCCAGGTACCACAGGTGGTGTCATGTTACCATTTCCCCCATCATCATCACCCCTTACCCCTGCCACTGAGGGTCTAGAGCACGGAACTGGGAACCGACCAGCCGTGATCCCCCACCGAAGTAACCCCCTGTCCCGGTCTCCGAGTACCCCCTACCCTGTCGACCGGATCACTGCCCCATAGCAACCCACAGTGTACCTTGACAGCGGCCACCCACAGAGCTGCAGGAGGTCCGCTTTTCAGCAGTGCTTAGAAAACACTGTCAGCAGTGTTTTCCTGTGCCCTGAGGAAAAGCATCTGTCATGCAGCTCTGTGTGCAGCCTCTGTCAAGGTACACTGCGGGTTGCTATGGGGCAGCGTCAGCAGCCAGGGCTTCCCATTAACGCTGCTCACTTCTACTGAAAACTTCTATGTTTTCAGTGGAGCCGTCAGGAGCTGGGGCAGACGCAGGACTGACCCCAGCCATACACTAATCATATCACATACGCACAGTTTACAAAGGCATAGGTAACTTTTCCCTATTCTTGGACCAGACTATTTAATGCAGAATAACTCACCCAGAATGGAGGTAGACCAAGTTCACAGAAAAAAGGCAAGGTTGTAAGAATGAGCATCTCAACTTATGCTGCAGCCTGTTAAGGTACCGTCACATGCCACCATATGGCTTCCATATCGCTGGTGATTTGACGTGAGCACGCACGTTTCGGGCACTTTTTTCAGATCGCTTCGGAGATGTCACATGTAGCGGTTTTGTGTGCGTTCACCGGCAATCCTGCGTTCCGGAAATCGCCTGACCAAGACCGGAAGCGATCTTCCCTTCTCACATCGCCACCTCAGACGCCTTGACCACATCAGCGATGTGGGTGAAGAGTTTGGCTGCGGCAAGGAGATAGGCGTGCCAGAGTGTGTTACACCGCGCCCCTACCACTCCGATTGGCCTACACGACTGCGTTACCACCAAGTCACCAATTGCTGCAGACGAGGCACGGAAAACAAAACGCTCAGGAATGCGTACGGGTTTGATTCCAGAATATCTGAGCTCGCTTTCTACATCACTTAGGGATGAGCAAAGTATACGGTAACCGCATTGCTCAGGATTACACATCCTGAGCAATCCGGTGACCGCATTGCGGGTCACAGTACCCCTCCGAAAACTGCAGCCTGCATGATTTTTAGTGCAGGCTGCAGATCCGGAGCTGGTAACCGGATTGCATGTAGTGCAATCCGGTTACCATAATGGGCTCCTATGGGGAGCATTCTTGCTCCAATTTTGAGCTTTTTGAAAGCTCAAAACCGGATCAGGTTTCCAAAATAGAACCGCATATGTGACCCTAGCCTTAAATGGGTTCCGTCTTATAATGTCAGTGTATGTCTTACAATCAGCTTATATGTCCCCCCATCATGCTATATATGTCCTTCATCCTGGTATCCTGGTATATATCTCCCAACAGCAGTTTTAAGATCTTTCCACAGGCCATGGCCACTTAAGAACTATCCAGTGCTTAGTTCCCATCCATTTTGGGTGCTTCTTGAAGTATATTATCCTGCTGGAAGACCCATTACCTAGGTCTTAACCCACCTCTCTGACACTGAGCACTACATTGTGACCCAAAATTCTTTGGCAATCTTCAGATTTCATGATGCCTTGCACACAGTCAAGGTACTCAGCGCCAGACGCAGCAAAAACAACCCCCACAATTTGAACCTCCACTATATTTTACTATAGGTACAATGTGATTTTCTTTGCAGGCCTTATTCCATTCTCGGTAAACAGTAGAATGATGTGCTTTTCCAGAAAGCTCTATCTTTGTCTCATCAGTCCACAAGAAACTGTCACAAAGGGATTTTGACTTACGTACGTTTTGGCAAACTGCAATATAGCTGTTTTATGTCTCTGTTGGGAATGGCATCCTCCTATGTCTCCTACCATAGCGTTTCAATTCATTCAAATATCAATGGATAACTCACAATGATACTGATGCATCCTGAGCCTGCAGAACAGCTTGCATTTCTTTGGAATCTGATTGGGGCCGCTCAGCCACCATCCAGACTACGCTGCCTTCTAACATTTCATCAATGTTTTTCTGCTTTTCACGTTTAGAGAAATTAGCTAAAGTGCTATATTTTGTAATCTTCTTGATTATGTTGCACACAGTGGACAAAGGAACATCAATATCCATAGAAAGGGACTGATAGACTTGAGATTGTTGATATTTTTCAAGTTCTCAGACAGTTCTCTTTTTCTCTTTCTGTTTTCCATGTTTAGTGTGGCACACACAGACACATAATGCAAAGATAGATTCAATATCTCCACTTTTTATTTGGTTTTAGGCGTGATTTTTATATTCCCAACACCTCTCATTTGCCACTGATGAGTTTGAATGAGCATCACATGCTTGAAACAAAGTTGTTTGCCCACAATTTTGGAAAAGCGCCAACATTTTGTCCATGCCCATTTTTTCTGATTTTGTATGACAGTATGTACAATTTGCCCCTTTGTTTCTCTGTTTTTTTTATGTGGGTTTTGTTGTTCTAATACACACAAAGGAAAAAAATAAGTGTATGACAAAACATGGGTAATTGCAATAATTATTTGTCAGAAATTGTGAAGGAAATATGTATTTGTAGGAATAATTGTATAACAGCAGCAAGTAGTAATAATTTTTTATTAATTCCAGTATGCCATCTCTACACAAAAGACATAACCTCTCCTTATCTTGATTACAGGAACTGAAATCCAAGGGTGGTTTCCATGAGAATAAAGAGGGTGAAATTTGTCACACCTCTGCAAGTTTCAAAGGACTGACCAAATGATGCCTAGTGGCAGTGTTTCACATTATCTATTTACTATAGTAAGGGGGCTGCTTGCAAAAAACAGGGCATTTAATATGCTATGTATTAATTATGAAATCAGCCATGGTCCAGTCACAGACAGAGATTAGAATATTACATTTAGAGGCTGTCGTGGAAATCTGAGGTGTGGCAAAAGCCAAACTTGTGAAAATCTGGGTGACACAAAAGAAAGCTGTTTGCATGCAGTGGGCAGCCAAAAGCTGCTGTGATCCATATTTTATCTCTCCTTCCCCCAAGGATACAGAAGAATAACTCTAGACTGGAAGTTAGGTATTTCTGTATCTCTTCCATTTTATTTTATAACTCTTTGCATATGCTAGAGTGGATCTCAATGAATTAGAATAACATCAAAAAGTTTATTTATTTCAGTAATTAAATACAAAAAGGGGAATGGATATATTATATAGTCATTACCACAAAGTGATCTATTTCAAGTGTTTTTTTCTGTTAATGTTGTTGATTATGGTTTACAGCCAGTAAAAACCCAAATGTCATTATTTCAGAAAATTAATGAAGGGAGGATGAAGGGTTAAAAACTGCGATGCCGTATTCCAGGAGATCGGTTTATTAGTTAACGTGTTTTAGGGCTTCCAGAAATGCCTTGAAACATGGCAATATTACATTGATATTTAATGATATTCTAATTCATTGACATGCACTAGTTTGTGTGTCCTTTTTATTTTTCCTGTATAGCGTAAACAAAGGTGCAATAGGGTCTTATCTCAAAAATTAAGTTATAACAGTGGTGATATTCACTGCTCACCTGACTTGGTTGTGCGACCCACAAACAGTATATATGCTTTGCACTGCTGCCACTGAATCCACACTTCCACGTGCAAGGCAGTTTTCAGAAGAACGGTGTGTCACGATCTGCGCAGCTATATAGGAATAAGGAACACGAAGGATCTATAAACCTGCATTTTATTTGTTATCTTTACATGTTTCGGAGCTGTCCCAACTCATTCCTCAGGATTCACCATCCCGAAGGAGTTGGGATAGCTCCGAAACGCGTAGGAATAAGAAATAAAACACCGGTTTAAAGATATTTTGTGGTCCTTATTCCTATACAGCAGCGTGGATCGTGACACACCATCCTTCTGAACTTATTTTTATCTTTTATATTTTTTATTTTAAGCACTGTTATTTTTATATCAAAGCTTAAAATTTTAATGAATTTGATCCTTGTATGCTCTAAAGAATTCAGTAGCCTTAAAGAGAGTGTGTCAGACAGTCGTATATTTCGGGGACTCTTCGCCCTGTGTGTTTGGTGAGTGGTAAAAGTGTGTTGTGTAACTGGCGTGTGAGGATGGTGTCGAGGTGTGATTTATGCTTACTTTATAGCCTATAACATTGGTTGAGTGCTGGATTGAGTGAGAGAAAATAAATTAACCCTTGCAGCCGTATCCTCGTCACATGCTGAGAAGCAGGTACAATACAGAAATACTTCATTTTCTGAAACAATTTCAAAGGTGCCAACACTTTCGGCCATGGCTGTAACTCTTATTATATTTTATATAGTGACTGCAGTCTTATTGAACTGTTTTTGCCACTATTAAAATTGAGACCACCATATTTGTTTATTATTTAGTTCTCATAATAGTATTTTTTTCTGCATAATATACACTACAACAACCACAATTCAGTGAGAAAAGTGTATACCACTGGTTTGTCATTGAGGCTTGGCACCTACACTTCTCTTTTCTCTATATTTGTTTGGAGATGCAAGCTGGCTTGTCTTAGCTGCAGTTGGCGCGTTCTGCCAGTGATATGTGATACAGTCTTGGCATGAGACCTGCATTTCCTTGGGGAGGGCATCCAAAACAGTCAGAGGGTAGGGAGGAGAGCAATGCACAGCTGCTGAACCCCATATTATCTTACATGAAGGAGGGGGGAGAGTTGGGTCTACATATGGATGTGAAATGGAACTGAGTCCTGGAAACAAAAACAACAATCTCAGGTTATGGATTATTCAGAGTGGCACATGACTATAAATATATGTATACATGTGTGTATAAATCTATGCACAATTAACCTAGATACAGCAAAGAGTTAAGAATTCTGTTATTTTATGCATTTAATACTGTGTTGCTTAGAAGGAAAATGCATGAACCTCAATGTCAGTAAACATGAGGACAGAACATGAAGACCATTTCTGTACGTTATGATGTTTTGGTTACATTGTGGGATAATAATATAACAAACCGAAACAAATGAGATGGAACATATGTTGGTATAAGTGCAATTTGAAGATGCACATTCACACTGTAACCACTATCAAAAATAACCTAGAAAAAAAAAATTAAGCAGTAAATAAATAAGTAAATAGTAATAGTACATGTAAATGATATATGGTAGTCAGTTGGCAAGATTTTGATCAAAAAAGCGTAACACCATCCCACCTCGACAATGTGTACCCAATCCGGCTGGACCTTGATCAGGGTGGAGCCATTTTTTAGCACGACAATGCCAGGCAATATTTTGCTTGTGCTACTGTTTAGCATGTTTAGGCCTGCATTGCTAAACATGCTAAAATGGAAATGTCTCTTATCTTCCATAGCTCTTACATCATTGGTCAGAAAATGCAAAGAGTTGCCAGCAGCAGATTTTGATGATTTATGTGACCAAGTAAATTCCGTGTGGCAGAATATTCCTCAGACAACCGTTGTTGTTGGTTTTGTAATTTCAATGTTTTGGAATTTTATATTGCTCAGTATAGGAAATAATGACTGCTTTAATTATTGCCTATTGTACAAGACACAAACACAATTTACATGTACATACACTTAAATGTTTTGGTTAATTAGACCATTTATATATTCTGACGCTAGAGTAAAGGCCCCGTTAAACGCTGTCATGTCCCAGCGATCCCACCAACGATCGGGATCGCTGGGACATTGCTATCTGATCGCTGGTGAGCTGTCACACAGGTAGACTCACCAACAATCAGCAACCAGCCAGAATGCTGGTAACCAGGGTAAACATCGGGTAACTAAGCAGAGCGTTGCACTTAGTTACCCTATGTTTACCCTGGTTAACATGTCCCAGCCGCTTACTGTGCGGCGTTGGGCATCGGCCAGGAGGTCGTTGATCGTTGGTCTCCCGCTGTTACACACGCCGATGCTGGCTGACCAGCAGGAGACCAATGATCAAAAAATGGTCCTGGCCATTTACCAATGATCAGCGATCAGCGAGCTGATCGCTGCTTGTTGGTACATGTCACATGCAGTGGCGTCGCTATGAGGTCGCTGCAACATCACAAAACTGGTGATGTTGCAACGATATCGTTAGCGATATCATTGCATATAACCCTGCCTTAACTAGAGATTGTGCTACACTGATATTGTATCCTGTGTGTGTATGTGACTCATGCTGCATGTGGTCCAGAAGAGCTGAATCTTCTGTTTAGAGAGGTTGGTTCATTTTCTTAAATGGGTAAAATGGCTAAATACAAGTAACTTTGCAACAAGTCCCTTATTCCAAAATGGATGGGAATTTATTTCTATATTTTCCTGCTTATTGACTAGGTATCATGGGTGTCTTCCATCCTTGAGAGTTCAAATAAAGATGTGGTATTAGATTAGCGCTACAAACCACTCCAGGCGATCGTTCTGTATAAATTACCTTAAAGCTTTATTCAATCGATGTAGAATGCCCAGTCTCCACAACGCGTTTCGGCGCTAATTGCGCCTTTCTCAAGTGTCAAGTGTCAAGAAGACACTTGAGAAAGGCGCAATTAGCGCCGAAACGCGTTGTGGAGACTGGGCATTCTACATCGATTGAATAAAGCTTTAAGGTAATTTATACAGAACGATCGCCTGGAGTGGTTTGTAGCGCTAATCTAATACCACATCTTTATTTGAACGCACACGTATCCTCCCATTGGGAAGCGTGGTATTCAGCAGCTGGGCACCCAGGACGCATCAGACGTCAATCACCACTTCTTTGGAACAAGCACGAGAATCAGCAGCGTGTGCATATTGGAAATCACGCTCATCCCTGCTTGCAGCACACCGGCTGATGTGGAAACCCTTTGGGGTAACAAATCAGTGCATAAACTAGTTGTGCGGTCAGCACAACTAGAGAAGGTGAGCCCTAGATATATTTAACCGCTCTCATGCCATAAACATCAGCAGTTTGGCGCAACATTGTTTTTGTTTCTTATATTCCATCCTTGAGAGACCTTTGACAAGTCTGGTACTTGAGGGTCAAATTACATTGTGAAGCTCTGGTATTTAAATGCATATACTTTCTTTAGATGCTGCAGGGGTTAAGGACTTTCCTTGCTGGTAGTGTCATGATATTCTCTGTTTCCTAGGAGACTTATGACTTCTTCGGACCTAAGTCTCATGTATGAACTGAGACTTCATATTAAACATGTCCTTTTCCATTGGCATTGGAGGAGTTAATGTTAGTCTTCTCTCGAGTCTCTTTATTGTAGTGGATGGGACTAGTGCTCCCGCTGGCCTTCCCTAGTGAGGATTAACATCAGGGTCAGCGAAAGGCTTAGGTTTCCTGCTCGGCGACAAGGTGAAAGAACTTGTATAGTGACAGTAGGGAGATCAGGGCACGGCCACAGGTGAGTGCAGGTGGTCACCTCTCCCCCGTTCCCTATGAGCAGGGCCCTCCATTGTATTTATCCCTTTGATGTTTCCCTTTCTGTTGTTTTTATGTTTTTGCACATCGGACATCGTTAGTCTGTGCGCCACTGTCACACACGGTAACTGGACATCCCCTTAGTCCAAGCGTGATGTAATATCCAGCCTGAGATTCTTTTTTCTCTGACCCATTATGGATCCTGCAGCTGCATTAGCCCAGTTTAAGTAGACTCTGTCACAGGAGGTGACAGATCTGTGGGAACAGGTGGTGCAGCAGTTGCGTTATATCGCGGGTTTGCCGGTCTCTGCCCAGGCTCAGACCCAGGCAGAACCCAAGATACCCGTCCCTGATTTTGGTTTTTCGGGGGCGTGATAAATTTCAGGCATTTCAGAAGGCTTGCAAATTATACTTCAGGCTCCACCCATGATCTTCATGTAGCGAAGAACAGAAGGTGGGGATCGTTGTCTCCCTGTTGCGACGAGATCCCCAATCCTGGGCTTTCTCTCTACTGATCGACTCTCCATCTATGCGGTCGGTAGATGAGTTTTTTGTGGCTTTGGCCCATGTCTATGGGGACCCTGATGGGTTTTCTTTGGCAGATTCGAATCTCCATAGACTCTGGCAGGGGAAGCGGCCGGCTGAGGACTATGGCTCAGAGTTCCGTAGGTGGGCCACGGACACCCAATGGAATGACCCAGCTGTTAGGAGTCATTTCTGTCATGGCTTGTCTAGTAGGCTCCAGGGTTCCATGGCTCAGTACTCTACTCCAGAGTCCCTGGAGGCCGAGATGTCTCTTGCCATCAGAATAGACCGGCGCCTCAGGGAAAGGCCCACTCAGCTCCAGCCCCCTATTCTCCCCATGAAGAAGGTCCCACTGGTGCAGGTGGATGAACCAATTCAGATAGGGGGGGGGGTGCCCCTCATGTTGGGTTGCCTGTAGTTCGCTTTAGGGTGGGGGCATATTTTTACTGAGGGCATAAGGGTCACCTTATGAGTGTCTGTCCATCCATCCCCAGACAACCATCTCAAAAGCCATCTCCCTAGGTCATGTAGAGAGTGGCGACCTAAGCGTGTATGTGTTCTTTGTTTTTCCCTCTTTTCCGGCTACTATCCCCCAGGACAAAGAGGGGATCCCATTCCCACTCTTCAGGGTTATGTTGGGTCTCAGTCTCCCCTCCAGGGATCCATGGGAGGTGTTGTCCATCCTGGGGTCCCGACTCCTGAATGTACAGTTCCTAAGCCACTTCTGTCAGAGGTGTTTGCTCCCAATACAAAGTCTGAAGAGCCACCTCCCCATGACATTTTGAGGAAGGCGACTTGGGCTTATACATTTCCTCGGCCATAACTCCCATGAGAAGCTCGTGTCCCTCCAGTTAGGCGGCTCGGGATAAATGCCGGCACTGCTCTCAGGGCCAGTTCTCCATTTCTGCACTGGGTCCTTCCGGCCGGTGATTGTACCAGCCTGGATTCGGGTGCACCTCAACACCCTATGATCCTTTTTTTTTCCCAACAGCTTCTCCGCCGTCTGACTTCTCGCTCCCTACAGGAGCTCACCTCAGCTTCGTTCTGCCTACCTTTCCCTCCAGTTTGGCGGCTCAGGGATAAACGCCCGTACCGCTTTCGGGGCCGGTTCTCCTTTTCTGAACAGGGTCCTTCCGGCCGGTGATTGTAACAGCCTGGATTCGGGTGCACCTCAACACCCTAGGATCCTCTTTCTTTTCAAACAGCTTCTCCGCTGTCTGACTCCTCGCTCCCTACAGGAGCTCACCTCAGCTTCGTTCTGCCTAACTTTCTTCCCGCTCTTCCACTACCCACCTAAGCTCCTCCCACCAGGCCTAGGGCTCCCTGACAACGGGTCCACCCACGTCCTGACTACACTAAAGTGCATGGATGGGTAAATTGAGGATCCCTTATGTGACATCCCAATCCCTTAGTCACAGGAGTACCACACTTTCTCTTATGGGTGCAGTACCCTTACGTGGTGTCCTGACCAGTGGGACCACACAGATATGTTGTAAATTTAAACAAACTAAGCATTACCAACGTTTATCTAGATGTCCCATGAGCTGTCATAAAAACAAGGGAAAAGTTGCCTTGTGATGTAGGTCCAGGAGGCATCCTTTATCCTTCTGTCTGCATACCCTTGGTCTCTAGGGTCCCACAGCTCAGGCCTCTCCTGGACAAGGACAATGAGCATTTCCACATTAATGTGGGGTAGGCCATGCTGGATCTGTGGGGGATTCCTTCCAACACTAGTCAGATTTCAGCCAGCTGCTATTTCCTCAGTAGTCATGTGACGCCTCCTTATGAGCACTTATTATGAACTTCAAACTGTTTCAGGTGTGAAAAAATGTATCAGACTCGGATGGCCCGTTTGCGGTTCATGTGTTTTGTCAGACCCATAGACTTGCATTATCGAGTCTCGTGCGTGAATTGCATACTGTCGTAGCATGTTGCGACTGCTTTCTCGTCCGTAAGGCGGACAAGAAAAAAATGCCCGACACTCGCAAATGTGGTCTCGGACATTGAATAATATTGGTCCGACTGCAAAGCAAGAAAAACTCGCATTGCAGTCATCCGACTTTCACGCCAGTGTGTCCGTACCCGCAAGGGCTCATACTGTCTTGCGAGACAGTGTTGGTGTATTTTTTTTTATTACCGTACATTAAAGATAAAAAAAAAAAATTGGGAAGCACTCCGATGCCCTTGGAAGACACGTGGAGGAGGGCCTCATTAAATAAAGTATGTTCCCATTATTAGGAAGTGGGTCTCCCATAGTGTTGCCTTATGCAGGGCTGCCAAGAATTGCGAGGCACTCCAATGCCCCTTGGAGGACACGTGGAGGAGGGCATCATTAAATAAAGTATGTTCCCATTATTAAGAAGGATTTGGGTCTCCCATAGTGTTGCCTTAGAAAGCAAAGTTTTTGTGTTACCGGGAATCCTCCGCGCTGACATCAGGAGACAATTTTGATTTTATTCTTTATTCATCACACACACCAAACAGAAGGAAGCCGACGCGTATCGTAGCCATATGGCCACTTCATCATTCTCGGTAATACAAAAACTTTGCTTTCTTATCCTTGACGGGATCTGCAGCGACTTTTTACGTTTACAAGGTTGGTTGTGAACCTTCACAACCTGAGTAGGTGAGTGGATTACTGCGATATTAACCCCTGGTATCCACATTTATTGCTCTATTGTGCGCTCTGCTCCCCTTATATATATTTTATAGTGTTGCCTTATGCAGGGCTGTCAAAAATCAGGAGGCACTCCAATGCCCCTTGGAAGAGAGGTGGAGGAGGGCCTCATAAAAACAACGTTCCCATTACAAAGGAGTGGGTCTCCTATACTTGTAATTCCCATGCATTTAGTATGGACTGACAAACATTTACCCATGGGGGGTATTCATGAATATACTGAATAACTTTTTTTTTCTTACGGGCATAAAGACCCTTTAAAAATATTATATGGGTGTTGCATTATGGACCACGGTCACCCACGTGATATGGTGGTGGAGGATGAGGAGAAGGAGGAGGACTAGAGCAAATAGCCAAAAGCAGGAAGTGTATACCCATGTGTGGGGGTGAAGACGAGCATGGGAATATACCTCCCCAAAAAAGACACTGGCTTTGAGTTTATTTTATGCTTCTATCATTTGGTGGTGTTAAGAAGTGTGGCCCAATCCAGCCCTTGTTCATTTTGATAAGAGTCAGCCTGTCAGAATTTTCAGTTGACAGGCGGGTGCGCTTATCAGTAATAAATACTCCTGCGGCACAATAAACCCACTCTGATGAAACACTAGCGGCAGGGCAGGCCAAGACTTCCAAGGCATAAATGAAGAGAGCCAGTTCATGCCGCTTGTCCAGCTTGGATACGCAATAATTATAAGGCACAGAGGAATCACGGAGGACTTTGGTACTGTCGGCAAGGTACTCCTTCAGCATCTTCCCAAACTTTCCATTCCTTGTGAGAGTGCCCCGCGCCTCAGGGCCTGTGCCATGGTTGGGGCTGAGAAAACTCTCCCAGAACTTTGACAGTGTTCCCCTGCCTCTGCTGGATTGGAGTTGTGTTTCTCTCGCCTGTACTCCCGGTTGTTCACCGAACTGTGACCTCTGCCACCAGCGTTTTCAGATGGGAATTTTTTTAATAATTCGGCAGCAAGGGCCTTCTGGTACTGCACCATTTTTGTAGACCCCTCTGCCTTGGCAGTAAGAGACATAAAGTTCTCCTTGTAGCGTGATTCTAAAAGTGTCACCAACTAGTAACAAGTGTCACCAAAATTTTGAGAATGTGAGGTTAACGGGAAAGGCAGCGTAACATCAACTCAGCCATGTGCACCAGACTGGTAACAGGCTAGACTTCCGTGTCCTCACCAAGAGAACATCTGACCATGCTCTCCTCCTCCTCCCTGTCCTCTGGCCATCCAAACTGAATAGACGGCATGACAGTTTGCAGGTAGTACCATCTATAGCTCATGAAACTACCTCCTGTTCTTCCTCCTCCTCCTTATTGTCCCCCAATTCACATTGGGATGAGATGAGACTGGGGGCAACCCTGATTGAGTTAGGGATTGCAATCCTTGGCGTCGGGAGGACATGTTCAGTCCCAAGGTCCGACTGGGTCCCAGGTTCCACTATGTTAACCCAGTTTGCCGTCTGCGAGATATATTGTCCCTGCCCACAATCACTTGTCCACGTGTCTATGGTTAGGTGACTTTCCTGGTAACTGTGTTGTTAAGGGCACGGCCAATGTTTTGGGACATGTGCTTGTGTAATGCAGGGATGGCACACCGGGAAATATAGTGACAGCTGGGGACTGAGTAACGAGGAACAGCCGCCACCATCAGGTTGCAGAATGTTTCCATCTCTACTAGCCTAAAAGGGAACATTTTGAGCACAAGCAGTCACGAAGTGTGGAAATTCAGTAGTGTAGCCTGTGGGGCATTGATTGAGTATTTGCGCTTGCGTTCCAAGGGCTGGGGTATAGACAACTGAACGCTGTGATGGGACAAGGACATGGACATGGTTGCTAATGGTGGTATTTCAGATTGTGCAACGACAGGTGCAGGACAGGAGACATCGTCGCATACACTATGGACAGGGGATTGTCTTGCATGCAAAGCAGTGGTGTCACCCGCAGACACTGTTTCTGGACTCTCGGGTTTGGCCCACAAAGTCAGGTGTTTTGCTTCCATGTGCCTGATCATGCTGGTGGTGGTCAGGCTGGTAGTTTTGCTACACCTGCTGATGCTGGCATGGAAGGAGGTGCAAATGGCCTTTTTGGAATTATCGTCAGGGTTCTTTAAAAACAGCCAGACTCGGGAAGACCTAACAGTTGTATTGGCAACTTCCATCGGGTTGGTGTTACGGACAATGGTTGCCCACCTTCTGTCTGCAGCCACCACACTGCTTCTTCATGCCTGTTCGGGTGCTTCGCCTCCCTCCCCCTGTGCGCTGCTGTCCTGGCTCTGCATGTCCTCCTGCCAGGTTGGGTCAGTTACTATATCATCCACCACGTCATCTTCCACTTGCACAGCCTGGTCCTCTTCCTGACTTTCTGGCAATTGTATCTCATCATCGTCCACCTCTTGTGAAACTTTACCACTGTTGCCTTCATGTGACTGTGGCTGCTCAAATATTTGGGCATCGCTACATACGATCTCCTCTTGCCCCCCCTTTAAGTGGAGTGGGAGAGAGGCTCAAATCTATAAATGGAAAAGTAACCAGCTCTTCAGAGTATCCAAGCGTGGGATCCCACTCGGCATGGTGGGAGGAAGGAGGATCAAGGTGAGGAATATGCAGTCCAGAGTCACGGCTACTGAGACTTGACCATGTGGAAGACGGGGTGGATGTGGTGGCAAACTGACTGGAAGCATTATCCGCTATCCAACTAACAACCTTTTGATACTGCTATGGGTTTAACTCCTTGCCGACACAGGACGTTGTACAACATCCTGGTCCGGTAAGGGGGCTTTGATGTGAGCTCTGGCGCGGCGCTCACATCAAAGCTCCGACATCTCAGCTGATCTCATCAGCTGAGATGTCGGGGTAACAGCACCGATTGGATCGGCGCTGTTAACCCCTTGGATCCCGCCGTCAATAGCTGACAGCGGGATCCAAGGCGGCTTCGACGGGTAACGCGCTGTTCCCTGCCTGCTCCGGAGATCCTGCAATAGTATTGCGGGATCTCCGGCGCTCACGTGACAGCCCGGGGTCCTGGCTAGACCCCGGATACTGTCAGAGCGCAGTTACGTGTAATGGTTGGCAGCCACAACACGGCCGCTGCAGCTCATCTGTATCTCCCAGAAGCGATCAAATTGTGCAGCAAGGTGCCTCTTAAAGAGGCAGTGTAAAAATAAGAATGAATTGATTAATAAAGTTTTTAAAAACCTGTTAAAAAAAAAAAACATAAAAGTTCAAATCACCCCCCTTTTCCCCCAATCACAATAAAAGTATTAAAAAATTTTTAAAAATACACATGTTTGGTATCGCTGCATTCAGAACCGCCCGATCTATCATCATATTAAATCTGTTAATGAGAGCTGTAAACTCCGTAACAGAAAAAAAGGTCCAAACGCCAAAATTCAGTTTTTTTGGTTGCAGCAACATTGCAATTAAATGCAATAATGGGCGATCAAAACTGCAGATCCCGCCAAAAATGGTATCATTAGAAACGTTATCTCAAGACGCAAAAAATAAGCTGTCACACAGCTCCATATCCCAAAAAATGAGGGCGCTACGGGTCGCAGAAAAAGGCGCGAAAAGTCAGTTTTTGTTTTTTTGCAAACTTCTGAATTTTTTTTCACCACCTAGATACCAGTAAAGGTATACATGTTGAGTGTCTACAAACTCGTACCGACCCGAGGCATCACCCTGTCATGTCGGTTTTACCATATAGTGAACATGGCGACTAAAATACCCAAAAAACAGATGTGTTATTGCACTTTTTTTGCAATTTAACTGCATTTAGAATTTTTTTGCAATTTTCCTGTACACTATATGGTAAAATAAATTATTGCATATGACAGTACATCTTGTCCCACAAAAAACAAGCTCTCATATGTCTATATTGACGGAAAAATAAAAAAGTTATGGCTCTGGGAAGCAGAGGAGCAAAAAACGAAAATGAAAAATGAAAAATTTCGCAGTCATGAAGGGGTTAATAGTGATGTGCTGCAGTCACTTAGGAATTGGGACAGGAAGGTCGGTTGAGAAGATGTGGGTGTTTGTTGTGTGGTACAATTGTAGCTTGCCCACTGCCTCATCCTCTGCATGCACCATCACCATCACGTACAGTTCCTTGCCCCTCGCCACGTGCCTTAGGCATTTTAAATGGAGGACTGTATACATTGCTACAGAAGCATCGCAGTCTGCTATCTACCTTGTCTGCCTATATACACTGTGGATTAGTGTGGAGGCACACAGGCGTGAGACTCGCGCGAGTGCAATGCGTGAAAAAAACGCATTGCACTCGGACCAGTGTTGCCCTATCAGGCAGGGCACACTGGTGCGAGTCCCACTCACCTAACTCGCATTGCGAGTCAGAAGCGAGTGCAGTCGCAGCATGCTGCGACTGCACACGATTCTGATGTGCGTGAGCGCAATGCAAGTGTATGGGGGCGAGAAAATCTCGCCGCCATACAGCACACGGTGCAAGTTTGTAGCACCATGCTACAATAGCTAAATCAGGTTTAATAGGCTCCCGCTGTTACTTCCGGGGCCGCCTATTAAGCTCATTGCATATTCAGTGCACTGTCAAAATAACAGCCAATCACAGGAGCTCACACTCAATGGGAGCCTCTGTGATTGGCTGTTGTAATCAGACTTGATTTTCTCAATCTGGACAGTGATTCTGCTTGGTTGCCATACACATTAGTGTATGGCAACCAACCTGGTGTTGTAGGGTGTCAAATAAATAATTATTAAAAAAAAAAACCGCGTGGGGCTTCGCAGCATTTTTAAGTCCAGCCCGATGAAAGCAGGCAAACTGCGAGCTGCCACCCTCAGTTGCTTAATTTCCCCTTGGCTGGAAAAAAAAAATGCGTGGGCTCCGCCCTATTTTCCATGCCAGCCAAGGTAAAACTAGGCAGCTGAGGGCTGGTATTCTCAGCGGGGTGAGGGCCCATTGTTATAGGGCCCCCCCACACTAAAGAATAGCAGCCCGCAGCCGCTGGCTGGTATATGCGCCGCTCATACTGCAGCCGCGGTCACAGGAGAGTTAACTCTCTGCTTACCGGCGCTGCAGTGATCGGTAAGCAGGGAGTTAAATCCAGCAGTTTATGAATGAGTCGAGGCGCTGTGCTGTCGGCACTGCTTAAGCGTTGCTATAGTAACCGATAGTTTGGTTACTATAGCAACGGGGCCGGCGGGTGACGTCACCGCTTAATGCTCACAGCCTCACTGACTCATCACACAGCAGGGGAGCGCATTTTCGCCCCCTGTGGTGTGATGTAGCAGAGCTGAATGAGTTGAAAAGAAGAAGAAGGAAGACAGAAGACAGAAGAAAGAAGAGAGAAGACCTGGATCTTTGGAGGGATATGTGGTGGTAATAAAGATGGAGTCCCTAATGGTGTCTGTGTCTTTATTTTTAATAAAGAATTTTTCTCTGTGTGGTGTTTTTTTAACCCTTTATTGGAGATTCTTAGTGGCCGGGTCAAACTTGGCCTGACATTAAGAATCTCGGGCTTAATACCAGCTTGTATAACAAAGCTGGTATTAACCCCTTTATTACCCAGTGTGCCACCGCCCACCAGGGCCGCTGGAAGAGCCCGGTAAGGTGCCTGGAAATGGCGTTTATTATTAATGCGCCATTTTCAGGGGCGGCTGCGGGCTGCTATTCTTTAGCGTGGGGGGCCCTATAACAATGGGCCCTCACCCCGCTGAGAATACAAGCCCTCAGCTGCCTAGTTTTACCTTGGCTGGCATGGAAAATAGGGCGGAGCCCACACATTTTTTTTTGCCAGCCAAGGGGAAATTAAGCAGCTGAGGGTGGCAGCTCGCAGTTTGCCTGCTTTCATCGGGCTAGACTTAAAAATGCTGCGAAGCCCCACGCGTTTTTTTTTTTAAAATAATTATTTATTTGACACCCTACAATGCCAGGATGGTTGCCATACACTAATGTGTATGGCAACCAAGCAGAATCACTGTCCAGATTGAGAAAATCCAGTCTGATTACGACAGCCAATCACAGAAGCTCCCATTGAGTGTGAGCTCCTGTGATTGGCTGTTATTTTGACAGTGCAGTGAATATGCAATGACCTTAATAGGCGGCCCCGGAAGTAACAGCGGGAGCCTATTAAACCTGATTTAGCTATTGTAGCAGATACAGAATGAGAAAGACCATGTTAAAAACGCATTGCACACTGACCACACTCGCACCACAGTCACACCACATTCATCACTCTGGCACCATACTCGCAGCACACTCGGACCACACTCGCACCACACTTGCAACACACTTGCACAGTACTCGCATCACTGTCATGCATCAAAAACGCTCCGTTTTTGATGCATGACAGTGTGCCTCCACCCTTAATCCTGAAAAGGACTGTTTTTATAGAGAGATGGGACTGTGTAACAGGCTACAGAAGCACTAGAGTGAGTGGAATGGAGCCTCCTGTGCTATACACACCGCAGTCTGCTATGTACCATGCCTGCCTATATACACTGCCTGTATACAGCTAGATTAATCCTGAAAAGGACTGTTTTTTTAGAGAGCTGGATCAGTGTAACAGTCTACAGAAGCACTAGAGTGGAGTGGAGCCTCCTGTGCTATATGCACTGCAGTCTGCTTTATACCCTGCATTCCTATATACACTGCCTGTATACAGCTGGATTAGTCCTGTAAAGGACTGTTTGTTTAGATGGATTGTGTACCCTACCTAGTACTTACACTACATAAGACACACATTAAATCTGTTCCTAGCTCAGCAGCACCTCTCGCTACACTAGCTGACTGTGGATCAGAGTGACAATCACAGTGCCATCAGGCCTTATATAGATCTGATGATGCTGTGTGGCCAGCCAATCACTGTCATGCCACAACCAACATGGCTGCGGAATTATAGTGTGTGGCAGCCAATCCCTGCATGTGGGCTGGCTCTGTAAAGAGCGCCAACATGCAGGGAGGGGGAGCCGAGCATGTGCCCGAGCATCCTGAGTACTGAGATGCTCAGGAGAGCACCGAGTACTAGTGAGCATGCTCGCTCATCACTAGTAAAAACTCTGCTCATATATGGGACCAAGCGATGATAGACGATCCACGCTGCTGCATTAAAAGATGAATCCAACAAAGTCTTCAGGGTAAAGGTGTTTATTGCTTCAATGCGTTTCCAGACCATCCTAGTCTCTTCATCAGGTATACACCAAAAAAAATTTTCCCATCTGTTTTCTAGTCAAAACTCTGGAACGCTTCAATTAATTAGAGTAATTCTGAGATTGTTTTTTCGCGACACATTGTACTTTATGTTAATGGAAAATTAAAGTTGATTTTTTTTGTGTGCAATTGTGAAAATATCAAAATGTATTAAAAATGTAACTTCTCAATTTCAAACTTTCAATTTTTATACTTCAACCAGTTAGTGATGCTGTACAAACTAATTAATAAATATGATTTCCCATATGTCTATTTTACATCCGCATCATTTATAATAATAATAATAATAATAATAATATTTTTTATTTACTGGATATAGCACCAAACATATTCCGCAGCATTTTACAATTCAGAGGGGACATGTACAGACAATAATGAGACATTATTGAGTTCAACAGATACCAAGAGTAGTCAGGGCCCTGCTCGCAAGCTTACATTCTATTGGAAACTCCCCAAAAGTTATCCCATTTTAAAAATCCACATCCCTAAAATATTTCAAACTGCTGTGAGGAAATGTTTTATCCTTTCAGGTGCTATACAGGAATAAAGAAAAAAATAATTTCTTCTCTAAAATGTTGCTTTAGTCTCAATTTTTCACTTTTACAAGGGATTGAACAAAAAATTTTCACCTCAATTTGTTTCCCAGTTTCTTCTGAGCACAATGATATCCTACATGTGGTCAGAAACCTCAATTAATACAATTGGCAGGGCCCAGAAGGGATGGATCACCATTGGAATTTTGGAACATAAATTTGCCTTGAATAGATAGCAGGCACCACATCCCTAAGGAGGTCTAAATAGCAGAAACCTCCCAAAAGCGACCCAGTTTTGGAATCTAAAATTAAGGAAGTCATCTAGAGGTGTGCTAAGCATTTCTAACCCACAGGTTAATTAAACTTTTTTAAAAATGTTAGATGTGAAAAACAAAATTCTGTCTTTTTATTTTGCTAAATTGTGAATGTCATGTCGCATTTACAGACCACCTGACATGCCAAAACAGATTAAGCCCACAAAATTGAACCCGTTTTGGAAACTAGAACCCTCAAGAGTGTACTGAGCATTTTTAATCCAAAGGTGATTCACAAAACTTTGATAATATTTAATGTGAAAACAAAAAGTTTAATTTTTTTCCACTAAAACACTGTTTTAGCACCAAATTTATAATTTATACAAGGCGTATGAGTAGAAAATTGACCCCATAATTTGTTATCCAATTTCAGGTGATTCCCCATATGTGGTCAAAAACTAATTTTGGGCACATGCAAAACTCAGAAAGCAAAGAGCACTATTTAATTTCTGGAATGCAAATATGGACACTATTGTATTTGCAAGGCCCCTGAGGCGCCAAAAATGTAGAAAGTCTCCAAAAGTTACCCTACCTGTATAATTTGTACAGCTTAGGCTGGCTTCACACCATGGTTTTAGGGATCCGGGGCTGTCTGGTGTGAACTGGACAGCCCGGATCCGATTTTGACCCCATAGTATTCCTATGGGGCGGATGGCAGTGATTTGCCATCCGGTTTTCTGCTGTCAGGGAGGATCCGGCAGAATTCATCTTTTCTCCCTGGACACAAAAACCCAGCTTGCAGCATTTTTGTGTCCGGGACAAAAAGCTGACAAAATCGGATCCTGTCAGATCCTCCCGAATCCGGTGCTCCCTAACATGGGAGTCTATGGAAACTGGATCGCGCCGGATCAACTGCAGCACCATGGAGAGCTCCTGGCTAAAACTTCAGAACCGCGCTAGCTCGCCGCTAGCAGCGATTCTGAAATTTCAGGACTGGACAGCGGCAGCAGCCGCACACTGCCTATTCCAGCAGAAAAAACAGAGCTGTCAGACTTGTGTCCGGTGCATCCACCAAAACACTGGACAAAGCTTGACAGCAAAAAATCATGGTGTGAACCAGTCGTAGGGCTCGGACACACTCATCCGAGTTTGACGGATGAGACTCGGAACAGGCTGGAGCAGTGGCCCAGTAAATGCGATACTGCACAGAAACACAAGCAGCTGTCATTCCCGTCCAAACAGGGAGAGGCCGTTCAGGGTCACTGCTACAGCCTGTTCTGAGCCTCGTCCGTCAAACTCGGATGTAAGTAGCAGTGTGTGTCAGAGCCCTTAGAGAATTAATCTACTTCTGCAGTTACTATTTTGTAAAATCCACACCATGTCTTTTTTTTCTAGAATTTTTCAATTATGCCAGCCTAGTGCCCTTTCATGAACCTAGCTTGTGTTCCTGCAGCTATGTATCTCGATAATTGTTAATTGCGCTCTCCCTGATACAATAATATCATACATGGTTCATTATGGCGGTTTAGGCACAGTGAGGCTTAGAGGGAATGAGTATTTGGGTTTGAGAGATTTCACTAGATTTTATTTAAGGGGGTGGAGCTGTACTTTTCCAGAGCCTTTATTTACGCAAATGAGACCCCCTTTATTCCACGATAGATATGAACCTGAGTGGGGGCTGTTTTTTTGAGTAAGGGGTTTTATAGATAACATTTTGAGTTGCATTTCATTTCACCACTTTCAATGTTCTTTGCTGAGCACTTACATTGGGGTTTCTGTGTAATTTCCCCCAAAATGCAAGTCGATCGTAACCTCCCAAAGGAGCCACTCACTACAATGAAGCAGATGGAAGCATTTCGGACTCCATTTGGAGTCTGTTCCAGTGGTATTCATCTTGTGCAAAGAACTGTGGTCATCCGCACTTGTGTGCTAAAAAGATGCCTAAAATAAGGGACATTGCCGGAACAGAGCCCAGACAGAGTTCAAATTGGCACCAACTGCCTCATTATAGTAAATGGTTCCATTAAAGGTTTTGTCTGAAGCAAAGTTTATGTGTAATCCAAAAAATATGATGTAGGTGCTCAACAGGGAGCAGAAGATAAATGTAAACTGGGTCTATTCTGCTATGTGGGAGGTACTGTAGAATGATCACATAAAAGGCAGTACAAGAATAGTTCTTATTTGTATTTTTGCACAGTTCATCATATTGTCTAATTGAAAAGACAACATTTTCTTCGGGTTAGTGTGGTTACACTCAATACCAGATTTATATTCTGCTTCTATCACACAGTAAATATGCTTATTTTATATAATAAATAGTTTTATTTGTCGCCATATTCTGAAAGATGTAATTTGTTTTTATTTTTAACAGAGGGGAACAGGCTTATTTTTTGCGTGACGGATTGAAGAGTTTTTAGCATCATGGGTTATACATTTTTTAGCCCTTTTTATTCAGATGAAAAAAGAACAAAAACCAACAATTCAGTTATTGTTTTTATTTTTGTGCAGTTTATCGTGTGCTAAAAGTGGTAAGATAATTTATTTTTTAGGTCAGTATGACTAGAGCAGTACGAGATTTATGTCACTTTTCATGCTTTGCTATTTCTACATACAAATACAATATTTTACAAAAATTAATTTGTCTCTGTCTCACTATTCTAAGAGCTGTAACTTTTTTTATTTTTGCAACGAATGAGCCATATAAGGACTTGTTTTTTGTGGGATGGTTTCCCATTTTTAATTTATACCAATATTTTTACATTTGACTTTTTGATCACTTTTTATTACATTTTTTATGTGTCAGTATGATAAAAAAGCTACATTTTTGGCATGTTATTTTTAGAGTTGATAGAATCTTTTGAAGTTCGGGTTCGGTCTGGGACATATGTTTTGCAAATGGATGAGCGAACAGCTCGACAAACTTCCGGACCGCATTGAAATCAATGGGAGGCAAAATCAAGGGCCTAGAAAACTCCTTCAAGGGGTCCAAAAGTTGGCATACACAGCTCAAACCGTTATACAGTGGAGCCTTGCTGTTTTGGCAAAGAATTTTCTTCCTACACTATTACTTAGTGTTGCGTTACTTTAGCGTTGCTATCACTATGCTTCCAGACCCGCACATGAACCTCAAACATCCTCATGACTTTCCTAAGGTTGTCTCAGGTTACAGAGCAGGTATCACGCAGCTGGGAATCCCACTGAGTGATCTGAGAACCTCAGCATCATCAGAACTCGCAACACTAGCTGTCTCATAAGAGCCCTGATGTCGCATGAGATGTAGCAGATGTATCTCGCTGGTATCGTCAGACAGCACGTGCGAGGAGCGGTGATGTCAGGGAGTACAGCGCAGTTCAAACTGGCGGGATAGCCTCGGTTTTACCCCTCAAGTCTGAAATGCAGTAATATTGGTAATGGCAACACTTGTCACACTCTCATGCGTGCCTGTGTGCCTGCTCTGACAGCATTTGGGGATACTTTCTGTGAATGTGACCCCATCATATTGTTGTAAGGCCCTGTGCATTGTTTGATACTGTTTTTGAAGTAGATTTTGAAAATCTCCATCAAAATCTGCATTTCTATCTTAAAAGCAGCAAAGTCTATGTGAGTTCAGAAGTGCTTTGCCAATGTGTTTTTCTTCCCTTGCAGATTTAGTTCAGATTTTAGGACAAAAAAGAGAAATCTGGACCACATGTGCAAAAAAACAACAACATGGGTACAGCGCTTTTGACCAGTCATAGACTTTGCTGACCTCAAGATGGAAATGCTAATTTTTTTTGCAGATTCTCAAAATTTGCATTAAAAAAAGCATCAATCAACACACCATGATAAAAGTGTCTAAGACGTTCCAGGGAGAGCTGCAAATGTGGTGAAAAGGCTTGAAGATTCCTCTTGCCCTCTGGCCAACTCCACAGAAACTTCTAGGGTAGGTGTTGCCAACTGCAGTCCTCAAGGTTGGAAAACACTGCAAATTTTCAGGGCTTCCTTAGCATTGCACAGGTTTGAATTTCATCACCTTCGAGATGATTCCAGCACCTTGTGTAATGCTAGGTAAATTATGAAAACATGCACTGTTTACGGTCTGTGAGGACTGCTCTTGGACAGTCCTCTTCTACAGTAGTGTGTGTAGCGTCCATTTGCATTTCCACCTCTTAGGCTGGGGTTACACTTGCGTTTTTTTCATGCGTTTTTGGAGACCTGCGTTTTTAAAAAAGCATGTAAAAACGCACCCATAGGCCCCCATGTTAAAAAACGCATGCCCTAATAGCAAAACGCAGTCTTAACGCAAACGCATGTCTAAAGTGCCTTGCGTTTTTGGCATGAGTTTTTGCACTTATGTGATTAGCTGCCATCAAAAACGCATGTAAAAACGCATGGTACATTAGTACCATTTAGTGCCATCCAAAAACGAATGCGTTTTCCATAGGGGCCCATGTTAAAAGAACGCATGCGTTTTCTAAAAAACACATGCGTTTTTAAAACAGCACCAAAAAATAGTGCATGCACTTTTTTTGGGTGCTGATTTAAAAATGCATGCAAAAACACAGGGTGCCATCAGACACCTTAAAAAACGCATGCAGAAATGGAAAAAAGCATGCAGAAATGCATGCTTTTTTTTAAGGCACTAAAAAAAACTCATGCCAAGTGTGACCCCAGCCTTAGACTGTCAGGGCAGAGGTCTGCGGCTTGTTCACCAATCTCTGTAGGACAGTATTATAGTACCTGTTTGCAAAAACAGTTCAGCACACAATGAGTGAACTAAAAAAAACTTTAAAGTAGCACAGACTATAAGTCTGAAAGACACATGTATATATACTCAGTATATATAAGTAAAGTCCTATAGGTATCAGCAGAATCCATTATAATGGTGCAAAGTCCATAAAAGGCTTTGAGGTGCAGCTCAAACCCTGCAGTCCCATATATCCATCAGGGGGAAGCACAACGGGTGCTAAACTTGGGAAGGGGAAAAAACAAATAAGAGGGCTTGCTCTTTGAAGAACTCAAAAACAACTGAAAAAAGTCCTTCTTCTGACAAAATGCCAACTAAGGGACTAAGGGACCCAACAACATGCTGTTTTTGGAAAGTCCACTTTAATTGGCATAAAAACTCTCTCATAGCTTTTTCAGTGTTGCCCTGGACGGAAGTCACCGTTCCCAATGGTAATCCGCTGACGGATGGTCTCGGAGGGTTGCAGGGGCTACACCTCATGGGGCATTCTATACCACAAGCTTTGCTCCAACACATCCCATCATGGCCACCACTGGGAGAAGAGGATGGAGGAATTAGGGGATGAACACCCCATATAGGAGAAATGAGAGCAACTTAGGCAACACCAACGGGCCCTTCAGGATTGATGGGCCCAGTGGGTTTTGGTTCATCTGATTGGCAAATCAAGAGAGGCTTGGCCTCTACATGATGCAACATTCTCTCCAGGTTGGCCTCATAATGCCAGTTTTTAAACCCGTCAGCGGTGGCAACCTGACTTATGCCAACCACAAACCACTCCTTGATGCTCATTACCTCCATGAAGGTGACCTCCTCCCCAACATAGAGTGTGAAGACTCTTTTAGGAAGATGGTCATGCAGCAGGGTGTACCCGTTGACATAACACCGATGACCAGTACCCTCTTTCGCTATGAAACCAAACCTCTTCTGCTGGATGAATGTCACAACCTTGCCTCAGGTACATGTACATTGGTCATCAAAGTCATTGACCTTATGCCTATACAAGCACTCTTGGGCGATGGCATCCTTGAGCCATATCAATTCAAGAAAGGAGACAGGCCGTGGTAGTTCATGCATATCAGATAATTGCTTGGATGGGTAGGGGTCCCCACATGGTCCTAACATGGTAGGGGTCCCAATTGAAGGGCCCTCGTGGGGTTGCTATACAAGTCTGGCAAACAGGGCCTTCTGCCTCTATTACCTCCTCCTTTTCCTTGATCTCATCCTCCTTGTACTCGTCATCCTCCTCGTCCTACACATCATGCTCCTGGATCTTCCATTCCAGCGACTGCAGCACCGAATGCAGGTGTAATTATGCCAGACATGCTGCAAGATCCTCTGGAGTGTGACATCTGCTGTTCCCGGCTGGTATGGTGAACAGCTCACCTCCTAATTGCAACCTCCACAGGACCTCCTCTGGCATCTGAGCCCAGCACTGGATCCTGACCTTGCTGTATGGTAGCACGGTGGAGCTCCAGGTGACATATGTGTCCTGTGCGATCTGCTCCAGTGCGATCTGCTCCAGCTGAAGCACCCAACTGTCACTGGGGTGGTGAAGAAGATGAAATCCTACAGAACTTGCAAATCTTACAGTGGATCCATCATTAATATCACTGGCTGCGTACTGCAGACACTCGATAGCAAAGTGTAGCACAATGTAGCTGAGTTGTACTGCACTGCTCAGATGGCGCCGGTCTTCGCTATGCAAATGGGCACGCCTCTTCTAGGATACAATTGCTTACAATCTTGTTACCTAGCTCCCCATTAACCCCTCCATGGGTGAGCTGCAGAAGGCACCTGACTTACATTATTAATCCCATTCCCATGCCACAGGTTACAGTTGTGCTTGGATTTTGGGTGGAATGATTATTAAAGCCTGACATATTTGGAGGAGAAATAAGGAAAACAAATAAGTTTATTCAGCTCACCAGAAATTCATCTGGAATTTTGGATGAGGCTGGTGGACAGCAATGCATGGACAAGTTCAATGTTAATGATACATATAACACACTTGGCCACATGCCAAAAAGATGTATTCTAAACATATGCATATTAAATTAAATAAAGTGATTGCACATTTTCAAGAAGAAATATCCATAGTATGACATTTCATGAGTGTGAACAGACCTATAAGACCATGTAAGACCGTATGATATTTGTATATGAATTGCTATCACATAAGTGTAGAAGAGATGGCCTCGCATGCTGCTGACACTCTGCAATAATAAAGGTTTGCACTCCCCGAATGTAAAAAAAAAAAAATCTCTCTTAAACGAATGTTTTGAGGACATCATGAGGTTCCTGGACTTTTTTTTAAAAAAATTTGCACCCTGCAGGTGTCAAAATACCTGCAAACTCCAGAAAGCTTAATAAAATTATTTTAAAGCTGCAAAAACTTCTACAGGTTGAAAGAAAACAGTAGACCCGATGGCAAGAACACACTTGACCGGAGACCCCATCCTGGCATACTGCAGCCCCTTATCAGAGGTATGACCCCCCAACTTGGCATATTGCAGCCCACCATTCGAGGATATGGTCCATATCCTGGAATTATTGCATCCCTCATCAGTGGCTATGGCCCCCATTCTGGAATATTGCAGCCCCCATCAGTGGATATAGCCCCCATCCTGGCATATTGTATCCCATCAGTGGATATGGCCCCCAACCTGGGATATTGCAGTCGCCCCATAAGTGGATATGGCCCCCACACTGGCATTTTACAGCCCTCCATCAGAGGATATGGCCCCCATCCTGGCTGTACAGTGGACTTATCTCTTTTTGACATCCAATGGTGTACGATAATATGTTTTATGAAGGATAAGTGCTGTTTTTACTATGTACTTGTATGTTAATGTCTCACCAAGTTTGATATTGTATTTGCTATTCCTGTTATTAGAGGTTAACCACTCACCTGATGACAATGATTATTTGTTTAATGCATGAAGGTTGCTTTAAAAAAGGATTGTTTTTATAAAGTTGTACAAACCAATCAGTAAGCAACTTGATTCTGAAACGTGTCCGGTTACGACGCTATTGTTTTTATATTAAAGGAAAATTAAACTTACAGACATGTTGCCCTGGATAATCTTCATTTACAATTTGTGTATTATGATGCTGTTACATTTGACAAATGCATCACTATGAGTGTTAGAATGGCTTGTGTCAAAGGTATTTATATACTATGGAATGATAAACAAATGAAATATTTGGGTATTTCTTGTTTTACAATAATCTTACATCATTTCAATTTATTTTTATAAATTAATACTATAGCTGCAAATAAGAAACTGAAATATATCTTATCAGAGAACTCAGCATTGTTCTCCTCTTTGACTGATCAGATTTTACCCATGAACTGTGAAAGATCAATCTTGGAGGAGAAAGAAGCAAATTTCTCTATCATACAAAGCTGCTTATTTTCATGTGTTATTTGTTTCTTATTTGTTTCATAAAATCAAAATTAAAACGATGGTTAAACTTTAACTAAAACTATGGTCTTTGAGATCTATGGGCCTACCGCAAGTAAGGAGCTGCTTATAACTGCTATTTCGGGACCTCTTATAGCTGCACCACTGAGAGGCTTGGGAAGGCATATATTTTTATTAGATTTTTCTTTAGAGTTTCTCTGTATTGTTCACTAGCAGTATACTTTCTGAAGACAATTACTTTAGTGTTCCTGCTTTTCTGTAGGACAGTAGCAACAGCTGTTTATCATTCGCAGTATGTGGCAGGCTGTTTGTCAGAAGATGCCAACACTTTTCACTGCTTTGCCTATCTCTTGGACATGCACTTTATAATTGCTAACATATGGGATTATACTGTCATAAAACGGAAGTTTAAGACTCACATCTGGAGGACTAACATTATCCAGAGGATGTTTCATGTGTCACTGAAGATTACTGACAATCTGGAGCTTATTAAATCTAGCTTCCATATTTCCTTATGGCATTAAGCAGGATAGATTCTGAGAAAATGATCAAAATATCCAAGAATAAATCAGATATTTTCCGGAATAATGTTGCAGGATAAAGTGATTATTTTCATGCTGCTATGTTTGCCATCACAAGGACACAGTAAGGTGCTATGGAGTATAATATGAGGAAGGCGTTTATTCACTTTCCATCTTGGCGCCTAATGTCAATTGCTGTTATTTTATACTGTACATTTACTACTTAAAGGGAACCAACCACCCCCAATGACCCCCCCAGGCTATGAATATGCTTCCATACACCCAGCACATACATGTGCTGGAAGGTTTTTTAGCTAAAAAAACGGGTTTTTATAAGTAAAGATAATGCTATATAAACTTTATACTGAAACGACGGTTGGGCGTTACCTAGCTGCAGTAGAAGCCGAGATTGAGCTGCCAGTCTTGTTCCTGTGCACGTAGCTGCAGTAAAGCCCGGCCCTTTGTTCCTCCTCCAAGGCTGGTGCACGGGCTCTCATGCCCGTGCACACGTCAGCAGCTGGAGGCGGGTCCCGAGCGCGCGCGCTCTCACTTCCTGGAATCAGCTGTTCATTCCACCGGGCTGAAGCTATAGGAATGTATGTTTGTATTCACTGCAGGCGGCCATTGTTCTTATGTGGCAGGGGGGACATGCAGGCCATAGTAGCGGTCCAAGGGAGATGTGTAATGGCTATCAGTGTTTACTGCTGGGCATTTTAGGACATCTATATTGCAGTGTCTGGGCTGACATTTTTTGCATTGTATTGCATGTGTTGTGCAGTGCCTTGGCAGACATGCTGGGCATAGAAGTACCTGTATTGTGCTGTGGCAGGGCGGACATGCTGGGCATAGTAGTACATGTATTGTGCAGTGCCTTGGCAGACATGCTGGGCATAGTAGTACCTGTATTGTGCTGTGGCAGGGCGGACATGCTGGGCATAGTAGTACATGTATTGTGCAGTGCCTTGGCAGACATGCTGGGCATAGTAGTACATGTATTGTGGAGTGGCAATGCAGACATGCTGGGCATAGTAGTACCTGTATTGTGCTGTGGCAGGGCGGACATGCTGGGCATAGTAGTACATGTATTGTGCTGTGGCAGGGCAGACATGCTGGGCATAGTAGTACATGTATTGTGCTGTGGCAGGGCAGACATGCTGGGCATAGTAGTACATGTATTGTGCTGTGGCAGGGCAGACATGCTGGGCATTGTAGTACATGTATTGTGCTGTGGAAATGCATACATGCTGGGCATAGTAGTACATGTATTGTGGAGTGGCAGGGCGGACATGCTGGGCATAGTAGTACATCTATTGTGGAGTGGCAATGCAGACATGCTGGGCATAGTAGTACATGTATTGTGCTGTGGCAGGGCGGACATGCTGGGTATAGTAATACATGTATTGTGCTGTTGCAATGCAGACATGATGGGCATTGTAGTGAATCAATTTTGCATTAGCAGGGCGGAAATGATGGGCATTGTAGTGCAACACTTTATGTTTTGACAGCAGAGAAAAAGAAGTTTATTACAATGTCAAACAAAGTTTGTGTGAGTGTCCTTACTCTTGGGGCCGTTAGTGACCCAATGTACAGTTTGACTTCTGTTCTCAAAAGTAACACCACAACACAAATCAAACATACGTTCTAAGTAATAAATCAATTGACTATTGACAAATAAAAAATCTATGTCAAACAACATACTAAATCCTAGGTGCGCATCGAAGTAATAATACCATTATACATTGACTGCATGGCTGCAAAAAAAAATAATAATCTGGTCCTAAACAATATGGATGTTGGCTCAGTGTTTACCACTGTATATGGTGGCTCAGTGCTAAGCACTGTTTGGAGGTTCAGTGGTTAGCACTGTATATGGTGGCTCAGTGGTTAGCACTGTATATGGTGGCTCAGTGGTTAGCACTGTATATGGTGGCTCAGTGGTTAGCACTGTATATGGTGGCTCAGTGGTTAGCACTGTATATGGTGGCTCAGTGGTTAGCACTGTATATGGTGACTCAGTGCTAAGCACTGTTTGGAGGTTCAGTGGTTAGCACTGTATATGGTGGCTCAGTGATTAGCACTGTATATGGTGGCTCAGTGGTTAGCACTGTATATGGTGGCTCAGTGGTTAGCACTGTATATGGTGGCTCAGTGGTTAGCACTGTATACAGTGGCTCAGTGTTTACCACTGTATATGGTGGCTCAGTGCTAAGCACTGTTTGGAGGTTCAGTGGTTAGCACTGTATGGTGCCTCAGTGGTTAGCACTGTATATGGTGGCTCAGTGGTTAGCACTGTATACGGTGGCTCAGTGGTTAGCACTGTATACGGTGGCTCAGTGGTTAGCACTGTATACGGTGGCTCAGTGGTTAGCACTGTATACAGTGGCTCAGTGTTTACCACTGTATATGGTGGCTCAGTGCTAAGCACTGTTTGGAGGTTCAGTGGTTAGCACTGTATGGTGCCTCAGTGGTTAACACCATATCGTGGCTCTGTGGTTTGCACCATATCGTGGCTCAGTAGTTAGTACTGCATATGGTGGCTCAGTGGTTAGCATTGTCTGCATTGCCACTCCACAATACATGTACTACTATGCCCAGCATGTCCGCCCTGCCACAGCACAATACATGTACTACTATGCCCAGCATGTCTGCATATACATGTACTACAGCACAATACATGTACTACTATGCCCAGCATGTCTGCCCTGCCACAGCACAATACATGTACTACTATGCCCAGCATGTCCGCCCTGCCACAGCACAATACATGTACTACTATGCCCAGCATGTCTGCCCTGCCACAGCACAATACATGTACTACTATGCCCAGCATGTCCGCCCTGCCACAGCACAATACATGTACTACTATGCACAGCATGTCTGCATTGCCACTCCACAATACATGTACTACTATGCCCAGCATGTCCACCCTGCCACAGCACAATACATGTACTACTATGCCCAGCATGTCTGCATATACATGTACTACAGCACAATACATGTACTACTATGCCCAGCATGTCTGCCCTGCCACAGCACAATACATGTACTACTATGCCCAGCATGTCCGCCCTGCCACAGCACAATACATGTACTACTATGCCCAGCATGTTTGCATATACATGTACTACAGCACAATACATGTACTACTATGCCCAGCATGTCTGCCCTGCCACAGCACAATACATGTACTACTATGCCCAGCATGTCCGCCCTGCCACATCACAATACATGTACTACTATGCCCAGCATGTCCGCCCTGCCACAGCACAATACATGTACTACTATGCCCAGCATGTCCGCCCTGCCACAGCACAATACAGGTACTACTATGCCCAGCATGTCTGCCCTGCCACAGCACAATACATGTACTACTATGCCCAGCATGTCCGCCCTGCCACATCACAATACATGTACTACTATGCCCAGCATGTCTGCCAAGGCACTGCACAACACATGCAATACAATGCAAAAAATGTCAGCCCAGACACTGCAATATAGATGTCCTAAAATGCCCAGCAGTAAACACTGATAGCCATTACACATCTCCCTTGGACCGCTACTATGGCCTGCATGTCCCCCCTGCCACATAAGAACAATGGCCGCCTGCAGTGAATACAAACATACATTCCTATAGCTTCAGCCCGGTGGAATGAACAGCTGATTCCAGGAAGTGAGAGCGCGCGCGCTCGGGACCCGCCTCCAGCTGCTGACGTGTGCACGGGCATGAGAGCCCGTGCACCAGCCTTGGAGGAGGAACAAAGGGCCGGGCTTTACTGCAGCTACGTGCACAGGAACAAGACTGGCAGCTTAATCTCGGCTTCTACTGCAGCTAGGTAACGCCCAACCGTCGTTTCAGTATAAAGTTTATATAGCATTATCTTTACTTATAAAAACCCGTTTTTTTAGCTAAAAACCTTCCAGCACATGTATGTGCTGGGTGTATGGAAGCATATTCATAGCCTGGGGGGGTCATTGGGGGTGGTTGGTTCCCTTTAATACTGTACATTTACTATATGATTTGTGACATGGAGACTATTCCCTGATATGACTTAATCCATTACTATATTGCATCATGGTCAACTGGTTTACAGTTACAGTCTGGTTTCCGCCCCCTACATTCTGCAGAAACTGCTCTCACCAAAGTGACCAATGACCTTCTGACGGTAAAACGTAATGGTCACCACTCTCTGCTTATTCTTCTTGATCTCTCTGCAGCCTTTGACACTGTTGACCACCATCTCCTACTCTCCATGCTGCACTCCATCGGCATTAAGGACACTGCTCTCTCCTAGTTCTCTTCCTATCTTTCTGACCACTCTTTCAGTGTATCATTTGCTGGCTCCACTTCCTCCCCTCTTCCTCTCACTATTGGAGTCCCTCAGGGTTCAGTCCTTGGACCTCTTCTCTTCTCACTCTACACAGCCCCGATTGGACACACCATCAGCAGATTTGGTTTTCAGTACCATCTTTATGCTGATGACACACAACTATACACTTCAGCCCCTGACCTTACTCCCGCTCTAATAAAAAACAACCAATGACTGTCTAACTTCAGTTTTCAATATCATGTCTGCTCTCTACCTGAAACTTAATCTTTCCAAAACTGAACTACTTCTCGTCCCACCCTCCACTAACCTCCCTAAATATGACATCTCTCTCTGTGTGTGGCACCACAATAGTGCCTAGTCAGCTGATTCGCTGTCTGGGTGTTATGTTTGACTCTGATCTTTCCTTCACCCCATATATACAATCTCTCGCCCGCTGTTGCCGCTTGCACCTGAAGAACATCTCCAGAATTCGCCCCTTTCTCACCTTGGAAACCACAAAAACCCTCACTATGTCCCTGATTCACTCCCGCCTTAACTATTGTAATTCTCTCTTAGTTGGCCTCCCCCGCACTAGACTGTCCCCTCTCCAGTCCATCCTTAATGCAGCAGCCTGGATTACCTATCTAGCTAATCGTTACTCAGATGCTTCTGCTCTATGCCAGTCATTACACTGGCTGCCTATATACTATAGGATCCATTTCAAACTGATTGTTCTCACCCACAAAGCTCTTCACAGTGCAGCACCCCTATACATCTCCTCCCTCATCTCTGTCTATCACCCCACCCGTTCTCTTCGCTCTGGAAGTGACTTTAGACTCACTTCTACATTAATCCGAACATCCCACTCCCGGCTCCAAGACTTCTCCCGAGCCGCATCAATTCTTTGGAATGCTCTACCCCACGAAATTAAGTGTATCCACAACTTAAATAGTTTTAGGCGATCCCTAAAAACACATCTTTTTAGGGCGGCCTATCATGATCCCTAGTCAGTCATCTAGATATAGCCTATCCGCTCCGTCTCAAGTGGATCACATATAACGGGTTGTGGCCACTTATTCTGCTCCTATCTGTTCCCCATCTCCTCAAGTTGACTATACTATCATTGTAAATGAGCACCTGTACCTTGTCATCCCCACCTCATTGTTAGATTGTAAGCTCTTATGAGCAGGGTTGCCCTTTTTTGCTCTAATTATTGTATTACTAGTAAAAAGGCCCGATGCAATTGCATCGGGAGCGCAGTGAAATGAGAATTGTGTGAATACAGGCGAGTCTGTGGGTAGGAGAGTATACAGGTGGCTTTGTGGGTAGCAGATTATACAGGCGGCTCTGTGGGAAGCAGAGTATACAGAAGGCTCTGTGGGTAGCAGATTATATAGATGGCTCTGTGGGTAGCAGAGTATAGAGGCGGCTCTGTGGGTAGCAGAGTATAGAGGCGGCTCTGTGGGTAGCAGAGTATACAGGCGGCTCTGTGGGTAGCAGAGTATACAGGCGGCTGTGTGAGTAGCAGAGTATAGAGGCGGCTCTGTGGGTAGCAGAGTATACAGGCGGCTCTGCGGGTAGCAGAGTATAGAGGTGGCTCTGTGGATAGCAGAGTATGATGTGGCGGGAGGCTGTAGTGGTGAGGAGAGGTGAGGCTGGAGTGGTGAGGAGAGGTGAGGCTGGAGGGGTGAGGAGAGGTGGGGTTGGACGGGTGAGGAGAGGTGGGGCTGGAGGGCTGTGGAGAGGTGGGGCTGGAGGGCTGTGGAGAGGTGAGGCAGGAGGGGTGAGGAGAGGTGCAGCTGGAGGGGTGAGGAGAGGTTCAGCTGGAGGGGTGAGGAGAGGTGGGGGTGGAGGGGTGAAGAGAGGTGAGATGTGAGGGGTGAGGGGTGAGGAGAGGTGAAGGTGGAGGGGTGAGGAGAGGTCCGGCTGGACGGGTGAGGAGAGGTCCGGCAAGAGAGGTGAGGAGAGGTCCGGCTGGAGCAGTGAGATTAGCGCTCGGCGGCAGGACATGGCTGCGTGCTGGGGCAGATCGCAGCCCCAGTCACACGCCATTGTCCTCTGCGGCTGGGTGGGGGCTGCAGAGAGGGATCCCTCTCCTCAGGTGACACATGTGAGCTGAGGGGAAGGAGCGGGTTGGGCGCTCTGTGGTGAAGACAGGACGGGCATCAGATTGTTCAAGGATGCCGAATCCTGGCTAATGGGATGGGCGTCCTGTGTTTACAACACAGTGGGCAATCCGCTTGCAGGGGTGGCGGCGGCAGGCAATGGTAGTGAGCGGGGTGTGTCAGGCTTTGCAGCCTGACACGCCCCGCTCACTCCCATTGGCCGCCACCGCCGCTCACAGGACGACGTCAGTGGCTCCCAGCACCTGCCCACAGCCCCTACACTGCTACTCCACCAGCATGGTGACACCGAGGCCCCAGCGGTGAGAGAGCAGCGAGGTGCGGAAGCCACAGCCGGCATCCGGGCAGCGTCGACCGCGCGGAGGCTGCGAGGCCACTCGTGATGTCGCTATTGCGTCATCGCTCGCGGCGGCGCCTGCGGTTGGCAGGATGGCGGCGGTGTGAGATAGTGCGGCTGCGGCTCGCAATGACGCTACGCGTCATACGCTCGCAGTGCCGCAGAGGATTTTGGGATTCGGCTATTTTGGGATTCCAAACTCCCAATTATATAAGTAGATGTTATGCTTTGTATTGTATTGTTTTTGGCATTGTATTGTATTTTCTAATTGTTTCTTATGATTGTTTAAATGTGAACTTTGTATTGTGAAGTGCTGCGGAATATGTTGGCGCTATATAAATAACAAATTATTATTATATTATTAACTGGAATTTTTATAATTTTTTGGTCTATTAAAATGTGCTGGTGCTTCCTCGTATATTGTTTCTTTAAATTGGAAAATCAATCATAAATGGATCATCATCATCATCATCATCATCATCATCATCATCATCTACTACTCACCCCGCACAGACCCCCCCCAACCCCCCCCCCCTCATGGCCGCACAGACCCCCCCCCCCAATGGCTGCACAGACCCCCCCCCCAATGGCCGCACAGACCCCCCCCTCAATGGCCGCACAGACCCCCCCCCTCAATGGCCGCACAGACCCCCCCCCCTCAATGGCCGCACAGCCCCCCCCCCCTCAATGTCCCAAAGTCAGCTGTGACCGCCTGGCCCTTGGACACTGGCTGCCATGCACACATCAGCTGGTAGGCTCCCATCACTTACCCACTGAGGACGGATCACTTCCAGCACCTCTTCACATGGCAGTGCTCTGAACTTCTGAATCGTCCTCTCCTCACTCAGACACCTGGCAGGTTCCTATCCAGCCCACTCACTCCCAGCTGCAACCCAGTGAGTCAATCAGCACATCTTCACTCACACACAGACCTGACATGTGATTAACCCCCTGTGCACCATTCAGGTTTAGCCCAGCAAAGCACTCATCCCCACAGGTTCAGCCGCTCATTAGGCTCATGAATGTATCGGATCTTCAGCACTCACACTCAGCTGTTTTACTCAGCGAGTCGCTGGCTGAAAATAGAACCAGAGGCTCGGCCACAAACTTAGCGATTTACCGCTGAGGTAGCGACTCGCAATGGTCGCGGCCATTGCGAGTCGCTGCCTGAGCGGTAAATCGCTAACTTTGTGGCCGAGCATCTGGTTCTATTTTCGGCCAGCACTCAACCCCAATAAGTATTGAACACCCCCCAAAAAGTATTGAACACACCCCAATAAGTATTGAACGCGTCACAATAAGTATTGAACGCGCCCCAAAAAGTATTGAAAGCGTCCCAATAAGTATTGAACACACCCCAATAAGTATTGAACACCCCCCAAAAAGTATTGAATGCACCCCAATAAGTATTGAACGCACCCCAATAAGTATTGAAACACCCCCCAAAAAGTATTGAACACACCCCAATAAGTATTGAACGCGTCCCAATAAGTATTGAACACACCCCAATAAGTATTGAACGCGCCCCAAAAAGTATTGAACGCACCCCAATAAGTATTGAACACCCCCCAAAAAGTATTGAACACACCCCAATAAGTATTGAACGCGTCACAATAAGTATTGAACGCGCCCCAAAAAGTATTGAACGCGTCCCAATAAGTATTGAACACACCCCAATAAGTATTGAACGCGCCCCAAAAAGTATTGAACGCGCCCCAATAAGTATTGAACACACCCCAATAAGTATTGAACGCGTCACAATAAGTATTGAACGCGCCCCAAAAAGTATTGAACGCGTCCCAATAAGTATTGAACACACCCCAATAAGTATTGAATGCGCCCCAAAAAGTATTGAACGCACCCCAATAAGTATTGAACGCGCCCCAAAAAGTATTGAACGCGCCACAAAAAGTATTGAACACACCCCAAAAAGTATTGGACCCCCCAAAAAAAGTATTGGACTCCCCCAAAAAGTAGCTATAACTACTATAATCAAATTAATGCACGTTCTAGAATCCCGATGCATTTGCATCGGGCTCACAGCTAGTATACCTATAAACATTTTATGGTTTCCTACTGTATTTCTATTTGTGGACTCCACAGGGCTGTACGGTCCTGGTTGAGGGGATGAGAGGGAGAGAGGCGTAGATCTAAATGTAGATACGATAAAATTCAAGTGTGATCTAAAAGAAAACTCCTCACCTTTTGAATGTCTTATATCGCAAGATATTTATTATAATTTAAAACAATGCATTTCAGGTAAATCATTTAAACCTGAGGAAGGCTATTTTTAAATGTTTTAACCGAAACGTGTTGTTTTAAATGCTAATAAATAATCTTTGAGGTAGAACAAAGACCTCTTCTTCATCATGGGAGCGCTCGGGTTCCAAACTGGATGGTTTCCTACTATATAACAGTACTAGCTGTACTACCCGGCTTAATAAATAACTGCTGTTAGCTATAACAAAATAGAATTTGAATATGTCATATTAATGACCTATTGAAAAATAGAAGCTGAGCTGTGATTGGTTGCTATAGGCAGCCTAATAAATCTCCAGCCAATAGTAAACCCTCCCCCTGGCCGGGCAGTATATATTACCTCACACATACACATAAAAGACAGCTCATGTGACTGACATCTGCTTAATTCCCTATTTGGCTGTTTTTAATCAGATGTTTATTTTTGGAAATTAAAGATACCAGATGTATGAGGCGAGTTGTGTGAGGAGATTTGTGCACATCTGTGTCTGTATGTGTGATGTGTGTGTCCATGGGGTTTGTGTGTCCCTGGGGTGTGTGTGTGTCCCAGTGGTGTGCGTGTGTCCCTGTGGGGGGGGTCCCTGTGGTGTGTGTCCTTTTGGGGGGGAGGGGGTGTCCCTGTGGTGTGTGTCCTTGTGGGGGGAGGGGTGTCTCCGTGGTGTGTGTCCATCCCTATGGGGTCTGTGTGTTCCTGTGGGGGGGTTGGTCTCTGTGTCCTTGTGGGGTGTGTATGTGCGTATGTCCCTGTGGTATGTGTGTCCCTGTGGGGTGAGTGAATGTGTCCCTAAAGGGTGTGTATGTGTGTGTGTCCCTGTGGGGTGGTGTCTGTGTGGTGTGTGTGTCTGTGTTGTGTGTGTCTCTTTGTGGTGTGTGTGTTTGTGTTCGGGTGCGTGGTGAGTATCCAATGTTAAGGCTCAACCTTAGCTGTTATTCTTTGTGTGCATGAGGTGTGTATACATGTCCCCGTACGTGGTGAATATCCCATGTCAGGGCCCCACCTCAGTGACTACATGCTGGTATATGCTGTTAGTCTTTGGTGCTGTCATTAAGCCCCTCTCATTCACAACTGTCAACTGGTAACTGTCACTTTTTCCCCATTATGTAGATAGGGCCAAAACTGTTTGGTGAATTGGAGCGCGCAGGGTTAAAATTTTGCCTCACAACATAGCCTATGATACTCTCGAGATCCAGACGTGTGACTGTGCAAAATTTTGTGGCTGTAGTTGCGACGGTGTAGATGCCAGTCCCGAACACACACACACATACACATACACACACATTCAGCTTTATATATTAGATATGGTATATTTGTTTCTCTTGTAGTTTTGCTGCTTATTAATCAGATTTATATTTTTGAAGGATAATACCAGACTTGTGTTTTTAGGGCGATTATGTGGCGAGGTTAGTGTATGTGTGATGAAATGTGTGCTGAGGGAGGCAAAAGTGTTTGGTGAACTGGAACGCGCGGGGTTAAAATTTCGCCTCACAACATAGCCTATGACGTTCTCGGGGTCCAGACGTGTGACTGTGCAAAATTTTGTGGCTGTAGTTGCGACGGTGTAGATGCCAATCCCGGATATACACACATACACACATTCAGCTTTATATATTAGATGTCTCAGATTTTATACAAGAGCATTAAGAGCAGTTTAAATTCACAATCTGACAAGAAAAAATATAGAACTTGTTCCTTCAGAATCCATATTATGAATAGTTTAATTAAAAGAAGCCATAAACTGTAGGTGCTAATATTACAGCAGGACATCAACATCATGCAGCTCTGTAACATGCAGTTGTACAGTGGCACAGGATGGTAGTCGTTTGCGAAGAATTGACTCCAGACACCGAAGCACGCTACATGAATACCTCTTAGCAGGCCACAAGTTGCCATTGTCTCGTCAGGCCAGTACTAGACAGTGGTACAAACTGAGACAGAGACCACCAATTCACTTTAAACAACAGTTTATTACTCAACAATTTCCATAGTTCTTTAGTTACAACTTCACACATGAGATAGCGGGCACATATGTAAAGTCACACAGGCAGTAGTCATGGGTGTGGGTTGGACTTTGAACACCTTGGCACGCTACGTGAAAACATGCCTGGGTGTATAGCATAGGCAATACCTTCCTGGAGACCACATGTGGCCGTTTAGATTTAAAAAGAACTGGTGGTCTGTATGTCAACAACAGTTTTTTACTTAGCAGTTTGCACAGTTTTTCAGTCACAACTTCACATGTGAGATAGTGGACAGGATACAGGTTCCACAATATAACATATGCAAATCGTCACTTCAGTGAGGAAGAAGACAAACTCTTATGCCACCTAATAAAGGTAGCAATCTTAAAAGTCATAATTGACTCTTTAATAAGCCTTGTAATATGACTTAGGATTTGTGCCAGATCAGAACCCCAAACTGCAGACACTGTGTTTCGGGGTGATTTCTCCTCATCAGTGCAGTGTGTGGGAATTCTGATCTGGCGGTATGAGAGGCTAAGACGATATCTGGGGGAACAACTATTCTCCTTGTGGAGAGTATCTGCCAGTATAACATAAAACCTAGTTCTAGTTCTTTCTGGGTTGTTCACGATCTTTCTGGTTCTGTGAGTTCTGGTGCAACCCAGCCCAACATAACAGTACAGTGTAGGATGATCACCTTCCCTTCCAGTGAGTCTATGTCTCTTCTCTTCCTAGAAGGGGGACCCAGGGGGTCTGACCACTAAGGTGGGAATAGAGGATCATGCAAGCAGACACTTACTTGTGAAGATCTCTGTGAGGGGGTAGGGAATTTGCCATTGTATCAGTAGAGCATATCCCTCTCACATACATTTGGGGAGGTCTCACCCAGGAAGTTCAACTACAGTCACATGACAATGAGGATAACTCTATATCTTAATCGCTAATGGGTCTAGCTATTACCTTGTACTCTGGCTCCTTCAGTCTGGGACCACTTGTTCGATGATCGGTCTCTAATCCTCTCTTTGTTCTCGTTCAATACTTAAACTAACACCCAAGGATCATGCTCTCTCACTCAGGTGTTAACTTTGCAGTTACCACGACTCACCCACTACATGCCGCCTTGATGAACTGTCACACTTGTATGCCTATAGTAGTGCACTAGTTACTAGTGGGGTCCTATGTGAAGTACTGGAAGGAAAGTGGCTCTTACAGTGGAGACTAACTCCTCCCATTGTGGATTAGTCCCGACACTTAACTAGTTCTGACCCTGCAGTCTGATACTGGGCAGAACTCTCTTAAAAACAGCCTATATAAAATAATGCTAAACCTTACATTATACCTTACATTATGCATTATCAGTAAAAATGACTATGCCTTATACATTTCACCACATTACATTACAGTTCACATTATACAATATGTGAAGATGCATGACACAACTTACATCACAATGCAATGGTGCAATTGGTGTCTTCAGGGAGGAATGGGACTGACAATCCACCTCCTTACACATATGTTAAAGACAATTCCATTTCTACAACACATAATCAGACACGGTTCTAGTTTGCACTTGGTTGTTTACGTTCTTTCTGGTCATGTGAGTTTCAGCACAACCCAATACTGTTTGTGAATGTAACTATCCTGTATGCATGGCTCCTCTTCTCATAGAGCAGGGGATACAGGGGTCTGGCCACTAGTGATAAGCAAAGTTTTCCGAACAAGGTTTGCCAACTTTAAACAATGACAATTCAGCTCATGATCGGAAAACCTGAGCAATTTGCTAAATTATCGGCGACTGTGGCTTTGTTCGGGGAAAAGATCAACATTTTAAAATGGCCCTAAAACTTTTCTTGAAGGTTTGGGGCCAAAACGCTTGCTGGAAGACCCAGTGGCTGAGAACTCCGCTAACATAAGGTTAGCTGAGCTCACAGCCATCAGACCTACCTGTTTCTTTCAACATGGTGAATTTAACCCCTTCACGACCTATGACGTAGGAGGATGTCATGGGTCGTGTCCAGGTGTTTGATGTGACCTCTGGCGCAGAGCTCACATCAAAGCCCCGACATCTCAGCTGATCTCATCAGCTGAGATGTCAGGGTAACAGGGTAACAGGATCCGATCGGTGCTCTTAACCCCTTGGATCCCGCTGTCAATCACTGACAGCGGGATCCAAGGCGACCGCGGCGGGGAACGCTCAGTTCCTCGCCTGCATCGGAGATCCCGCGATAATATTACGGGATCTCCAGTGGTCATGTGACAGCCCGGGGTCTTGACTAGACCCCGGATGCTGTCAGAGAGGACTTCCGGGTTATGGTTGGCAGGTGCTGCCAACCACAACATGTCCGCGATTCTGAGAGATACTGATGAGCTGCAGCTCATCGGTATCTCCCAGAAGCAATCGGACTGTGCAGCAAGGTGCCTCTTAAAAGGGGCAGTGTTAAAAAAAGATAAAATAAAAGTTTTTAAAAACTTGTAAAAAAAACAAAACAAAAACATAAGATTTCAAATCACCCCCCTTTTCCCCCATTCACAATAAAAGTTTTAAAAAAATTTAAAAAAATACATGTTTGGTATTGTCGCATTCAGAATCGCCCGATTTATCAACATATAAAATCAATTAATGAGAGCCCTAAACTGTGCAATGGAAAAAATGGTCCAAATGCCAAAATTACGTTTCTTTAGTCGCAGCAACATTGCTATATAATGTGATAACAGGCGATCAAAACAGCGCATCCACCCAAAGATGATATCATTAGAAAGGTCAGCTCAAGACGCAAAAAATAAGCTGCCACACAGCCCCAGATCCCGAAAAATGAGGACGCTACGGGTTGAAAAACATGGCGCAAAAAGTGTGTTTTTCTTTTTCCAAACTTCAGAATTTTTTTCACCACTTGCATACCAGTAAAGGTATACATGTTTGGCATCTACGAACACGTACCGACCTGAGGTATCACACCGACAAGTCGGTTTTTACCATATAGTGAACATGGCGGCTAAAAAACTCAAAAAACAAACGTGTGATTGCACTTTTTTTGCAATTTCCTTGTACACTATATGGTAAAATAAATGATTGCATCTGAAAGTACAACTTGTCCCGCAAAAAACAAGCCATCATGTGTCTATATTGACAGAACAATAAAAAAGTTATGGCTCTTGGAAGCAGGGGAGCAAAAAACGAAGATGAAAAATGAAAAATTCCTGGGTCATGAAGAGGTTAAGGGAGCTTTCAGGGCCACTTTACACACACCAACATCTGTGTCCAACTTCTGAACAACTTACTGGTTGCAGTGAAATCATGGACACATTGCTCCATTTTGTGGCTGTGTACAAATGGAACAATGTGTCCATGATTTCACTGCAACCAGTAAGTTCGTCAGAAGTTGGACAGATAAGTTGGTGTGTGTAAAGTGGCCATAAGAGAGCTTTAATTTATTTTCTCAAACAAAGATTATTCAGGTAATGGTATATATATAGATCCAGCGCAAACTCTAATGGCCACTTTACATGTCCCAACATCATTTCGATATTGTATACAACGGCACGGGAGCGCGCATTTTTTTGGCTGAACGCCAAGATCGCATAGGAGCTATCACACAGGGAGATATCGGCAGGCAACACAACTGCGATGTATACGCCCCCTTGTACGCGCGAACCAGGGAACGACCATTTAACATGGGAGTGAATAGGGGAAGTTGCTCTCCAAGTCGGTGTTGGGCTGTCACACAGCACGATCCTGCCAGATCGTCCATCCAATATCGGGCAGTTGGAGAGCCTGCACAATTCTTCCCCGATATCGTTTTGGAATCGTCCTTGCATCGAATTGGTCATTTACACCATACAACGCACGAGCGATATTGACGCCAACGCACGAACCACGTGACTTTTTATCGAAGTTGGACGACGATATCGGGACGTGTAAAGCGGCCATCATTCACCTTAGTGGTTGGGTCTATTTATATCTGAATGAATTGGAAGACTAGGTAACTTATGTATGACAGACCCCTTTGGTACTATAAAAACTGTGGTTTATTAAAGGTAGTATTAAAAATAAATCAATTCACATTTAAAAATACATAAAACAATTAATAAAATTGCAGGTCGATTGTCACTTCTTTGAAGTAATTTTGCCTTCCTCAGTTGTGTACTTTTTTTTGGGAGGGTGTTTCCCCTGGGGAAGCAAATATAGCGCCTAGTTAGTGTTGCACACCTTTTAGTATCGGTAAGAAACTTTATGATTGGTTTTATGGCTCACCTTTCTCCCACTGTGTTGTATCTGTATATCTTCTGGTTTCCGTGGGTGTACTTATTTCTAGCGCATGCGCATTGCGCTTATTGAAGCCGGGCCGATCACGTGATCGGCCCCATAATGCACTAGGGCCGATCACGTGACCCGCCCCATAATGCACCGCCCCGGAAGTGACGTCCGGCCAGTGCATAGAACTACAGAGAGGCCGGGAGATTCCAAGAATGGGGGCAGAGAGGACCCACAATAATGCCGCCCAGCGGGGCGTGCATTACAACATGGAGGAGTGCTGTGGAAGCGTGGCCACGCCTACCCAGTTCCCTAACCACGGGGACTGCGGTAAGTTTATACTTAATTTACACAAGTTTAATAGGGTCACTTTAGATAAGAAAGGGATAGATAGGGAGCTGCTAGGAAGGTGTAGGGACAGCTAGAGATAGTGTAGGGGCTTCAAATTAGGTGACAGGTTCCCTTTAACTTCAGTTTAATTTTTTTTCCATTACATTGTAAAACACAAAGCGGTACTTGCCTATAGTGCTACCTGCCACAAAGCACAATCTGTTCCTTGTTCCCCAATATCTGCATCTGCATATCTGAACATCTGCAACTATGTTACAAAAACCCCAAATTCCAAAAAAGCCTATTGAGAAGGGACAGGGATGTGGACGTGGGCGTGATGTTGTCAGTGGTGCCCAACAAGGCAATGAGTCTGGGACAGATAAGAAGGTTGATGCATCTATGTTCTTGACGAAATTTTCCAGTCTGGAACATAAACGTATCTGGAAGCTAGAAGAGCGAGAGCAGATACTTCCTTGGATACCAGATAAGTCCTCCACGCTATTTTCAAGCAGCACACAATCTTCCATGACCACACAGTCTAATGTCAATAGAAACATCACTAGGTCATCCAATCCTCAACCTGTTCCTCCTTCCTCCCCCCTCAGCAGACACAGGAAATATTTGACCCTATGCTTGTGTGCCGCCCAGCTTAGGGGACCGGGATACCCGGCGCAGGGTCCCTTTCCTTGGGGGAGTCACTGGTGGCTGGACCCAGGCCGTGGCCCCAGGCTGGCACACTCCTAAAAGGGGGTATTTACAGGGGATTTAGAAGTTTATATAGTTTATAAAGTTTGTAGATGTTATTGTCGTGACGCCACCCGGAATAATGTGGCTATATATGGCCACCGCTGCCTTGTACTGGCCAGGGGATGATGATGAGAGGCAGCTGAGATGGTATAGCCCTTTTCCGGGTAGGGCTGTAGGGTCCCCTGGACAGGTGATGTTAAAGTTAATGATGGATGAAGATGGAAGTATGGTGAGGAGATGTTGAGGGCACAGACACTTACTTGATTCACAGCAAATTCTCTCAGCGGTGATGGTCCCAATCCTGGATAGATGGTAACTGTTAAATCAGAGGCTGAGGCACAAATGAGGTTTAACTGGTTTACTTTCAACCAAACTATAATACAACAAGTCCCGTCTCCGGAGTCTGCAATAGGGGTTCAGTTGCTCAGGCCCCACCGGGTCCTTTACCTCCTGCTTGCGCTGTCTATGTGGCCCTGCTGCCGTGTGTGAACTCGCTGCCGGCCCAAATCTGTCCTCTCTGGGTCCCACTCAACAGGCAACTTGAGTCCTTTGTCTCTCTCTGCTTACCCCCTCCGGGAGTACTGCTGAACTCTTAGTATGTTGCTGTGTCTGGCCCTGTGAAGCTTGTTGTTACCTCACGTTTTTCCGGTTGCTGTATTGTATATAACTAATGCAGCCACGGATCCGGTATCCGTATCTGCGCTTTTTATCTAGGGTAGATAATGATGCTACCCGATTCTGAAAGTGTTTCTCTTATCAGTTTTCTCCTCCTCAGACCGATGGCTTGGCCCTGGAAATTGTCAGTCAGTCCTCAGGAACTCAATGCAGCTCCTGTCACTCTGAGCTCCTGGCTCCAACTGTCTGAAAATTTACCTCAGACCAGTGTTTTATCTCTAGGGAAGTCTCTGGTGTCTCTGGAGCTCCCCCTACTGGCCAAAGGTGGTAGTGCAGTGGCATGGCTTTCTAAGTGAGTGCAACTATTATGATCTTATACTGTGGCTAATACCCGCAGGGGCGCCACTGGCCACTCCGAGGATTTGTTTTGTACATATGATCTTTTGGTTGTTTCTGGCTTCTCAATGTGCAACATTGAAGAGGAACATGAGGAGGTATTGTCTGTTCATGGCCAAATATTTGAAAACCCAGAGCCAGAAGAAAGCCACTTTCAGCCACGTGATATACTGGCTGAATAGGTGGAGGCTGATGATGATGAGACACAGTTGCCATCTGGCCAGCTGACAATATCAACAGGGAAGGAGGATGACATGATATGGATGACAAAGTGGTCACTGATGAGTCCACTGATCCGACCTGGACCGTTGGCATGCATAGCCAGCACAGCAGCACAAAGGAAGGTGGATACGTAGCACCAACAAAGGCACCAAGGGCTACTGGTTTGACCAGAGTGTGAAGTGTGTAAACTCTTGCCAACAGCAACCCCTCTGTGCCCCAACGCAAGGGGGCATTCAGCCACTGTCTGGAAATTTTTTCGGATAGTCCTTCAGAACCAAACATTGTCATCTGTAATATCTGCCATACCAAGCTGAGCAAAGGCCAGGGCAAAGCCAACCAGAGCACCACCAGTATGTGGAAACACATGGCAGCCAAGCAAACTAGTCGGGGGCGGAACAACAGGGTATTCAATCAGTGTCTATGGGTCAAACCACTGCCATGTCGCCTGTGATCCATTCTTCCCAATCTGCTGTACAGTAAGCAGGTGCTCATACCTCCTGCTCCGAAGCTGCGGCTGCACAGACACAGAACACATCATTCCCATTCACTTTCTTGTCCCAGCCAAGTTGTCCATGTGCATAATCTGTGAAAGGAAACGTAAATACCAAGTCAGGCACCCACAGGCACAAATACTAAAGGCGCACATTGCCAAGTTGCTAGCCATGGAGATGTTGCTGTTTATGCTTGTGGGGACATAGTCTTTCTGTGATCTCTTGGTTGTGGCTGCACCACAATACTCTGTTCCCTGCCAGCACTATTTTTCCGGTGTTTCATCGCCGCATTACACCAGCACATGTTAAACAATCTAAAACCTGCTTTCACCAACGCTGTAAGCGGAAAAGTCCACCTAACAACAGATAAGTGAAAAAGTTGTTGTGGACAGGGACGATACATTTCTGTCATGGCACACTGGCTCAACCTGGTGGAGGGTGGGACAAAGTCGCAAACAGGAACATCACACATCCTACTCACGCCACGAATAGTGGGCCCAACTTCAATCAGGATTTCCACTTCATCATATATGTCCTGTTTCCTCTCTTGCTCCTGCTCCTTCAGCTCCTCATCATATGCTGAATTACCCTCCACATCACTCCAAAGATGGGAGTGTGGCGCCCCACCGGGTAGGTCGCCACCAGAGGTACTGCACTCCTCCATTAGAGGGAGAGTTGTGCCTCTGCTCTCTAGGTGCTGGGATGGCACAGTTGAGCTTCTCACACACACGCACACGGGACAGTCGGTGGACCCAGAGGGAGGAACCAAGCGTAGCCGGGAGGGAAAAAGAGAGAGTTAGTGTGAGTGTGAAGAGAGGAAGGAGGAAGAGGTGGTGGGGGAGTAGAGGTCAGGAGTGAAAGAGTGGAGTGGTGTTGACTCCCGTAGGCTGGAGCACAACTACGCTCACCCAGGGAGGGAAAGACCGACCAGTGTGGAGGAAGAACGGAGCCCTTGAGGTAGGGAAGGAGACGTAGATCCCCGTACGCCCGTATCTGGCGAGAGTACAGAGGGGTTGGTGGACGATACAGGGAATCGGCCCTGAACAAGGCGCAGTTGCTGTAGGCCCGGACCGTTGAACCGGAGGCCCTGGGTTCCTAAGGGGAGCTGCGGCCGAACACCCGACACAACTTGGAGAAGGTGGCCGAACTAGGGAGCACCCGTGGCTGTCAGTACCTGAGCTCTGTGTGCAAAGGTGCTGAGGAGAGCGGAGAGACTAGCTTATAGCAGTGAGGGACCACCAGAAAAAGAGACACCTAGTAAGAGAAAGAAAGGAACACCAACAGAGGCTCGACTGCACTGTCCCGGTTCTGGAGAAAACGCTGAACCGGAGGTTGGCAAGGGAAGCAACCAGTGGCCATGCTGAAACAACTGAGTAAAAGTAACAGAACTCCAGCTGTAGTGTGTGAGACTTTCTTTAGTGGCGATCACCGGCCGCAGAGGTCACATGAAACACCGGGGTGCTGATGACCCAATAAACATCTGCCAAGATACAAACTGACTCCTCCATCCGGCTGCCCTGGGGACTGCGCTGCACCTGCGGGGAGAGACACCATCCAATCTGCCGGTCATCATCCCCAAAGGTTGTGAAGCAGCGGCAGCTGCCCTTGGCCGCGTACCACAGGTGGCGTCATGAATACCCCTTTTCCCTGTCATCCCTATCATCTTCCCCCTTTATTAAATGATACCGCCAGGGTCACTGGACCGGGTCTCGGCCCTCGTCTGTCTCCGTGAAAAGAACCGAGAGTGAAGAACAACTGCTGCCCGGTCACCAAGTAAACCTGGCCCCTGAGTGGGCGTGTCAGGAACTGTGCAGCAGCGCACGCTCTGCTTAAGCTGATCTGTTTAGATCAAACACCAAACACTGCAGCAGAGCTGTGGCAAGGAATAAAACAACAAACCAATCAGTGGCTCTCCCCACTGCAACTCCAACCAGGTCTCGTTGTCTGCGATAATGGGAGTAACCTGGTGGCGGCTTTAAAGCTTGGGAAGCTGGTACACATGCCATGCATGGCTTCCATGCTGAACCTAGTGGTTCAGAAATTTATCAAAACATACCCTGACTTGCTGTACCTACATGAGAAGGTGTGCCATATAAGTGCCCATTTCCGCCGTTCCTCTATCGCCTTTGCCGGTCTGGCAGTGCTTCAAAAGCAATTTAATTTGCCAAATCATCGACTAATTTGTGACTTGCACACACGGTGGAAATCAACATATCATACGTTGGCAAGGATTAGTGAGCAGCAGAAGGTACTTACTGAACACCAGCTTCAACATGCCCGACAGACTGAGACTCGGCCAACACGCATAACAACTATCAAGTGGGTGAGGATCGCTGACATTTGTGAGGTGCTCGATAACTTTGATTACTGCACCAAGCTTGTGAGCGGTGATCAGGCTATTATCAGCATAACCATCCCAATGCTATGTCTGTTGGAAGAATCACTGCATAATCTTAAAGTGGAACCTTTGAGTGCCCATCTGCTGGGAATGGAGCAAGAGTTCACAATGGGTGATCCTACCCAACCCAGACAACATCACAAGGCACGATTGGGTGATAAAGATGATGATGAAAACAAGGAGGGATAGGATTTCTTTTTCTGTGCAACAGAGGGGACTCCCAACCCCAGCTTCATGTCTGTCCAGTATGGATGGGCTGGAGAGGAGGAGGTGGAGGAGAGTCAGTGTGAGGGGAGGATGGGTGTTAACATCTGCCTCTTTTCAGCTTGGCACACATGGTACAGTGCATGTCTGTCTGTCCCAAGACCCTCGCGTGATCAACATTTTCAACAGCAACCTATACTGGTTGACCACCTTTCTCAATCCACAGTACAAGGACAAATTTCCTTCACTACTAATGCAGTCACCAAAGGATTTCACAATTGTGTTCCTCAAGAGGGCCGTTTTCGATCATTTGATGAAAACATCACCCTCAGACACCGCTGGTAGCAGAGGTACCAGCTTTTTGCAACAGCATGAATAAATGGGGAGAGAAATACCCAGCAGGTCCAAAAGAGGGTGGGGGGAAAAATGTCCACAAACTGGGCCATTTTCAATAAACTGGCTCATCAGCAAGGGCTAGCTGGACCGTTAACAATGTCAAGGAGGTAGTTGAACAACATGGTCAACGAGTATCTAAGTGACCATACCTGCGTCCTTCCTGACGCTTCTGTTCCCTTTAATTACTGGGTGTCCAAGCTGCACAGTCGGCCAGACCTTTCCTTATATGCCTTGGAGGTGCTTGCCTGTCCTACTGCTAGTGTGATGTCAGAGCATGTTTTCTGTGCCGCTGGGGCAATCATCACAGATACACGCACATGGCTGACTACAGAGAATGCACACAGGCTGACTCTGATACAATTTAATGAGGACTGGATTTCACCAGAGTTTTTAAACCCTCCAGATGACAGCATTCCAACCTAAAGTCAACCAAAACGTTTTTTTATTCTACTTGTGATCACGTCCATCCCTTTCCATACAAAACCCTGTCTTTCTTCTTACATGTGTATCTTACATGGTCAACAAGCTACAAACAATGTTCCATTCATTAATATTTCCCATTGGAGGCACTTGTGATGAGACCTCTTTCCTGTGTAAAACATAATACAGCCCTTAGGGCTAATTTTTTGAGACACTATGTTTATGCCTGCACATTGGGCACTGGAAATACCGTGATACTAGTCCTACCTTCATAAATGTCTGGCCCTTGAGGCCCCCTTCCTGCGACAACCATGATACATCCCCTAGGGCTATCTTGTTGAGGCACTATGTCTATGCCTGCACATTGGGCACTGGAACTACCATGATACTAGTCCTACCTTCATAAATGTCTGGCCCTTGAGGCCTCCTTCCTGCATCAACCATGATTCTGCCCCTAGGTCTAATTTTTGTGAGACACTATGTCTATGCCTGCCCATAAGGCACTGGATCTATCATGATACTAGTCTTACCTTCATAAATGCCTGGCACTTGAGGCCTCCTTCCTGCATCAACCATGATACAGTCCCTAGAGCTAATTATTTGAGACACAATGTATATGCCTACACATGGGGCACTGGAACTCCCGTGATACTAGTCCTATCTTTATAAATGTCTGGCCCTTAAAGCCTCCTTCCTGTGTCAACCATGATACAGCCCCTAGGGCTAATGTTTTGAGACAATATGTCTATGCCTGCACATTGGGCACTGGAACTACCGTGATACTAGTTCTACCTTCAAAATTGTCTGGCCCTTGAGGCCTCCTTCCTACGTCAACAATGATACAGCCCTTAGGGCTAATTTTTTGACCACTTTGTTTATGCCTGCGCATTGGGCACTGGAACTACCATGATACCAGTCCTACCTATATAAATGCCTGGCCCTTGAGGCCATATTCCTGTGTCAACCATGATACAGCCCCTAGGACTAATTTTTTGAGACGCTATCTCTATGCCTGCACATTCTGCACTTGGACTACCATGAAACTAGTCTTACCTTCATAATTGTCTGGCCTTTGAGGCCTCATTCCAGTGTCAACCATGATACAGCTCCTAGGGCTAATTTTTGGAACACTATGCCTGCACATTATGCAGTGGCAGTGGAACAACAAGGACAGTAGTCCAACCATTATAATTGTGAAGCCCTTCTGATCATGGGCGTACCCAGGATCAAAACTAGGGGGCGGCAAGCCATGGTCGTTCAGGTTGTAAAATTGCCCCCCGGGCCCATCAGACTCGTTACGCCACTAGGGAGCCCTATGAGGGGCTGTATATGAAATGGGAGCCCTATGGGGGGCTGTATATGAGATGGAAGTTCCATCCCATATACAGCCCCCCCAATGTCCTATAGGGCTCACATCTCATATAAAGCCCTCCATAGAGCTCCCATATCATATACATCCCCCTTATAGGGCTCCCATATCATATATAACCCTGCCATAGGGCACCCAAATCATATTCAGCCCCCTCATTGGGCTCCTGTATCATATACAGCCCCTCCATAGGGCTCCCATCAAGAGAGTTCTTTGGTGGGTTGTATATAATACGGGAGCCCTATGGGGTGGGCTGTATATGATATGATATGGGAGCCTTATGGGGGGCTGTATATGATATGGAGTCCCATCTCATATACAGCCCCCCCAATACCCCATACAGTCCTCATATCATATACAACAGCCCCCCATAGGGCACCTATCTCATATATTGGCTGTCTCCCCCTTCCCCATGCTGGGTACACCCATGAATATTTGTGTATATGGCTGTATGTGTGTGATTGTATGTATATGATTGTGTATGTGTTTATGATCATGTATGTGTGTATATCACTGTGTATGTGTGGATATGATTGTGCATATTTATCATTGTGTATATGATTGTGCATTTATGATTATGTGTATATGATCATATATGTGTGTATATGACTGTGTATGATTGTGTATGTGTGTATATGATTACCCAATATGATGGTATGTGTGTATGAGTATAAGATTGTGTGTATATGACTGTGTATACGATTATGCATGTGTGTATATGACACAATCATATACACAGACATACACAATTGAATACACAAATGCAGAATCATACACACAGACAAATACAATCATATGCAGACATTTACAATTATATACACATGTGCACTATCATAGGCTATGTTCACACACAATTTGCGTTTTTTTTTAGCACTCTTAAAAGCGCTTGAGTTTTTTTAAGAGTGCTAAAAAATGTCCCTTGTGTGTCTGAAAGGATTTGCCACGTTTTTGGACTTAGTCATTTTTTCACCAAAAACGCAGGCAAAAACACAAGCGTTAACGCAGGGTGCATAAATGTGCCTTTTAAAAACGCATGTGTTTCCCATAGGGCCCCATGTTAAAAAAACGCATGTGCGTTTTTTCAAAAACGCATGCGTTTTTTTTAACATGGGCCCCTATGGGAAACGCATGCGTTTTTGAATGGCACTAAAAGGTACTAATGTACCATGCGTTTTTGCACGCGTTTCCCATAGGGCCCCATGTTTAAAAAACGCGTGCGTTTTTGGAAAAACGCACATGCGTTTTTTTTACAGCACCCAAAAACGCTGCATGCAGCATTTTTTGGACTAGGGGTAAAAAACGCAAATGGAGCTGAAAAACGCAGCTACACTCAAATGTACCCTGCGTTAACGCACCTGCGTTTTTTTTAACAGCCCAAAAACGCAGAGATGGTCAAAAAAATGCATGTGTGTGAACATGGCCATATACACACATACACAATCAGTCATATAGACAGACATATACAATCATATACATATATGCACAATCATATATACTCACAATCAATCATATACATACATGCACAATCATGTATACTCACAATCAATCATAGACACACATACAGTCATATATACTTACAAGTTGCAATCACTTGCAGACATACACACATTGGGGCTATTTTTACTTTTGGTGATTCTTCCGGCACATCTTCTATCTCCTGTCCACACATGGTTGTATGTCCTTTTCAGCAGGAAGTAAGCGGGTGCACTGTGACCTCCTATCACACATGGCCGCACACAGCAACTGCTGTAGGCCCTCTGTGTTGCTCTCTGCTGAACTGTGATGCAGTGGAGGGGCAGACCTTCACTGCACAATGTGTAGTGTGGCCGGCCGGATCACTGTCTGTACAGCAGAGAGCTGCAAGCAGTGTGCTGTGTGCGGCAGGAGCGGCCATCATGGAGCATATGGCCGTCAATGCACAGCCGCTGGGAGAGTGAGCGGCCCTGCACAGTAGATGGGAGAGCCGGGGTCGGCGCACGCTCAGTGCCGCTCACCCCTTCCTCTTGGGGGGGGCAGCTTCCCCCCCCCGCCCCACGCTGGGAACGCCCATGCTTGTTATGATGATAGGTGGTTTCTTTCTGTGTCAACCATCATATAGCCTCTACATCAGATTGTTCTCTTTACACAACTTATACACTGAGAAGATCGCATGATCACCACTAGCTCCTAGGCCACTTATGACAGCTCAGTGCGTAAGGGGCGTGGAGTCCCGCTCTGCCAGGAAAAAATGACATGACTTCAAACAGTGTTTGACTGAAAAAAAGTAAAGAAACAGTGGTGTAAAACCACTCGTGCAGCCCCTGACGAGGTGTCCCCATGTTATATACATAAACACCATACTTTTTTTAACATTTACACATTAACATAGGGGATGAACAGCCTTCCCAGACCTCTTGGTTGGGTCCAGCTGAAAATTACTTGTAAACGAATACACGAGTATTAGAACCTACTGGTTATGATTCCGGCAAGTCCGAATATTTTACTACTCACTCATCCCTATTTATGAGTTAATAACGCTGCAATGAATCCCAGTGATTCTAAGAATATTTTTTCATGACATATTGTACTTCATGTTATTGGTAGATTTAGTATGATCTTTTTTTAGTTTATTTGTGAAAAAACTGAAATCTGGCAAAAATGTAACAAATTTCAAACTTTAAATTTCAATGCCCTTAAACCAGAGAATTATGTCTCAGAAAATGGTGATAAATACCATTTCCCACATATCTTCTTTATATCAGCACCATTTTTGAAACATATTTTTTTTGTTAGGATGTTAGAAGAGTAATGAGCAATTTCTAATTTTTCCAACACGATTTAACATTTTTTTAGGGACCACTTCACATTTAAAGTTACGTTGAGAGGCCTATGTATTTTTCTTACTATCAGATGCACCAGGCCATAAGACAGATCCAGGTTTTAGAGGAGGAAAAAGGGGGAAAAAAAGTTTCAAGCAAAAAATGTGGTAATGTCCCCAAATTCTGTACTAATGTCCTGGGTCCCTTCCAGGTATATATGTCTTCCCATTCTGGTAATGATCCTCCATACTGGTAATAATCCTCCATTCTGGTATATTATCCCCATCCTGGTATATGATCCCCATCTAGGTATATGTGCCCCATCCTGGTATATGAACCACCATCCAGGTATGACACACATGCTCAAAATTGTTGGTAAACCTGGTTTAATGAAAGAAAAACCCACAATGGTCGCAGAAATATCTTGAATCTGACGAAGGTAATAATAAATAAAAAAAAGCTATGAAAATGAACAAATGAAAGTCAGACATTGCTTTTCAACCCTGCTTCCACAGACTTAACTCGTGAAATATTATTTGATCGCTCTGACAAACAAGACTTAACACTTGGTGGCAAAACCCTTGTGGGCAAGCACAGCAGTTAGACATTTCTTGTAGTTGATGATGAGGTTTGCGCACATGTCAGGAGGAATTTTGGTCCACTCCTCTTTGCAGATCATCTCTAAATCATTAAACTTATGCGGCTGTTGCATGGCAACTCAGAGCTTTAGCTTGCTCTATAAATTTTGTATGGGTTTAAGGTCTGGAAACTGGCTAGACCACTCCATGACCTTAATGTGCTTCTTTTTGAGTCACTCCTTTGTTGCCTTGGCTGTATAGTTTGGGTCATTGTCATGCTGGAAGACCCAGCCACCACACATTTTTAATGTCCAGCTGTAGGGAAGGAGGTCACTCAGGATTTTACAGTATGTGGCTCCATCCATTGTCCCATTGATGAAGTGAAGTAGTCCTGTGCCCTTATCAGAGAAACACCCCCAAAACTTAATATTTCCACTGCCATACTTGACTGTGAGGATGGTGTTCTTTGGGTCATGGATAGCATTTCTCTTCCTCCAAACACGGCGAGTTGAGTTTTTCAATTTTTGTCTCATCTGACCACAGCACCTTCTCCCAATCACTCTCAGAATCACCAAAGTGTTTATTAGCAAACTTCAGATGGGCCTGCACATGTGTCTTCTTGAGCAGTGGGACTTTGCAGGCACTGGAGGATTTTAATCCATTATGGCGTACTGTGTTGCCAATGGTTTTCTTGGTGACAAAGGTCCCAGCTGCCTTGAGATCATTAACAAGTTCCCACTGTGTAGTTTTAGACTGATATCTCACCTTCCTTATGATCCTGGATACCCCACAAGGTGAGATTTGTGTGGAGCCCCAGATTGATGTCGATTGACACTAATTTTGTATTTTTTCCATTTTCTTACTATTGCACCAACAGTTGTCTCCTTCTCACTCAACGTCTTTCTTATGATTTTGTAGCCCATTTCAGCCTTGTGCAGGTCTAGGATCTTTTTCCTGACATCCTTAGAAAGCTGTTTGGTCTTGCCCATATTGAAGAGGTTAGAGTCTGACTAATTAATTGAGTGTGTAGACATGAGTAATTTATACAGGTGACAAATTAAGGGTGCCTTCACACTGCGGCGTGATCCGGTCCGGGGCTGTCTGGGATGACCCTGACAGCCGCGGACTGGATCAGCACACAGGACTGGAGGGCTAATTTTCCCTCCGGTCCGGTGTGCAGCCGCACGCAGTTCCCGCTGCTGATAAGTCAGGACCGCGGCGCCGCAGTCCTGACCTGTCAGCGGCTGCAGCTGCGTGCGCTGCACACCGGACCGGGGGGCATATTAGCCCTTCAGTCCTGTATGCTGATCCAGTCCACGGCTGTCCGGGTCATCCCGGAACAGCCCCGGACCGGATCACGCCGCAGTGTGAAGGCACCCTAAGACAGCTGTCTTTAATGCAGGTAACAAGTTGATTAGGAGCATCTAACTGATCTGTAGGAGCCAGAACTCCTAATGGTTGGAAAGGAATCAAATACTTATTTCTCGCTGCAAAATGGAAATACATTTATATAATTTAATCACGTGAAAAACAGAAAACACTGGGCACTAACACTTGTGACAGGATAGGCTTTATCACTCCCGTGACTTATATCTGCAGCTTTACCCGGTGTTGCTGGCCGTAAATAGCAATTATCCAATTGATACAAGTAGAAGAAATAGCCGCACTCACTGGAGATGGATCTTCAGACTTCATTTATTTCATGTTCATACTACAAGTCATGAACATTAAAGCAAGGGAGGGGGGTGCAGGGGCGGCGGACTACGGCAATCTTGAGGACCCGTGGAAGCGGTAAACGACCGCGAAACGGCAGGCCATCGTCCGCCGCCCCTGCACCCCCCTCCTTGCTTTAATGTTCATGACCTGTAGTATGAACATGAAATAAATGAAGTCTGAAGATCCATCTCCGGTGAGTGCGGCTATTTCTTCTACTTGTACAATTTATATAATTTAGACAATGTGATTTTTGGGGTTTTATTTTTCATATTCTATCTCTCACTGTTAAAATTAACTTACCCTTAAAATTATAGACTACAGTTAGGGCCAGAAATATTTGGACAGTGACACAATTTTCGCGAGTTGGGCTCTGCATGCCACCACATTGGATTTGAAATGAAACCTCTACAACAGAATTCAAGTGCAGATTGTAACATTTAATTTGAAGGGTTGAACAAAAATATCTGATAGAAAATGTAGGAATTGTACACATTTCTTTACAAACACTCCACATTTTAGGAGGTCAAAAGTAATTGGACAAATAAACAAAACCCAAACAAAATATTTTTATTTTCAATATTTTGTTGCGAATCTTTTGGAGGCAATCACTGCCTTAAGTCTGGAACCCATGGACATCACCAAACACTGGGTTTCCTCCTTCTTAATGCTTTGCCAGGCCTTTACAGCCGCAGCCTTCAGGTCTTGCTTGTTTGTGGGTCTTTCCGTCTTAAGTCTGCATTTGAGCAAGTGAAATGCATGCTCAATTGGGTTAAGATCTGGTGATTGACTTGGCCATTGCAGAATGTTCCACTTTTTTGCACTCATGAACTCCTGGGTAGCTTTGGCTGTATGCTTGGGGTCATTGTCCATCTGTACTATGAAGCGCCGTCCAATCAACTTTGCAGCATTTGGCTGAATCTGGGCTGAAAGTATATCCCGGTACACTTCAGAATTCATCCGGCTACTCTTGTCTGCTGTTATGTCATCAATAAACACAAGTGACCCAGTGCCATTGAAAGCCATGCATGCCCATGCCATCACGTTGCCTCCACCATGTTTTCCAGAGGATGTGGTGTGCCTTGGATCATGTGCCGTTTCCTTTCTTCTCCAAACTTTTTTCTTCCCATCATTCTGGTACAGGTTGATCTTTGTCTCATCTGTCCATAGAATACTTTTCCAGAACTGAGCTGGCTTCTTGAGGTGTTTTTCAGCAAATTTAACTCTGGCCTGTCTATTTTTGGAATTGATGAATGGTTTGCATCTAGATGTGAACCCTTTGTATTTACTGTCATGGAGTCTTCTCTTTACTGTTGACTTAGAGACAGATACACCTACTTCACTGAGAGTGTTCTGGACTTCAGTTGATGTTGTGAACGGGTTCTTCTTCACCAAATAAAGTATGCGGCGATCATCCACCACTGTTGTCATCCGTGGACGCCGAGGCCTTTTAGAGTTCCCAAGCTCACCAGTCAATTCCTTTTTTCTCAGAATGTACCCAACTGTTGATTTTGCTACTCCAAGCATGTCTGCTATCTCTCTGATGGATTTTTTCTTTTTTTTTCAGCCTCAGGATGTTCTGCTTCACCTCAATTGAGAGTTCCTTTGACAGCATGTTGTCTGGTCACAGCAACAGCTTCCAAATGCAAAACCACACACCTGGAATCCACCCCTGACCTTTTAACTACTTCATTGATTACAGGTTAACGAGGGAGACGCCTTCAGAGTTAATTGCAGCCCTTAGAGTCCATTGTCCAATTACTTTTGGTCCCTTGAAAAAGAGGAGGCTATGCATTACAGAGCTATAATTCCTAAACCCTTTCTCCGATTTGGATGTGGAAACTCTCATATTGCAGCTGGGAGTGTGCACTTTCAGCCCATATTATATATATAATTGTATTTCTGAACATGTTTTTGTAAACAGCTAAAATAACAAAACTTGCGTCACTGTCCAAATATTTCTGGCCCTAACTGTATGTCTTCGTCAGTGGGAAAACTTACAAAATCAGCAAGTGATCAAATACTTATTTCCCCACTGCATGTGCTGTACTTATATATATAGACATTTGTCTGTATGCACAGTGGTGTGAAAAAGTGTTTGCTCCCTCTGTAGCTTTTTTATCTTTTTCATGTTTTTCACACTTAAAGAGGACCTGTCACCAAACAAGGCATGGTGATCTAATTACAGCACTGGATGCAGCATGTCTACAGCATCCAGGCAAGGGGTCCCCCAGCACTTGAGCAGCCCTGTACCCCGAGATAATACACTTAGTAAACTTACATGCTGCAGCCGGAAATGAGGTGGCTAGGGGCTGGAGCCGAAGGGCAGATTCACACCCCCTGCATGTTTAATCTGCCTACCGCTGCCAGTCATTGTCTCCCTCTTCTGCAGCATTAACAGGGTATTTGTGGTGGTGCCAAGTTGACTGGAAGCATTATCCGTTATCCAACTAACAACCTGTTGACACTGGTCTTGGTTTAATAGTGGAGTACTGCTGCGGTCCCCTAGAAATTGGGACAGGAAGGTCGAGCGAGATGATGTGGGCGTTTGTCGTGGCGCAATTCGAGCTTGCACACGGGCTCGGCCTCTGCCTGCACCACCATCATGTCCAGTTCCTTGTCCCTTGCCACCGGCCTTGCGCATTTTCAATGTTGTGCCGACTGTATACAGCTAAATGAAGGCGTCCAAGATTTGGTTTCTAGCACGACACAGAGATTTGAGATTAAGGCCCTGCAGGTGGACTAGTCAGACACAAACGCTAATGACAATAGCGAATCTTTTGGCGTATCCTAATTTGCACTGCAACCTACTCCTGCCGCACGCAAATGTTAGATGAATGCAGACAAGAGCTGGTTTATAGCATGACGCTGAGATTTGAGATTAAGGCCTGCAGGTGGACTAGTCAGACACAAACCCTGACGACAATAGCGAGTCTTTTTGCGTATCCTAATTTGCGCTGCAACCTACTCCAGCCGCACACAAATGTTAGATGAATGCAGACAAGAGTTGGTTTTTAGCACGACACTGAGATTTGAGATTAAGGCCCTGCAGTTGGACTAGTCAGACACAAACGCTGACGACAATAGCAAGTCTTTTTGCGTATTTTAATTTGCGCTGCAACCTACTCCTGCCGCACACAAATGTTAGATGAATGCAGACAAGAGTTGGTTTTTAGCACGACACTGAGATTTGAGATTAAGGCCCTGCAGGTGGACTAGTCAGACACAAACGCTGACGACAATAGCGAGTCTTTTGGCGTATCCTAATTTACTATTAATAACTGGATTCCCAATGGACAATATTCATTAGTAAAATGGCTTCTCTTACAGATTGTTTATACTAACGCTTAGTCTATATGAGAATTTATGCCATAAATTTACGCTTCAACCTACTGTAGCTGCACTAAGATGCTAAATGAGTGCAGACAAGATTTGGTTTTTAGCACGACACTGCGAAGGTGTCAGCGCTGGAGATTTGAAGATACAGCTGATCTGACAGCTGTTTAAATCTCCTGCGCCGACACCGAATAGGGAGATATCAGTGCAGGCGATACTCTTGCTATGCTCGGGGTCCACCTCCCTGCATGTTGGCTATCTTTACAGAGCCAGCCCACATGCAGGGATTGGCTGACCGACACTGTAATGCCACAGCCATGTTGGTTGTGGCATTACAGTGATTGGCTGGACGCACAGCATGATCAAGTCTTTATAAGACCTGACCGTGCTGTGCTCGTCACTCTGCTCCACAGACAGGCAGTGTAGGGAGAGGTGCTGCTGATTCAGGGACAGATTTGTGGCCTTTCAGCTAGTGTAGGTGCAGGGCTGCCAGTCTAATTACCACAACAGTCCTTCTGAGGACTAATAGAACTGTATACAGGCAGGCAGGGAGGCAGGGTATATAGCAAACTTCGTTGTGCCAGTATACCAGCCTGCATCACATCTGGGGCTGGTGTACAGGCTGGAAATCTCATCCATCCCAAAACAGTGCTCACTATAGGCAGGAGTATGTTTTAGCGTATATTATAATTCGCCAAAAAACTCACTATTCTCGTCAGCGTTTGTGTGTGACTAATCCACCTGCAGGGCCTTAATCTCAAATCTCAGTGTCGTGCTGAAAACCAAATCTTGTCAACACTCATTTAGCATCTTAGTGCAGCTGCAGTAGGTTGCAGCGTAAATTAGGATACGCCAAAAGACTCGCTATTGTCGTCAGCGTTTGTGTCTAACTACTCCACCTGCAGGGCCTTAATCTCAAATCTCAGTGTCGCGCTAAAAACCAACTCTTGTCTGCATTCATTTAACAGTTGGGTGCGGCAGGAGTAGGTTGCAGTGCAAATTAGGATATGCAAAAAGACTCGCTATTGTCGTCAGGGTTTGTGTCTGACAAGTCCACCTGCAGGGCCTTAATCTCAAATCTCGGTGTCGTGCTAAAAACCAAATCTTGTCAGCACTCATTTAGCATCTTAGTGCAGCTACAGTAGGTTGCAGCGTAAATTAGGATACGCCAAAAGACTCGCTATTGTCGTCAGCGTTTGTGTCTGACTAGTCCACCTGCAGGGCCTTAATCTCAAATCTCAGTGTCGTGCTAAAAACCAACTCTTGTCTGCATTCTTCAAACATTTGTGTGCGGCAGGAGTAGGTGGCAGCGCAAATTAGGATACGCAAAAAGACTCGCTATTGTCGTCAGCGTTTGTGTCTGACTAGTCCACCTGCAGGGCCTTAATCTCAAATCTGTGGAGATCAGCTGTGGTCGGGAGGAGGAGATCTCTGCCCCTGATCTCCTCCTCCCGGCTGCCAACGAGACAGCTGATTGGCTGGCCGGGGTGCATACTAATGTAAACGCATGCGTAGATTCTCCGCTGCGTTCACATTAATATGGCTGCGTTTGCACTGCGTTTGCGTCTGCATGCCATATGCATGCAGACACAAACGCAAGTGTGAAGCCAGCCTTACTATCTTCACTCTCCTATTTTGTGTGCATGAAGGAGGGGTGAGAGCAGGTGGCTTGTGCCATGGCTGGGGGTGCATTATGTGTCTTGCACATGGTGTTAGTGAAATCTGAAATCCTTTCCCATCCTTGAAGCCGTCACAGCTGTGGGATCAGTTACAAGTCTGTGCTGCTAACAGAGGTCATGGTTACTTACTGTAACAGGGAGACTAACTGACAACAGATGTGCTGCTGCAATATACACACTGCAGGCTTGTGCAGAATGTGATACACACAGATACATAAGCAGCCATGACTGTGTATGTGCCAAAATATGACATGAATCATGTTGTGTGGCAACCTTATTAGCCAAGCCAAACAGCAAAGGCCAGATAAAATGTTATAAAATAATAATATTATGATGATGACAGTAGTAGCAGTAGTAGTAGTAGTAATAGTAATTAAAAGAATGTGCTCTAAACTTCATTTTAATTTAAGGGTACATGTCCACAATGCTTCTTACCTGTGTCCTGCGTGCAGCGTCCTTCCTCCTGTGGGGCAGCCAGTGATCTCTGCGGGTGAACGCAGCCGCTTGTGCCCACTGTCAGTTGGGCATGGCAGGTTTTCGCTGAATTCACCCATTGAGATCACAACCGTCTCCACAGGGGCCTAAGACTGAATAGTAATTCTTAATATCATAAAAAAAATGTAGCACACATTAATACATTACATACATTACATTGTCATGGATAATATTCTGCAGGGGGAAATATGCCACCATTTTAAGTGGATCTGCCACCAGAGAATTCACGTCCGAATGGCTCTTTAATTATGGGAGCGTTTTCTGAGAGAGCTAAAGAGAAAGCTTATGAACACAAATACCGGTATATTCAACCTCAGCACATCCAGCCTGACAACTGAAGTTTGTCCTGAGCAGTGTGAGATGTCAGCAAGAAGATGGACACTAACTTTCAATCCACCTAGGAGGTGCAGAATGAATTTAAGGGTTTGCTCAAGTATGCTTTTAAACTTGGCGAGTGCAATCTGATAAAACATTAGGTTGCACTCACAACAAGGTTAAACTATAGCACAATGCCCATCTGCAAGTTTTTCCTCAACTAGCTGAGAAAAAATCTGCAGCATGCTGCGTATGGCAGCGTATCTCACCAAGATTCCACCAATGCAAGTGTATGGGTGCGATTAAAAAATTGCACAGCACACAGACAGTGTTTTTAGCGTGGCCTTTTTGTCATACTGTAAAAAGTTAGAATAAATAGACATGAAGATAGATGGGATAGATACAGTTGTGGCCAAAAGTATTGACACCCCTGCAATTCTGTCAGATAATACTCAGTTTCTTCCTGAAAATGATTGCAATCACAAATTCTTTGGTATTATTATCTTCATTTAATTTATCTTCAATGAAAAAACACAAAAAGAATTGTCCTAAAGCAAAATTGGATATAATTCCACACCAAACATAAAAAAGGGGGTGGACAAAAGTATTGGCACTGTTAGAAAAATCATGTAATGTTTCTCTAATTTGTGTAATTAACAGCACCTGTAACTTACCTGTGGCACCTAACAGGTGTTGGCAATAACTAAATCACACTTGCAGCCAGTTGACGTGGATTAAAGTTGGCTCAACCTCTGTCCTGTGCCCTTGTGTGTACCACATTGAGCATGGAGAAAAGAAAGAAGGCCAAAGAACTGTCTGAGGACTTGAGAAACCAAATTGTGAGGAAGCATGAGCAATCTCAAGGCTACAAGTCCATCTCCAAAGACCTGAATGTTCCTGTGTTTACCATGCGCACTGTCATCAAGAAGTTTAAAGCCCATGGCACTGTGGCTAACCTCCCTATATGTGAACGGAAAAGAAAAATTGACGAGAGATTTCAACGCAAGATTGTGCAGATGGTGGATAAAGAACCTCGACTAACATCCAAACAAGTTCAAGCTGCCCTGCAGTCCGAGGGTACAACAGTGTCAATCCGTACTATCCGTCGGCATCTGAATAAAAAGGGACTGTATGGTAGGATACCCAGGAAGACCCCACTTCTTACCCTGAGACATAAAAAAGCCAGGCTGGAGCTTGCCAAAACTTACCTGAGAAAGCCTAAAACGTTTTGGAAGAATGTTCTCTGGTCAGATGAGACAAAAGTAGAGCTTTTTGGGCAAATGCATCAACATAGAGTTTACAGGAGAAAAAAAAGAGGCATTCAAAGAAAAGAACACGGTCCCTACAGTCAAACATGGTGGAGGTTCCCTGATGTTTTGGGGTTGATTTGCTGCCTCTGGCACTGGACTGCTTGACCGTGTGCATGGCATTATGAAGTCTGAAGACTACCAACAAATTTTGCAGCATAATATAGGAACCAGTGTGAGAAAGCTGGGTGTCCCTCAGAGGTCATGGGTCTTCCAGCAAGACAATGACCCAAAACACACTTCAAAAAGCACTAGAAAATGGTTTGAGAGAAAGCACTGGAGACTTCTAAGGTGGCCAGCAATGAGTCCAGACCTGAATTCCATAGAACACCTGTGGAGAGATCTAAAAATGGTAGTTTGGAGAAGGCACCCTTCAAATATCAGGGACCTGGAGCAGTTTGCCAAAGAAGAATGGTCTAAGGGTATGTGCACACTGGCCGGCGGGTTGGTCGGCGGCGGCTGGGCGGACCCGCCAGGAAGCTCCGGAGCCGTCCACTGGCATCCTGGCGGGTATGTGCGGCGGGTGACGGGCGGGTGCCGGGCGGGTGGCCAGCGGTTAGCGCCGGCGGTGTTGCGGCGGCTGGAAGCAGCACATGATTCTGCTTGCAGCCGCTGCAGAACCGGCCGGATTATAGAACATGCTCATTCTTTGCTAACCCGCTGGGAACCCAGCGGGTTAGCAACGGATGAGCATGTGTAAACCGCCGGTGTGTGGACACCGGGTGTCGGTTTATATAGGTTTCAATGTTAATCCAAACGCCGGTTTGGATTAACATAAATTTACATGAAATTTATGTAAACCGACCGGCGGTTTACACATCTAATCCGACCCTAACCCGGCCAGTGTGCACATACCCTAAAATTCCAGCAGAGCATTGTAAGAAACTCATTGATGGTTACCGGAAGCGGTTGATCGCAGTTATTTTGGCTAAAGGTTGTGCAACCAAGTACTAAGCTGAGGGTGCCAATACTTTTGTCTGGCCCATTTTTGGAGTTTTGTGTGAAATGATCAATGTTTTGCTTTTTGCTTCATTCTCTTTTGTGTTTTTTCATTGAAGACAAATTAAATTAAGATGATAATACCAAAGAATTTGTGATTGCAATCATTTTCAGGAAGAAACTGAGTATTATCAGACAGAATTGGAGGGGTGTCAATACTTTTGGCCACAACTGTAGATGTAAGGATAGATGATAGAATAGTTAGATCGATCTTACCAGTCTCCCGTTGCTTGCTTCCGGTATTGCTCATTAAGCTTAGTGAATATTCACTGCACCGAGTGGCAATGGGCAATCACAGCTTGTCATGAAGTCCTGGATTGGTAATGCCAGGCACCTTCTCACCGCTCTGGTATCAGTGGTAACTGCCAACTTTAGGGGTTACCATGGTACCTGATTTGTATCCTTGGGTGACCTCACTGACTCTCGGTGCAGTCATTCTGTGCTCAGAGGCCCAGATGAAAGGATGCTTATCCTTCTCTGTGGCCTTAGATGCAGAAGAGATGAGAAGTGACGTGGGACCTCCTTGTGGATTATTGTCAGAGGGGAAACCTGTAAAATTTGTATTTTTCTGTTGATGGAGATGTGTTAAGCGGCCGTCACACGCTAAGATATCGCTAGCGATATTGTAAGCGATCACGTGCACGCGCGATCGCTTACAATATCGCTCACATCACTGGTGAGATGTCACACAGACAGACTCACCAGCGATGTGGACCAGCGAGATCACTGGTTACTATGGTACACATCGGGTTACTAGGCGCCGCGCGTCGCATAGTAACCTGACGTGTACCATAGTTACCATCTCCCAGCATAGGCTCTGCCGCTGAGAGATCGTTCATCGTGGTATTATACACCACGAGGAGACAGATTGTGAAATCGTTCATCGCAAGATCTGAGCTCCGGAGCTCAGATCTCGATTTTGCGATTTCAACAATTCTCGCTCGTCGTATCCTGCCGTCACACGCACAGACATCGTTCACGCGATGTTAAATCTGGCGCGTTCAAGCGATATCTTTCGCGATATCGTAGCGTGTGACGGCCGCTGTAGGGCTTGGCTTCTGGGTGGTGAGCTATTTTTAATTGAACCCTTTTGGTGTACATACAATGTTTTCAACACTTTTAGGCTATGTGCACATCAGTCGTTTTGTGGGCTGTTTTTCAGCGTTTTCCGTCGGCGGTTTCCGCTGGGTTTTATGTTAATTTATGTTAATCCTAGCCACCGGTTGGATTAACATGCTAGTCAATGGTGTTTAGAAAACGCTGTCTACATTAGAACGGTTTTTGTCTTGTCGTTTTCAGTTTATTCACCGGTTTTCCACCGGTTTTCAAAGATAGAGCAGGTGACTTCTTTTGGCCGTTTTTCCAGCGGTTCCAGCATAACAAGTGCAACAAAGACCAGTCTGGAAATCGCTAAGAAAAACGCCGGGAAAATCGCCAAGAACACGCTGTACAAACGCTAAGAACCCGATCGCAAATCGTTAGCAAAACGCTAACAAAACAAGGAACACTGGCGAGTGCAGAAAACTCAGTTTCTGCCAGTCTCCACCGGTTCCCGGTCGGTCTGCAAGGATGCAGAACCGTCCAGTGCGCACATACCCTTAATTGCATTTTCATAGGTTATTGCTGCTACTGAAAAAACACCATTCTGAATTTTTGATTATTTTTCTATTTGACTATCGAGGTTAATTGATTATAAAATGGTGACTTTTACGGATGCAGCTTTACAAATTATGTTTAATTTTTCTTTTTACAAATTTTTTCTTTTTTTACAATGTAGAGTGCAGCAGTCAAATCAGCAAACTCAAGGCCACTTCACACACACAGATATCTGAGTCCAATATCTGAACAGATCTCTGGTTGCAGTGAAATCATGGATACATTGCTCCATGTTGTACACAGCCACAAAATGGAACAATGTGTCCATGATTTCACTGCAACCAGAGATCTGTTCAGATATTGGACACAGAAATTGGTGTGTGTAAACCCACCATAAGATCTGCCAGTTGTGTGAAGCCTCATTCAGACATGATGCATGAGGCTTTTTTGCTACCTCTATAAAGGACTACAGACTTGAGTTAAAAGGGATCCTGTCACCCCCAAAACACCTGTAAACCTATTAAAAGCTGTCCCTACAGCATAGTAACACTTTCCCTACACTCCTTTTACCTCCTAAATGCAGCAAGTGACATTGAAGAAAAACGTTATAATAGTACCTCATTAGTGATGATAATGAGTGACTATGCTATTCATAGTCACTCATCCAGGCTGCCCCTCTTCTTCATATCACGCCTGAATAGGCGTGATCTTCCTCATGGATTCAAATTGCCGCCTCCCTGCGCGCCTCCGATCTCTCCCATTGCGTGCGGGCTTCAGTGTGGGGCTGTATGACGCGATCCGCGTCATACCCGGCGCCGGGTGACGTATTTACACCGGCGCCGCGCTGTCAGCTTCAAAAAGCGTACTGCGCATGCGCATGGGCATGCGCAGTGCGCATTTTGAAGCTGACAGCGCGGCGCCAGTGTAAATACGTCACCCGGCGCCGGGTATGACGCGGATTGCGTCATACAGCCCCACACTGAAGCCCGCACGCAATGGGAGAGATCGGAGGCGCGCAGGGAGGCGGCAATTTGAATCCATGAGGAAGATCATGCCTATTCAGGCGTGATATGAAGAAGAGGGGCAGCCTGGATGAGTGACTATGAATAGCATAGTCACTCATTATCATCACTAATGAGGTACTATTATAACGTTTTTCTTCAATGTCACTTGCTGCATTTAGGAGGTAAAAGGAGTGTAGGGAAAGTGTTACTATGCTGTAGGGACAGCTTTTAATAGGTTTACAGGTGTTTTGGGGGTGACAGGATCCCTTTAAGGAAATATCATTCTCTGACACTAAGGGTACCGTTACATGGTACCACCTTGCCAGAGATGTCGGTGACGACTGGCGGGAGCGCGCACGCTTTTGGCGCCCCGCCAGCGTCGCCGCCCCCCGTTTACACAGCCGGGATCAGCAAACTATGCAGTTGCCGGATGGCTCAGGATTACACATCCTGAGCCATCCGGTTACTGCAGTGCGGATCAGAGAACCGCTCCGAAAACTGCAGCCTGCATAATTTTTAACGCAGGCTGCAGAGCCGGAGACGGACACCGGATGGCTTGTGAAGCCATCCGGTGTTTTACATTGGCTCCTATGAGGAGCGTTTCCTGGTCCGGTTTTGAGCTTTTTTAAAGCTCAAAACCGGATCAGGATTCTATAAAAAAAACGGAAATGTGACCCTGGCCATACTTGACCAAGCAATACCAGAAGTAAGTTTCTAACGTGTGTAAAGGTACCGTTACACGGCGCGATATCATGGGCGACATCGCAGAAACGTCATGGGTTGAGTGACATTGAAACGACATCGCAAGTGTGTCGTTGCGTGTAACTGCACGATTCAATTATGATAGATCGTCGGATCGGAGTTGACAGGTTTACCTACATGTTGTAAAACCTGATGATATCAACTCAAGCAACCGGCTGCATCGTTGTGTGTGACACCGCAATAACGATGTGGTGCACGACTTCGCCCATTCACAGAAATGAGCAGGTATTGTTCACTGGGTTGTGCGAACGATACCTGCTCACTACATCATTGGTGAGTTGTTCACAATATCTATACGTTTGACATCTGACCAGCGATGTTAAAATGATGCCAAAAACAACGCGCGCCCATGAGATCGTTGCCGACATCGTTTCAACATCGTGCTGTGTAAGGGCCGCTTTACACACACCAACTTCTGTGTCCAACTTCTGAACAGATCTCTGGTTGCAGTGAAATCATGGACACATTGTTACATTTTGTGGCTGTGTACAAATGGAACAATGTGTCCATGATTTCACTGCAACCAGAGATCTGTTCAGAAGTTGGACACAGAAGTTGGTGTGTGTAAAGTGGCCCTAACAGTTTTAACAGTTTTATGTGCAGGGCTCAAAGGGAGGGGTGGGAGGCTCCCTTATCTTGCAGGAACAAGACACAATTTAGACAAAAACTAATGAGCCATGCACACAGTGAACAAATCTGTAAGGGTACCTTTACACGCCGCGACGGCAGGCTGGATACATCCCGCTACTTCACGTGCACGAGCACGCTCAAACGGTTACAAACGGTCAACGCACCCTCTTTACACGCCGCCACAAGGTTCGCTACGCCACGCTACACCTATAGCTAGCTACATCGCCGGGTGTCTCAAGTAGCCAGCTGTAGCTCATTTACACACACGCTATAACCAGCTACTATGGGCGTACCTGGTGCAGCAGGGACAGCACATAGGCGTGCCACAATTGTGGATTACGAGCCGTCCGTACGCTGATAGGACGAAGCAATAACATCCTGATTGGGCAGGCAACGCAGGAGGCTGAGTAATACAGCACGCTCGAGCGATTGTGTAGTGTGACTCGTCAGCTCCTTTAAATATGCCTCCCTATGCAGCGACTACCAATCGTCATGCAGCAGCTTCCACCAATGATCACACATGGGGCGCGGTAACACGGAGCCAGGGTCACGCCTTAGCTACATTGCAGCTACATCGCAGGCTGTCCCGAGTTCCCTTCCGTTGCCTCTTTACACGCCGATACAGCTCGCTACCATCGGCGTTGTAGCCATCAGTTTTTGAGCAGAGCTAGGAAACAGATGTATCTGTTGCCGGCTGTATCGTCACGTCTTCAGACGCCGCTACGACGGGCTACATTGGCGCTACAAGCTACATTTGTAGCCTGTAGCGGGATGTATCCAGCCTGCCGTCGCGGCGTGTAAAGGGCCCTTAAGACATTGTTCACATCACCAAAAGACTGGTGGTGTGAACAATGTCTTAGGCTAGGGTCACAGTTGCATTTTTCACAAGCGTTTTTGGAGACCTGCGTTTTCAAAAACGCATGTAAAAACGCACCCATAGGCCCCCATGTTAAAAAACGCATGCCCTAATAGCAAAAACGCATGTGTGACAGTACCATGCGTTTTTTAATATGGGGCCCTATGGGAAACGCATGCAAAAACGCATGTACAATTAGTACCATTCAAAAACGCATGCGTTTTCCATAGGAGCGCATGTTAAAAAAACGCAAGCGTTTTAGAAAACGCATGCGTTTTTTTTAACATGGGCTCCTATGGAAAACGCATGCATTTTTGAATGGTACTAATTGTACATGCGTTTTTGAATGGCACTAAATGGTACTAATTGTACATGCGTTTTTGCATGCGTTTTCCATAGGGGCCCATGTTATAAAAACGCATGCGTTTTCTACAAAAACGCATGCGTTTTTCAAAACGCACAAAAAAATAGTGCATGCACTATTTTTTGGGGCGGACTTAAAAACGCAGCCAAAAACGCAGGGAGCCATCAGACACCTTAAAAAAACGCATGCAGAAATGGAAAAATGCATGCAAAAACGCATGAGTCACTAAAAAAACTCATGCCAACTGTGACCCCAGCCTTAGTATACATTTTTTGCTGTATCAACTAAATACCCTGTCTTTTACTACTTTTTTAGCAGCACTTGCTTTTTACTGCTTTTTATTACAACAGCCTATTTTTACACGTTTGTTTGACTACTGTTTTTGTGATTCAGTCTTGTGGTGGTGTGAACAATGTCTTATGGCTACTTTACACACGGCTACATTTCTAGCTTATCCACAGGTAACTTACTGGCTGCAGTGAAATCATAGAGACATGTTTCTATCTTGTTGCTGTGTACAAATGGAATAATGTCTCCATGATGTCACTGCAGCCAGTAAGTTACCTGTGGATAAGCTAGAAATGTAGCCGTGTGTAAAATGGCCATCACAGATTTGTTCACTGTTTGCATGGCTCATTAGTTTTCGTCTAAATTGTGTCTTGTTCCTGCAAGGTAAGGGAGCCTCCCACCCCCTCCCTTTGAGCCCTGCACATAAAAAGCAGTCTTCTGCAGCCAGTCCATGTCAGACATTGGACCTGTCTGAATCCTGCTCATATAGATACCAATAGATATGGTCAGGTTTTTAAACACATCAGCTAGGGACTGCTCTGATATGGGTTACCTTGGCAAGCTAGAGCAGCTTAGTATACATTTTTTGCAAAAAACGTATTACAGTGAATAACTGCAGTTGGGACTGGTAAGTTAGTCACCCCACATCAACACCCAACACATACCCCAAATCCCTAGACCTAGTACTCCATGTCAGGCAAGGGGTGAGGGGAGCTAAGTGGAGGGTGGAGAGCTAGGGAAGAACCTGGGAAAAGGGTGGAGGAACTGTAGTAAAACCCAGGAACACCAAGTTAGGAGCACTCAGCTCAGTTGCTGAGACAAGAAAGAGTTTAGGTTCGAGTTCCTGGCGAGCTGTAGTTGGAAAGGAACAGAACTCCTAAGCTGAGACACCTTGACAGCCTAGAAACTGTAACACCAGAAAGGAAGAACCCGGACCTGGCGGTCTGTGCCACCATATGGCTAGTCCGGGTCCCAGGCACGTACCGAAGGAAGAGAGAAGGGGTCTAAGGTATCCCAGAGCTAATAGGGCACTGAGGGACCAGGCCAGAATCAGGGTGCCGGCCCTTTTGAAGTGGTAGGATACTGCATGCCCCAGCCATAGAATTAACCAGCGGGGTGAAGGGACTTCATGCCCGGAACCCAAAACCCAGCACAATGAAGGGAAGACCGTCGTATGAGAGTTGGGAATACTGGAGAAGGGAGCCAATGATGAGCTAAAAGTAAAGTACCCAGTCAAGCTCAAAGCATCATGTGACTAACTGTGATTTGCACGACAGCAGCAGAGGCTCACCTGTGGAGCCAGTGACTGAATCGCTGCGCAGGCAGGCGCAGCCTGGTTGTAAGTGACATTGAACTCTGCTGGCAGTGGTAGAACGTGTTGGCCTCTGTCCCTACACCTGTCCTGGGGAAAAAAGCCCTACCCGTGGAGGGCGCACCATCCTGGCTGCCTGCAACCACTATCATCCCCAGAGGTCTGGAGGGTAGCGGTCGCCCGCACTGGCCACAAACCACGGGTGGATCACAAACTTATTTCTAAAACCTTTATTTCCCGTTTATTTCAAATCCCCCTTTTTATTGCTGCACCTGGGACCACGCAGTTGGGTCACATCACCGGGACAACACGAAGCCCTAGACGACGAAGGGCCCGGCTCTGAGTACCCCTGCCCAGGGCACGACATTGGCGTGGCTAAAGTCTACCAGCACTGTGTGGGCATGGCTAGCATCTGCCAGCACTGTGTGGGTGTGACCAGCGTCTGCCCGCACTGTGAGTGCATTTCTACATTGTTTCCTTACCGGTTGTAGTCAGGAGCTCACACACAGTGTAGGCCATGCCCCCTCCCTTACGTGGCTGTATTCATTGTAAGGATGCGCCTCACAGAGAATGAGCTTCACACACAGTGCAGTTGGGACACCTTGTGAAAGGTTTATGAATGGTTTCCTTCCAGATTTCATTAATAAAGCATATTTGAAAGTTTATTATAATCATTTGCTCTACATTATTATTAAATAAAAATTTAAATGGCTGTTACACTTTAAACATAGCAAAGCTGTCCATTTGTAGACGAGAGATGAGTATTTCAAATGACCAGTATAGCAGAGCTTGTTTTGACGCACAGTTCACTTCAGCAGAACTGAGTTTGCCAAAATTCAGAAGAGGAGAGTTGACCAGCAGTTCAGTAGAGTTGGGTGCTGTGTTTGCCATGTAGTCCTTGATCAGAAGTTGTCCATAATAGTAACATGGATGTAAACTACCTGAATACTCAGGTAGTAAACCCACCCCACACCCACTCACAACTGAACTGGCCTAAAAGGCCTGGGGACATGATGTCAAAGCTCTAGAAGGAGGTTACAAGTCTTGACAGTGGATCCAGGAGAGGTGAATAACATGAAGGGATTGTCAAGATGTGTCCACTTCTTTAATCGATTCACAGCCTGCAATATTCAAAACACAGCTATTGGTAAAATACTCTTTAGATGGTGTGGTTAATTGCATCCATTTTAAGAGCTTGACAGAGGGAACACCTCCAAAGTAAGTATATAATCATCTTCCATTGCAATTACAGTGTGATACGGGAATAACATGCCAGGTTTATCATATGTATAAACCAATTAGGCAGGCCTGACATAAGTATAAGCCTGGGGCATGATGTAATAGGTTGCCTAAAAATGTAAAGGACACCATGCACATGAGGGCATAAGGCTCATCCCTTTCCCCTCCCACTAACTGACAAACCATTAATTTAAGTAAATTATATCACACTTGTTTTAATGGTATAAGGAATGGCCAAGGTGCTTTATTATGAGATTACCAGAATTAAATAAATACATACGGTGACTTTATTTTTAATTTAATAACCACAGCATAAATAATTAACTTTTAATATAAAGAAGTTAACATTTTCCTAAATTTCAGAAACAATCAACCCGACTTAAAGGGCGATTTTACCCGTAAAATATTCAAAAATCAAGACCAATCCACCTAAATACTTTAGGCAAATATTCTCACTAACATTGTACCTCGACAAAACATCCTTTAAGATTATTGCCTTTTTCCACAGGGAGGGTTGACACATATTAAGGGCCACTTTACACACACCAACTTATCTGTCCAACTTCTGAACAACTTACTGGTTGCAGTGAAATCATGGACACATTGCTCCATTTTGTGGCTGTGTACAAATGGAACAATGTGTCCATGATTTCACTGCAACCAGCAAGTTGTTCAGAAGTTGGACAGATAAGTTGGTGTGTATAAAGTGGCCAATAGATTCTCCATAGATCGAATGCCTCAGCTGACTGGAACAACTGTTTATATAGTCCTCTTTCCCGCCTTTTATAAACCAACCAATCAGCAATGAGTAACACTGGGCAGGAAGAAAACGTCCAAAACCAGTTAGCACTGGTTCCTATAACATATTACTCATAAAACACAAAATTTAAAATGTTAATGACCATTTTTATGACTCAATATAAAATACTGTTACTCAATCCAATTCATTAATAAAGATATAAAAATTAGGGGGAGGAAGGAGCACATGCCCCATGCACACCCCATGCTTCCGTTATTAGGGTTTCTCATTAGATAGCATGTGAATAACAACTTTCTCTCTTGACTATGATATGCAACAGACCCAGTGGCATAGCTAGGGGTCAGCTCAGGTGGGGGCAGGGCAAAACATCTGAGTGGGTCCCTAACCAGGTAACCATGGTAACAAGTATGCCAGCACAGCCTAATAGTGGGTATAGAGGAACCTCAGCAGATCACTGCAGAACATACAAGTGATTACAGTATAGTGTGGCGCCTCTGCGACACAGGGTGAACTGCAGCCAGGTAAGGTAGAGACGGTTAACTGAAAAATATCCACACAGATGTACACACCGACCCTATGCCTAGGACTCTAGGTTAGGCAAGAAGTAGCAGGGGTTAAAAGTAGTGTGGGTGAGCGTAGAGCAGCACTGAACAAGTGGGTGGAGAGACCAACAATATGAAAACCCGAGAACACTCAGTTAGAGGAAGTCAAGAGAAGTAGAGTGTGCAGGCAGACATTCCTAGGAGGAGAGGTTCCCTGGAGGACGCAGAATCCTAGAGGCAATATTCGTAGGAGAGAAAGCTCACTCCATTGCTGGAGGCGAGGGAAAGAAGTCAAAAAGCAATGGCACCCCACAGTGAGACAAAGGGAGCCTGGTGATCCCACAGTCATAACTGGGACACTGGAGGCTATGCTGCTACAGCCGGCTCTGTAGAGGTGACTGGGGGTACTCTAAGACCCTAATCACGATACACACCGACGTGGGGCAGGTACACTATGACCTGCAGCCTACCTACCAAAACGGCCTAGGAACACAGCCATCAAACTAGGGCTAGTGACCCTGAGAGAGAGGGACCCATCAAAGAAGAGCCTATGAAGGCCAGACCAAACCCGTGAGTGAGGAGACAGAGGGAGGAAAGAGCCTGAAAGGACTTGAGGGAAGCAACACAGAGGAACTGCCTGAGCTGCATCACCTAGTTACCCGGAGCAGTGTTAACTGAACTGTAACTGAAAGAACTGTGACTGTGAAACTGTAACTTGTAACTGCTGCTAAAGAACTTTGAGTAAAGTACCCGGTAAGCTCACCATTGCCTGAGACTGCTTCCTTCCAGCGTCGCAACAGAGTCCTGCCTGAGGAGCCACAGACTGCTGTGTCCACACACTGGCTGGAGAAGCTGCAGCAGCAAAGTAAGTGCAGCGTACAAAGTACAATCCCTCACCAGGCCCCTCCATCACCACTACACCTGCCCTGAGGAAACCCAGCCCTACACGAGGAGGGCTTACCATCCACGTTGCCCCTCACCACTGTCCCCAGCAGGAATACGGCAGCAGTGGTCCCCACTGACCACATACCCCGGGTGGCATCACGACAAAATCCCTGTAAACAATCCCTTTCCTTTTTGGACTGAGCCCAGGCCATGGGACCGGGTCACGACTACCCTGATTCCGGAGAGACAGTACCGGCCCGGCCCCGAGTAACTCACAGCTTGGGGGCACCTCATATAGTAATACATAATGACTTCTTATAGCTGATTTTCTTTCTCATGGAGTTATTCACTTTTCCCATCTTTCCGTCTGGCCCGGACCAACATGACAACTTATCCAGCCACGACTCATCTTCAGAGATTACAACAAAGACACATTTAACATCTCATATTTTCAGCACCATCCCCATCTATTCCCAACTGGCACAAACTCTTCATCCTACTGATATCGTAACACTAAACTTCTGCCATATGTGTCTCTATTGGTGTGTGGCGCCCCTGCGGTTTGGCTACCATAGATGGTATTTCTTTAACATTGATTGTAATACCATATCTGGGGAGAATTGGAGCCCTCTCTGCTGGAAGCCTGAATCATCCAACACAACACAAACTTCAATCAGGAAGCTGAAAACTGAAAAGGCCCTATTTAGGAAGTTCCCAGTTTTTGGTTGGAGGGGGGGTAAAGGGTTCCAGGCCCTAGGTTGTCAGGTTTTCAGGACATAGTGACAGAAGCTGGAGGCTGCTGGGTTATATGCCCAGTAGCTATACCTAAATGGGACTTTCCGAGGCACAGTGATGCAGAGGGCCAGAGAGCTGTAGGCAGATACAGCTGCTCACAGGGTCCGCATTACCTGTCTGGCTGGAGGTTACCCATAGCAACAGAAGGAAGTAGAGTAGAACATGCATGCACCTAGAAACCATAACTAAAAGAAGTCTGAGGGTAAGCCACTATATCTCACCCAGCAGAGTGAACTACAGTTCTCCCCAGACTGGCTGGACCACGAACCTGGTGGTGTATGTAACCTGGACTTGTTATAACAGCTATAGTAAAAAGGTAAAAAGCAATTAGACTCTGTGCCAGTTTCCTCCTGAACCATCACACCTACTACAACCCCCATCTTCTTTACCCCTGGGAGGTGGCCCTGGTTGGGAAGTGTCTACCACCTACACTGCTACACCATCTATCTCCCAGGGAGCATCTGCAGTGCTGACCACCTACAGGTTGGAAATTCAAACTGGCGTCACAAACTTATCATTTTTCTTTTGTTTATTTTACTCCATTTTTACTCTCCTCTTTTCAATGTGATCCAGGGCCACAGCACTGGGTGTAGTCACCGTGATGCTGACCACTGGCCCAGCTGCTAGGTACCCTAGCCCTTTGCACTCCACAACTGTAGTACAAAAAACAGTGCTCCTCTTAAAGCCCACATAATAATGGCACCACTGTACCCCCCACATTATAATCTCACCACTGTGTCTGCCACATAATAATGTCAGCACTGTGCCCCCCATAAAAATGACACTAGGGATGGGCGAATCTACTCGCTAGGACTCGTTACTCGGCGAGTAGTAAGGGACTCGCAGGACTCGGTACTCTGCGAGTTTCCCAGTGATTACTCGCACGAGTCCAATGCAAATCAATATCAATCCTAGTTTTGTCAGAAACGCTGACAAAACTAGGATTGCCATTGTTTGCATTAGACTCGTGCGAGTAATCACTGGCTACTGTGCCAGTGATGGCAGGGAAACTCGCAGATAACTGCTGTTTCTTTGCGAGCCGAGTCCAGCTGTCTTCTCTGTGCAGCTCCAGGGTCCTAGAGCCCGCCTGCTCACAGACATTATGTAGCAGTGCTGAGATTGTTCTCAGTCTGCTCATTCCCTGTGTACAGACATGAATGTCTGTGCACAGAGATGATGTAGCAGTGCTGAGATTGTTCTCAGTCTGCTCATTCCCTGTGTACAGACATGAATGTCTGCACAGAGATGATGTAGCAGAGCTGAGATTGTTCTCAGTCTGCTTATTCCCTGTGCATAGACATCTATATTTATGCACAGGGGCTGTAGCAGAGAGGACATCGCGTTTTGGACTGCGTCGGACGGAAGAGGATTTTTTTAATTAAAGATGGAGTCCCTAATGGCTTTTTTTTTTATTTCTAATAAAAAATTTTCCTTGTGTTGTGTTTTTTTTAAAACAATTTAATAGAAATTCATGGCGGTCATGTCTAATATTGGCGTGACCGCCATAAATTTCGGGCTTAGGGCCAGCTGATAATACAAAGCTGGCCCTAACCTCTTTATTACCCAGCGTGCCATCGCTACCAGGGCCGCTGGAAGAGCGGGGTTCAGCGCCAGAGGATGGCGCTTCAATGAACACGCCATCTTCTGGGGCGGCTGCAGGCTGCAATTTGCAGCGGGGGGTGCCCAGAAAGCTTGGGCATCCCTGCGCTGCGGATTCCAGCCCGCAGCTGCTTAGCTGTACCTGGCTAGACATAGAAATTGCGCGGAGCCCCACGCATTTTTTTTTAATTATTTCATGAAATTCTGAGATTCTGACTCTGAGACTCTGACTCTGAGACTCTGACTCTGAAATTCATGAAATAATAAAAAAAAAATGCGTGGGGCTCCGCGCAATTTCTATGTCTAGCCAGGTACAGCTAAGCAGCTGGGGGCTGGAATCCGCAGCGCAGGGATGCCCAAGCTTTCTGGGCACCCCCCGCTGCAAATTGCAGCCCGCAGCCGCCCCAGAAGATGGCGCGTTCATTGAAGCGCCATCCTCTGGCGCTGAACCCCGCTCTTCCAGCGGCCCTGGTAGCGGTGGCACGCTGGGTAATAGAGGTTAGGGCCAGCTTTGTATTATCAGCTGACCCTAAGCCCGAAATTTATGGCGGTCACGCCAATATTAGACATGACCGCCATGAATTTCTATTAAATTGTTTTAAAAAAAACACAACACAAGGAAAATTTTTTATTAGAAATAAAAAAAAAAGCCATTAGGGACTCCATCTTTAATTAAAAAAATCCTCTTCCGTCCGACGCAGTCCAAAACGCGATGTCCTCTCTGCTACATCCCCTGTGCATAAATATAGATGTCTATGCACAGGGAATAAGCAGACTGAGAACAATCTCAGCTCTGCTACATCATCTCTGTGCACAGACATTCATGTCTGTACACAGGGAATGAGCAGACTGAGAACAATCTCAGCTCTGCTACATCATCTCTGTGCACAGACATTCATGTCTGTACACAGGGAATGAGCAGACTGAGAACAATCTCAGCACTGCTACATCAGGCAGCAGGCGGGCTCTAGGACCCTGGAGCTGGCAGCCTGTACAGAGGAGACAGGATCTTATCTGTGGGAGTCAGCGATTACTTACAAAGTAAACGAGCAATGCAAATAAATGACAAAACTAGGATTGCTTCAGGCTGAAGCTTCCTAGACACATCTGCGATTTGTAAATCTCACACTACTCGCTATTACTCGCTTCCCCATTCATTAACATTGGACTCGCTAGACTCGCAACGAGTAGCGAGTCCTGTGCTCGGACTCGCTAGAGTCAAGCGATTCCGAGTAATTTAGGATTCGCCCATCACTAAATGACACTACTGTGACCCACCATAATAATGTTACAATTCTGCCCCCACAAAATAATGACTCTACTGTGCTCCCCACATAATATTGCCACCACTGTGCCCTTTACATGGTAATTATGCTACTACTGTGCCCCCCACATAATAATGTCACCACTGTGCCTCTTACTGTGCCAGAAGGTAAAATTTTCCCCTAAAAATATTAAAGAGTATATCCAGGATTTATAAACAAAAATTGTGTCTAAGCACTAACAGACAGGTAGCTGCCACCTACCTGCCTGTTGTGCTCAGCTCCGTTCATCACAGTCATGGGGCATCTTAGAAAGCTCCTGCTGGTGATTTTGCTGCTTCTGATGATGTCATTGTGAGAGTAAAATAATCCCTGGTCTGTGGAGCGCTAGGACTCGAGATAAATGGCACTAGGGTTATTTTAGAAAATGATTTCATTGTGGCACCCCTGCGACCCGGAGGCCACAAAGGGAACTGCAGCCAGGAAGGTAGGGAAGACAGTTGAACCCCAACACCCTCACAGCCCATACAACCCACATAGCAGTAGAGAGCAGCACCCAACCCGGAGCCTGGGAACTCTAGGCAGGCAAGGGGTGGTGGGTTTAGAGACAGTGGGTGGGCCAACAAGCAGGTCAGGTGACAGAGGGTAGATATAGAGCAGGGGGAGGAGAAAGGAGTCAGTAGGCCAGAGTGAGCCGAGCAGAACAGACAGAGATCACACGTCCTGGAAGAGTGGAGTGGAAGGAGCGCAGAATCTGGAGAGCCAGTGTAAGCCACAGACAGAAAGCCCATCCGGAGCCAGCACCCCAGGAGTGTAAGGGATGAGAGGACCAGTAGCACTGGGTCCTAGACACACGGCTGAGACGGCAGACTGCAGACGGAGTAACCCTCCTATTGAACCAAAAGACACGGTTAGAAGGAGCCAGGTAGGGCCTCACCTGGGAGGACTATTGGAGGCTAGGCTAGCAGCAGAGTGTCGGCTCTGAAGGGGACCGTAGCTTCACCCGGTATCCCCAAACAACCGACTGGGCACTCCAGCTACACGTTAGGGTTCCCACCCCAAAGGACGGGTAGCTCAGTGGCAACCACGAGGGCCCACAGGGGTCCGAGCCACCGCCATACCGTCCGGAGACACGCACATCAAGTGACTAAGACAGAACCAAAAGCCTGGAAAGGACAGAGACAGAGTGAGGGGTCATAGAAGGAACAACCTGGCTGAAGGGAGTAAAGGAACCCGAAGGAGAGAGTTGTGCCCGTGTAAAGACTTGTGTTGTGAACTGTAACTGGAGCTGTGACTAAGCTGTAACTGCAAAGCTGAGAAGTAAACACGGTGAACCCTGACTCCGACTTCCTTGTATGCTTCTCCCTGCACATGATTCCCTCCAAACAGGTCTGCAGAAGATTCCCACCTGGAGAGACACAGCTTGTCAGCTCCGAATGCTGGAGGAGGATTTCTGCAGCGTCAGGACAGTAAGTGCATTGCAACCAGCACCAGCCTGCATCACACACTACACCAGAGACTTATCATCACTGCCCCGGGGAGCCCAGTTATGCCCACGGAGAACTATTCCATCCTAGCTGCTATAACATCATCCCCGGAGGTTCTGCAGCAGCAGTGGTCCTCATTATTGACCACACATCATGGGTTGCGTCACGACTGACATTATCCTCTGTAAATATTCCCCTTACACTGTCAGGCCCGGGACACGGTCCGGACCAGGACCACCCGTGACATTCCCCAGCAGCAGACCCGGTCCGGTACCGAGTACCCTCGTCCCAGTGGGCTCAACACTTCCTGGCGTCACGAACAGGATGTACCCGGTCCGAAAGAATTGGACCCCGTGTGCCTAAATAAGTGTTCTGGACTTTCCCGCCAAAATCTGGGCTTAATGGCGGCCACAGGAGCTTAACGCCATGTGCAGAGGAGGTGTGCCCAGACCCCCCCATCGTGGGCCGGCCCGGTCCAAGGCGTGAAGAGAAAGACCCGCCCTGGCTCCCATTAACTCCGGAAGAGCCAGCCATCAATCCCAAAGAAGAGCCTCCGCCCCTAGAACCACCTACCAATGAGAAGCTGGCGGGAGCCAGAGAGGAAATAGTCATCAGGAAGGGGCTGGATGAGAAACCGGAAGAGAAGCAGTTGCCATTGCGATACATGAGGACGGAAGTGGAGGACGCCGAAAAGAGCACAGCAATCGGAAGATCTACAGTGATCCCGGAGGGCCCACGGAGCGAATCGGTGGAGGAACCCGGCCAGGAAAAGAGCTATAGTGACCGAGGCAGAATGGCAGAATGCGGCAGAGAGCGTCCAGAGATCCGTGACACCCGGCGAGGTGTGCTGCGACTGCGACCTTTGCAGATGACACAGGCCCAAGAAGAGCAATTACCCTCAGAACACCCGGACAGGAAAGTAACAGTCGGCGAGTGGGTATCATACCACGTCGTACAAGGAGAATGTGGCCCATATGGTGTAAAAGTAAAGAGACTCTGCCTAAATACATCAGGAGAGGATGAGATCCCTGCCTTAGAAGATTCAGAACCAGTTGTGTACCCAGCTTTATCAATATATATGGATTCAGCAATTAACATGGATCCTGTAACCATTGTTGAAACCGTTGCATCAAAGTCCATGGTAGATACTGTGACTCAGACTCCAGAGAGTTATCTGCTCGTTACGGCTTTGCAAGACCTGGAGATGTACCCTAGAAGGAGGATACAGCAGACATTACCCTGGAAGCAGAAACAATGAAGACCCGGATCCTGAAGGAAGAAGAAGACGTGTAAGTGGGATGCGATGTAATCCTCAGTGGCAACCACGAGGGCCCACAGGTGTCCGAGCCACCACCATACCATCCGGAGACACGCACATCAAGTGACTAAGACAGAAACAGAAGCCTGGAAAGGACAGAGACAGAGTGAGGGGTCATAGAAGGGAGTAAAGGAACCCGGAGGAGAGAGTTGTGCCCGTGTAAAGACTTGTGTTGTGAACTGTAACTGGAGCTGTGACTAAGCTGTAACTGCAAAGCTGAGAAGTAAACACTGTGAACCCTGACTCCGACTCCCTCGTATGCTTCTCCCTGCACATGATTCCCTCCAAACAGGTCTGCAGAAGATTCCCACCTAGAGAGCCACAGCTTGTCAGCTCTGAACACTGGAGGAGGATTTCTGCAGCGTCAGGAAAGTAAGTGCATTGCACCCAGCACCAGCCTGCATCACACACTACACCAGAGACTTATCATCACTGCCCCGGGGAGCCCAGTTCTGCCCACGGAGAACAATTCCATCCTAGCTGCTATAACATCATCCCCGGAGGTTCTGCAGCAGCGGTGGTCCTCATTGTTGACCACACATCATGGGTGGAGTCACGACTGACATTATCCCCTGTAAATATTCCCCTTATCGCTGTCAGGTCCGGAACACGGTCCGGACCAGGACCACCCGTGACATTCCCCAGCAGCAGACCTGGTCTGGTACCGAGTACCCTCATCCCAGTGGGCTCGACACATCATGGCTACAGAGGGGCAGCTTCTCCCCTCTGTCGACAGGTTCATAGCCGACATCATGCTGTTTAACAGCTGGCTCCCTCAATCAGGTAGCAGGGAGCTGGCTGTCAATCAGCATGATATCGGCTATGCGCCCACTTCCACAGAACAGCGCCAAACTGCCCCTGGAAGGAGCACTCTCTGTGCCGGAGGCAAATAGAGGTTAACAGTGCCAAGCATAAAAAGCAGGTAGGTGGCAGCTACCTGCCTGTTAGTGCTTAGGCACATTCTTTTTTGTTATAAAAATCCTGGATAACCCTTTAATGCCATGTGCAATTGGCCTTGGAAAGTGTCCACATTGTGCTCTCAGATAATAATAATGACCCATGTTCACCTTTGGCGTTCACAATTCTCTGAGAGTCCCTGTAACGAGAGTCCCTATTGCTTCTTAAGTGCCTACTTAACATTTAATAATGTCTCCTGAGTACTCCCATGTACATCTCAACACAGTATGATTAGTGATGGGCGAATCCTAAATTACTCGGAATCGCTTGACTCTAGCGAGTCCGAGCCCGGGACTCGCTACTCGTTGCGAGTCTAGCGAGTCCAATGTTAATGAATGGGGAAGCGAGTAATAGCGAGTAGTGTGCGATTTACAAATCACAGATATGTCTCGGAAGCTTCAGCCTGAAGCAATCCTAGTTTTGCCATTGATTTGCATTGGACTCGTTTACTTTGCAAGTAATCGCTGAGAAACTCGCACAGATAAGAGTCCTGTCTGCTCTGTGTGCTGGCTGCCGCAGCTCCAGGGTCCTAGAGCCCGCCTGCTGCCTGATGTAGCAGAGCTGAGATTGTTCTGATTCTGCTCATTCCCTGTGCATAGACATCTATATCTATGCACAGGGATGAGCAGAGAGGACATCGCGTTTTGGACTGCGTCGGACGGAAGAGGATTTTTTTAATTAAAGATGGAGTCCCTAATGGCTTTTTTTTTTATTTCTAATAAAAAATTTTCTCTGTGTTGTGTTTTTTTTAAAACAATTTAATAGAAATTCATGGCGGTCATGTCTAATATTGGCGTGACCGCCATAAATTTCGGGCTAGGGCCAGCTGATAATACAAAGCTGGCCCTAACCTCTTTATTACCCAGCGTGCCATCGCCACCAGGGCCGCTGGAAGAGCGGGGTTCAGCGCCAGAGGATGGCGCTTCAATGAACGCGCCATCTTCTGGGGCGGCTGCGGGCTGCAATTTGCAGCGGGGGTGCCCAGAAAGCTTGGGCATCCCTGCGCTGCGGATTCCAGCCCCCAGATGCTTAGCTATACCTGGCTAGACATAGAAATTGCGCGGAGCCCCACGCATTTTTTTTAAATTATTTAATGAAATTCATGAAATAATTAAAAAAAAGGGCTCCCCTATATTCTTGTGTCTGGCCAGGTACAAATAGGCACCTGGGGTTGGGGGCAGCCCGTCGCTGCCTGCTGGATCTGGCTGGTTCCAGAAATACGGCGAAGCCCATTTAATTTTTTTTCTGAAAAATCAATAAAACAACCCTAAAAAAGGGACTGCATCTTTATTAACCCCTCGCCCATGGTCCAGGGGTTAATAAAGATGCAGTCCCTTTTATTTACATTGTTTTATGGATTTGTCAGAAACAAATTTCACGTGGGCTTCGCCGTATTTCTGGAACCAGCCGGATCCAGCAGGCAGCGACGGGCTGCCCCCAACCCCCAGGTGCCTATTTGTACCTGGCCGGACACAAGTATATAGGGGAGACCTTTTTTTTTATTATTTCATGAATTTCATGAAATAATAAAAAAAAATGCGTGGGGCTCCGTGCAATTTCTATGTGTAGCCAGGTACAGCTAAGCAGCTGGGGGCTGGAATCCGCAGCGCAGGGATGCCCAAGCTTTCTGGGCACCCCCGCTGCAAATTGCAGCCCGCAGCCGCCCCAGAAGATGGCGCGTTCATTGAAGCGCCATCCTCTGGCGCTGAACCCCGCTCTTCCAGCGGCCCTGGTGGCGGTGGCACGCTGGGTAATAAAGGGGTTAATACCAGCTTTGTTATACAAGCTGGTATTAAGCCCGAGATTCTTAATGTCAGGCCACGTTTGACCCAGCCACTAAGAATCTCCAATAAAGGGTTAAAAAAACACAACACAGAGAAAAAATTTTATTTGAAATAAAATAAAAAGCCATTAGGGACTCCATCTTTAATTAAAAAAATCCTCTTCTGTCCGACGCAGTCCAAAACGCGATGTGCTCTCTGCTACATCCCCTGTGCATAGATATAGATGTCTATGCACAGGGAATGAGCAGACTGAGAACAATCACAGCACTGCTACATCATCCCTGTGAGCAGGCGGGCTCTAGGACCCTGGAGCTGCGGCAGCCTGCACAGGGAAGACAGCTGGACTCGGCTCGCAAAGTAACAGCAGTTACTTTGCGAGTTTCCCTGCTATCACTGGCATAGTAGCCGAGTCTAATGCAAGACAATGGCAATCCTAGTTTTGTCAGCGTTTGCCATTGATTTGCATTGGACTCGTGCGAGTAAACGCTGGGAAACTCGCAGAGTACCGAGTCCTGCGAGTCCCTTACTACTCGCCGAGTAACAAGTCCTAGCGAGTAGATTCGCCCATCCCTAAGTATGATATCCCTATACCTTCCCTATACACAATATGAAGCCATAAACCTCCCAGATACACAGTATGATGGGCTCACAGCTTTCTCTAACAATGATTCACATGTTGTAAAATGTCCGCTATATATTATAAGAGTACGTAAAACCAGTCATGTACTAGAGTATGATTTGGATCGACCCCCCTCTATTCTACTCCCTGCATGTTGGTCAGATGTACAGTATGTAGTTTTCCATTGTAGTTTTCTAAATCTTATAAAGATATATGTGGTGCTCCCTCTCCCATGTCATTATGTAGTAATGTCCCCTATTCTGTACTAATGTCCCTGGCCCCCTATAGATATATATGTCCCCTATCACTGTATATACATCCCTATCAGGGTCCCACCCTGGTATGTATGTCCCCAGTCCTTGTATATCCTGTCCCCCATTCTGGTATATATATACCTCATCCTGAGGCCATCCTGGTATATTTTGTATGTCCCCCATCTTGGTAAATATTTCCAACATCCTGGTATATCTGTTCTCCATCCTGGTAAATATGTCCCTCATCCTGGCTCTATCGTAGTAAATTTGTCCCCCATCCAGGTATATATGTCCCCAATCCTGGTCCCTGTCCTGGTATATATGTCCCTATCCAGGACACATTTTGGTATAGGTGTCACACATCTTGGTATATATGGCCCTATCCAAGGCACATCCTGGTATATATAGCCCCCATCCAGATATACATGATATACATCTTAGTATATATGTCACCTATCCTGTTATTCATGTCCCCATCCAGGGTCCATCCTGGCATATATGTCACCCATCTTGGAATATATATCCTCATCCTGGGTCCTTCCTGGTATATATGTCCCCCATACTGGTATTTATGTCCCCATCCTGGGCCTATCTTGGTATATATCTGCTCCCCATCCTGGTATATATGTCCCCATTTTGGTATATTTGTCCCCCATCCTGGTATATGTGTCCACATACTTGTATGAAAGCCCACCTTCTTGGTATACATGTCCCATTCTTGGGCCCTGTCTGGTATGTATGTTACTATTTTAGACCATTCCTGATACATATGGTCCACATGCTTGACCCTTTCTGATATACATATCCATCATACTGGTAAATATGTCTCCAATCCTGAAATGTGTTATCCCAGTTCTGCATTAAAAAAAAACATAAAAAATCTCTCTATTCACCTAATCCACAATCCTGCTGAGTTCAACGCAGGCGGATCACAGAGCTGTCATCATGCGCACAGGACAGCAGAGTCCTGACACAGCCCGATGACTTAGACTCTGACATCCTGTGCATGTGGTGGCAGCATCGCTCTGCTGTGGTATAGAGAGCAGTAGTGCAGGGAGATCCTGTCTCCCTGCTCTACTGCAGAGATTAATTGTATTGGCACACTATATTTAATAGTAGCAGTAGCACCGGGTTGGCCCCTTAGATTGCTGGGCCCAGGGCCGGGGTCTACCGCTTCCTCTCCCATAGCTATGCTACTGAACACTCTCTGCTCGATGGAGTGCTCCTATGTTGTCTATGAGATAGCTATTGCCAAACTCCTCTTGCAGCTAACTAGGTATGTACTACAGTGTGGGGCTTAGAAGCTGTAAAGTGCATCATCAAGCCCCAGTGCACTTAAAGTGTGATTTCTTGTGGCTGGAGCAGCTCTCTAGGGTCATAAAGGGATCAACTTGCTTATCTTTTAAATTCATACACAATCATATAATTGGGTACAGGGGGTTAAGTGTTTGATAGGTACCCTTTAATGCTATGTTCACACGCTGCATAATTGCAGCGCTTTTGATCGGCTAATTACGGATCAGCTATTACAGTGAAACGCATAGAAGTTAGCTGTCCCAGCCAAGTCAATGCACTTCACTGTTTTCCATTCACATGTTGCGCTTTTTATGCATCCGCTTTTGGGCTGAAAAGCGGATGCGTAAAAAGAATGAACATGTCAATTCTTTTGGCGCTATTCGTCTGCGCTTTTTACTCACCTCACCACGCTCCCATGGGGATATCTCCTCATCATGAGACTGTAGGACCTTTGGAGGACCCGTGACTGTACCATATGACCGAATGACGTCACCTGGTCACATAGTGCTGCATGGTCCTATAGGCCGTGCTTGCTGCAGCCTTTGGGGATGAGGAGAGCTCACCGGCGGTCACCGAGGGAGCGTGGCGAGGTGAGTAAGTGCAGGTGAATAGTGCAGCAGCATTCACACACAGAACGCTGTGTTCTGTTAGGATTCATTCTTGATACAGTTTTTGCACCAAAAACAGATCCTTACAAAACACAGCAATACACTGTGTGTGAGCCCAACATAAGACTGATTTTCTAGCACCCCAAGTGTTTGGACAAGGTTCCAGGTATATACGGATCAATTTGTGAAGCACCTGGGGTTCAAAGTGCTCACTATGCATCTAGATACACTCTTTGGGGGTCTAGTTTCCAAAATGGAGTCACTTGTGGGGAGCTCCAATGTTTAAGCACATAGGGGCTCTCCATACGCGACATGGTGTCCGCTAACAATTGGAGTTATGGAGAGGCCCTGTGTGCCTAAACATTGGAGCTCCCCCACAAGTTATCCTATTTTGGAAACTAGACCCCCCAAGGAACTTATCTAGATGCATAGTGAGCACTTTGAACCCCCAGGTGCTTCACAAATTTATCCATAAAAATGAAAAAGTACTTTTTTTTCACAAATATTTTCTTTTAGCCTAAATTTTTTCATTTTCACATGGGAAACAGGATAAAATGGAGTCGAAAATTTGTTGTGCAATTTCTCCTGAGTACACCGATACCTCATATGTGGCGCAGGGCTCGGAAGGGAAGGAGCGCCATTTGACTTCTTGAATGGAAAATTAGCTCCAAAAGTCAAATGGCGTTCCTTCCATTCCGAGCCCTGCCGTGCGCCAAAACAGTGGTTTATGACAACATATGAGGTATCGGTGTACTCAGGAGAAATTGCCCAACAAATTTTAGGATCCATTTTATCTTGTTGCCCATGTGAAAATGAAAAGAATTGAGGCTAAAAGAACATTATTTGGGTAAAAATTAAAATGTCCATTTTTCCTTCCAAATTGTTTTAGTTCCTGTGAAGCACCTGAAGGGTTAACCATCTTCTTGAATGTAGTTTTGAGTAGCTTGAGGGGTGCAGTTTTTGAAATGTTGTCACTTTTGAGTGTTTTCTGTTATATTGGCCCCTCAAAGGGACTTTAAATGTGATGTGGTCACTAAAAAAATTGTTTTGTAAATTTTGCTGGAAAAATAAGAAATTTCTGATGAACTTTGAACACTTTTAACTTCCTAACTATTTCTTTTTCCAAAATTGTGCTGATGTGAAGTAGACATGTGGGAAATGCTATTTAATAACTATTTTGTGGCACATAACTCTCTAGTTTAACAGAATAAAAATAAAAAATTTGAAAATTGCAAAATGTTCAAAATTTTTACCAAATTTTCAATTTTTTCATAAATAAACGCAAAAAGTATCGACCTAAATTTACCACTAACAGGAAGCCCAATATGTCACGAAAAAACAATCTCAGAACCGCTGGGATCCGTTGAAGCGTTCCAGAGTTATTACCTCATAAAGGGACACTGGTCAGAATTACAAAAAATGGCCTGGTCATTAGGGTCAAAATAGGCTGGCTTATGAAGGGGTTAAATACAGCAAGAACAATATCTACAAAGAGTTTGGCTGCGTTTTCATTTAAAGTAATTTCATTTTCGCGTCTTTTTACGTGCGCTTTTCCCACAAAAGCGCATCTGCATCTGCGTTTGCCGGCAAAGGGAATGAAAATTCACTGTTGCTGTTCAGACGCTTTTTTCAGCTGCGCTTTTGAGGGAGAAAGCATGCGCATAAAAAGAATTAACATGTTAATTCTTTGTGCAAATATGCACGTGCTTTCTCCCATAGGCCCAGGGGCTGACTGGCGAAGCAAAACCTGGGTGGCAAAATTTTTCTGGCAGCCCTTGGGTGAGGACCGGGGGGGGGTGCTGTCGGAAATTTTCGGCGGCCCGTTTTTGGTGCGCCCCCCCCTGTCGCGCCACGCCCCCCTGCAGAGAGAGGTGTAGCTAAGAGGAGCCTAGGGGTTCCCAGTATGGTTGGAGTAGTGGATGGTTGCTAGATGACCGCTAGCAAGGAGGTGTCAGTCATGTTTTGGGTCGCAATCATGTGGAGAGAGCTAGTTTGCCCCTATGGGGTCCATGAAGGCGTGAAAAGGACCACGGCAAAGTATATATACTTTTAGACTGACCACTTTTTTTCTTCGTAAAAAATCATCCCCATGCATGACAATGCACCATCTCTTGGTACGGAGCATAGCCCTGAGTAATTGGCTGCTATGGACATAAAAAAACCATGGTGTGGCTACCAGTCTCCTCTGATCTCAGCCCTATTGAGAAACTTGAAAGTACCATTAAGCAAAAAAAATCTAAGATGCTGTAAGACATTAACCGTCAAACCAGCAGCTCTGGGAGTCAATTCTGACATCCTGCAAACAAATGCAATCAGAAAACATCCAAAACCTGACAAGTGCAATAAATACAATATTTGTGAAGGTGATATCAAAGAAAGACAATATACAATATGAGACATACTGGTAGGAAGTTTACATTGTGAGCCCCAGTGGGGACAGTGTTGATGATGTGTGTAATGTGCTGTGGAGTTCATAGTGTAATGTAAATGTAAAAAAATATTTCTTCATATGTCGTCACAATACCGGGATCTGAGGATCTTCTATTTCGAGGTCAGGGGCTCTCTGATGCCGTGTTGTTGCCTGTCTCGCTGTCTTCCTCTTTTGACACTGTAGTGCGGTGGACAAGAGAGCATTAACTGGTTAATAACGAGAAGTATGGAGTGTGTACTAACTGAGCCATACACTCTCCCCATACCATGTCCAGCAGACATTGTAGGATTACTACATGGATTTTATTATTAGGGCACGGACACACTGGGGTGAAACTTGAATAAGTGCAATGTGTGATTTTTATCGCAGTGCAGTCAGTTAATTAATGTCTGAAACACATTGGCGAGTGTCGGACGCTTTTTTCTCATCCAGATTCTGGATGGGAAAAAAGTCACAACATGCTGCGACAGTATGCGATTCAAGCGCGAGACTCACCAATTCAAGTCTATGAGTTCGACAAAATCATGGACCGCACACGGACCATCCGAGAGGCATCAGTTTTTTTCACTGATACATTATCATTCTTCAGCTGAGACAACTGTAAAATGCTCCTGTAAATGATTCTACAGTAATAGCTGCTGAGAAACAAAACAGATTGCACATGGATGTGATCTAAGAAAACTGTCGGACACTCGCACAGCATTTGGATGTCCCGGTGGCCAGCTACATAGACAGCCCGCCACAGCCACACACAGAGCCACAACCACACAAAAACAGTCAGCCACATAGACAGCCAGCCACATAGACAGCTACACAGACAGAGAGAGCCACACAGAGAGACACAGCCACATAGACAGCCACACACATAGCCACAGCCAGCCACACACAGAGCCACAGCCAGCAACATAGACAGCCATAGCCAGCCACACACAAGCAGACACAGCCAGCCAAACACAGACACAGCCAGCTACACACACACAATCAGCCACACACATACAGCCACACACAGCCAAAGCCAGCCAGCCACACATACAGCCACACACATACAGCCAGCCACATAGACAGCCACACATACAGCCAAAGCCAGCCACACACAGGCGCAGCTACCCACACACACAGCCAGCCACACACACAGCGAGCAATATAGACAGCCATAGCCAGCCACACACAGACATACAGCCAACCACACAGCCAGACACACACACACAGTCAGCCACACACAGCCAAGCAGCCCCAGCCACACACACACAGTCAGCCACACACAGCCAAGCAGCCCCAGCCACACACACACAGTCAGCCACACATAGCCAAACAGCCCCAACCACACACAACCAGCCACGCAGCCTCAGCCACAGCCATGCAGCCACAGCCACGCAGCCCCAGCCACACACAGACATAGTTAGGCACACAGCCAGCCACATAAAGACACAGACACACAGGCAGCCACATGCAGCCACGCAGCCCTAGCCACACAGTCAGCCACACAGACACATTTTGCCACACACAGCCAGCCACGCAGCCTCAGCCACACAGACACAGTCAGCCACAGACAGCCCCAGCAACACAGACACATAGTCAGCCACAACCACGCAGCCCCAGCCACACAAAGCCCCAGCCACAAAGCCCCAGCCACAAAACCCCAGCTACACAACCCCAGCCACATACGGACAAATAGTCAGCCACACAGACACAGCCCCACACACAATCAATCATACACACAATCAATCCTATACACACAATCATACACACACCTAATCCCATACACAATCCTATACATGCATACACAATCATATACATATTCAGACATACACATATTAAAGTGCTGTACAAATCATGTGAAAAGGATGACAGAAAAGACAGTGTAATCTCAGCTAATCCAATCTGCATACAGTGCACTGCTGCTGAAATAGATATGGCACAGAGAAATCAGCCTGTCCAATATGCTAAAATTGCACCACTACCACTATTAAAGACAGATACAGCTACATCCAGATGAAGATGATAGTTACAGCCCAATTATATTGACAATGCAAATCTCCTGTAATAAATCCCTTCCCATGTATGGGGGGTTTGATGCTCAGGGACACTGGCCGCACATCTCCCACCTTTCTTGTTGCCCAATGTGAACAGTAGATTGCGGTTTCCTTCTTGGCGGGAAGCACGATGTGGACGGAGCCTCGTCAGTATTGGCTATGGCCGGCAGCCACACACAGCCCTCACTGCTGAGATGCCGGCACTGCACAGGTAGCCGCCGGCCGCATCCCAGTACAGAGAGGCAGAGGGGCCGCCAGCAATCATGCTGCCCCGGCCCGTATAGCTGTCCAGCCCGCCCCTGGGTACGAGGACTACTTTGCCCCAGGAGGCAGTGTTCCAGCCCTTGCAGTTGAGGAGCGGTGAGGGGGGGTGCTGATGGATGAGGTGAGGAGCGGCGGGCGGGGAGGGGGGGGCTGTGGCTGCTATCACGCAGCCCGCAATCACCATGCTTCCTGCCGGGCATGTCCACTGTCGGCTGCTGTGCAAGCAGCTGCGGCCGCAAAGCAGAGCCGCCGGGCCGTTTCAATATGGGGGCGGCCCTAGATAAGGGCAATTCCACCAGCCTGGGGGGCGCTTGCCCCCCAACCACCTGGGCCAGTCCGCCCCTGCATAGGCCCCATTATAAGGAGCTGGAAAAAGCATTGTCATTCAAACAATGCCTATTCCAAAGCCTATAATTGCGGGCGCTGGGGGAAGTGATGTCACAAGGGGGAAGAAGAATCCTGTGTTCCTCCCCTGTGTGACATGTCGGGCCTGGAGTTCCGCTTTCGCAGTGTATCTACATACACTGTGAAAGCAAAATAAAAGTTAACAAAAGGTATTAAAAATAAAAAAATAAAATGCTTACCTCTCCGCCGGCTGTCCTGGGACCTGAGCGGAAGACGTCCGATCGCTGCAAGGACCTTAAAGATGTGATTGGCCGATAGTGATCAACTGATGTGTCATGTGACATCATCAGCTGATTGTGATGTGACATTAAAACGCCTGCCAAAATCAAACAGCTCAGCTGATGCTGTCACGTCACGATCAGCTGATGATGTCACGTGACACATCAGCTGATCAGTTTTGGCAGGCGGTTTAAACCGCTCAACTGATGCTGTCAGGTGACACATCAGCTGATCGGTTTGCCGCCAGTCAGCTGATTAAGGTCCTGCAGTGATCGGACGTGGACGTCTTGCATCCAGAGACACTCGGCTGTGATGTGTTTTTTTTTTTTAATACCCATTGCTTTCTTTTAGTTCACTTTCGCACTGTATGTAGATACACTGCGAAAGTGAAAGTACACAGATGTCACACGGGAACAGGATTATTCCAGCCCCCGTGTGACATCACTTTCTCCTGCGCTCTCGAAGGAAAAATGCAGCCTTAAAAAAATGTGGTGTGTGAATACACCATGTTTTTTACCTGGGCTAAATATCGCAGCCGCAAAACGCGGGAAAAACGCCCACGCAAAAAAACACGACAACTAAGCCGCATGTGAACATAGCTATAGTGTGAGTTTGCTCCAGGTTCTCTGGTTTCCTCCCACATTCCAAAGACATAGTGATAGGGAATCTGGTTTGCGTGCCTCAGCAGGGCCATTGATAATGATGCCTGTAAAGCACTGTGGAATTAATGGTGAGTAAAATAAATACAAGTTGATAATTGGATGCAATTGCTAATATTTGGATGCAATTGCTTGCAATGAAGAGCAACCAAAATGTTGACATCATGTCTAATAATATCTTGAAAAATATATCTAAACATGTTTTATGGGATTTTACTGTCTGACAATAGAGAATTGTGTGATGAAATTCTAGCAGCTGCTATACATATTTTCCTGCATTACATTGTGATAGACTGGAAGTTAATCTTACATGGCAGTAGAAATATCCCAAGAAGTTGTCCATCCAGATGTGATACTGCCCAGATGCAAAATCTGTTGTAGAACAGTCCAGATTCTTTGCAGCTGGGCACTGGGAACCTACTTAGCTTGAGACTTTAAGGCTACGTCCACACAGCGTGTAATTTTCGCGCTTTTTTGTGCACGCTTTTCAACCAAAAGCGCATCTGCGTCTGTGTTTGCAGGCAAAGTGAATGGAAGTTCCCTTTTGCCATGCAGACAGTGCGCAAATTTACGCTGCGCTTTTAAGAGAGAAAGCACGCGTGTAAAAAGAATTATTATGTCAATTGTTGGTGCTTTTTTGCGCGCTTTTCCCATAGACCCAATTATAACTGCTGGAATTATGCATCGCCGTTCAGACAATGCTCAATTTCAGCGTTTATAATGGTAGGCACTGGGGAAAGTGATGGTACATGGGGCAGGAAGAATCCTGTGTTCCTCCCCGTGTGACTGCGAAAGCTAAATATAAGTTATCAAAAGGTATGAAAAATATAAAAATAGAATACTTACTAGGGATGAGCGAGTCTACTCGCTAGGACTCGTTACTCGGCGATTCTTAAGGGACTCGCTGGACTCGGGAATCGGCGAGTCTTTTAGCGAATACTCGCTCAGTAACGAGTCCAAATCGGGCGTCGCTTTGCGGCCGGCCAGTCGGTTTGCGGCAGGCGGGCTGCTTCGCGGCTGGAGGAGGTAAGGTCAGCTTTGATAGCCCCCGCTTTTCAAGGCCGCCGGGCCCGACAGCACCAGCCCCCCCCCCCCCCCCCCCCCGGTTCTCAAGGCTGCCTGGACCCCTGGACCCGACAGCACCCCCCCCCCCCCCGGTTCTCAAGGCTGCCTGGACCCCTGGACCCGACAGCACCCCCCCCCCCGGTTCTCAAGGCTGCCTGGACCCGACAGCACCCCCCCCCCCCCCCCGCTTCTCAACCAGGGCCGGGGATACCTAACTGCCACCCAGGGGAAGAGGCTCCAGCCAGCCCCTGGGTCCAATGCTCCGAATCCTAGCGAGTCTGCGATTCCGAGTCCTGTATTATCTATTCGGGACTCGCGAATCCATATTCCCTATTCTTTAACATTGGACTCGCTAGACTCGCCACGAGTACCGAGTCCTGGGCTCGGACTCGTGCGGGTCTAGCGATTCCGAGTAATTTAGGACTCGCTCATCCCTAATACTTACCTCTCCGCCGGCTGTTCCGGGAGCCGAGACATCCACGTCTGATCTCCTGCCAAGACCTTAAAGATGTGATTGGCCGGTATATTAGTACACTGCGAAAGCTAAAAGGCATGTCACACATGTAACACGGGGGGAACACAGGATACTTCCTCCCCCATGTGACATACTTACCTCCTGCGCTTTTTGGGGGAAGAAATGCAGCCGTAAAAAAATGTGGTGTGTCAATGCAATGCAGTTTTTTACCTGCGCTAAATAGCGCGTCAAAAAATGCGTGCCCCCAAAAGCACAGGAAATACATGCTTTGTGAACGTAGCCTTAGAGGACATCTGTAATTGTATAATCATCGAACTAGAAGGATAGCCTGATTCTACTGCTTCAATTTAAACATTATCCCCTGTGAAGGGCCACCCGATTCTTATCTCAGTGCGACAGGAAGGAAGGAGGAAAGGGGAAGGGGACTTGTTTGTTTCATCACGCATAATAGACCATGTGTGTGCCCTGCCTGGGGTAAAATAGGCTTTATTCTTCTTCTGTCATAAAAAATGTATTTTAGAATCCATGAATTATTTTAAGAAATCAGGCCTTCTAGAGATATTTTTCTACTCTTCTACATATATCATATATCTGACCCACCTCAGGACCGTGGAGTACCCGGTCCTGGGCATTAGTTAAAGGGGTAGTCACGGGCGGCCTGTGCCCAGGCCCATGGCCCTGGTGGTAGCTGAAAAAGGGGAATGTAAAAGATAAAAATAAGAGTTTGTGACCCCACCTACGGTGTCCGGTGATGGCACCGGCGCTGCTGCAGACCTCCGGAGATGATGGATGGGGCAGCCAGATTGTGATGCTCCCCGTAGGTGGAGCTGGATTCCTGGGGCAGAGATGGGTGATGAATAGGGGATTTCTACACAGGGAGGTGGCTCTGCAGGTGGAGGTGCTGGTACAGTCTATGTGCAGGGCATGATCAGGGGCTGCAATGAAGGACACACACACACTAGTATTTGTCTCTTTACCTTTACTGATGTTGCCGGTTCAAGGAAATATCCAGGGTACAGTTCCGTCCAGGTGGTCAGGTGGCAGTTTAGGATTTCCACACCCAATGAGCTGTGACACCTCCTATATACTGTATGTGCGTTTAAGTTCTGGCCTGACTGAATCCTGGCCTTGACCTCTCCTGTGTTCCTCACTTGTATAGCAGGCTGTGATAACCGTCTGATATGCACCGGTGCTCCTCCGTGGTCCCTGGCTCTGTTAGTAGCTGTGCTCCAAGTGTCACAAGAAGACTGAAGTCTGCCTGGTCCTCCGGTACTCTATGCTGGGCTAACTGGACCCATGCAGACTCAGACTCCGGCGTCCGGGTTGCTTCTGTCTGTTGCTGAGGTGAACCGGTATGGTTCCTCTGCCCCCACTTTGTTCCTTGCCTTGCCTCCGACCCTCACCCTAGGGTTTCTTACACTGGCTAGGTTTCCCTCTGGTGCGGGCCTAGCGTGGCACAGCTCACCAGGATGTCTTCAAAGTCCTCCCTGGAACTGCACTGCCTAACTCCTCCCCTGGGCCTGAATACATAGGAGACCTTGCCTGAAGTCAGCAAGTAGAGCTCCCCCTTCAGGTCTGGACTGGAAGATGTTGTATGTAAGTTTACCTGATGTGGAAATCCCTACGTGCACCAGGTGTTCCTGTGGCAACTTACCCACAGGGGTGCCACATATCTACTGTACTTTATGTTGATCTATTTGAAAGTTACAGTCAGCTGCTACCGGGACCACCATCAGGGTACTACTGTGCTTGCTGGTGTATGGGGGCCGGTGAAGAGGGGGGCTCTGGCCCAGGGGTAATTAGTTTGTGCTTTATTAAGTCCCCAAGCCCAGACCACTATTCACAGCTACTTACAACTCATGGCTGCAACTGTAGTGTCAGATGCTATCGGCGTGCCCTCTGATCCTTATGGTGTTTGTACTGCGCATGTGCTATAGAGGCTGCCATGCGCAGTACAAACAGAAAATTACAAAACAAGGACATTAACGATAAATAATCCCCAATCACCGTCAAATGCTCCAGGATTTCAATATTCTGCCGCCTGTAGCTCGTGAGTATAATCTATGAGTGTCTATCTTTCAGCTCATTCACAGCATCATACTGTATATACAGGTCCACACTATATCCTGTATTACAGTATGTCTGCATTGCTATGTGAATATACTATTGAAACCAGACGTTTGCATACCCTATATAAAAAGACACATTTGCATGTTTTTCTCACAATTTGACATGAAATCAAAATAAATCTTTCCTTTTTATATCAATTAAGTGTCATGCTCGGCCAAGGAGGGTCCAGGAACAGTGTGTGACGGGGACGCACGGATCAATGGTGTCTGGCGCACTACACAAAACAACAGACGGTAGAGACACTGTGAGGGCAAACACAGCAGAGGACCTTGGGGAGAGTGTTGTGAACTCCTTAAGGAGGAATTCTGGTTGTGAGCTCCCTCCAGTGGTTGTTGCGGTAATACTGCTGGCTTTGTGTTGGAGAGTTCCACAGCTGATCTTGATGATTGGCAGTCAGGTTCAGATTGGATTATATAGTGGTTTGAAGCTGATCAGTCCTTGCCAGTTGTGAATATTCCTGTAGGAGTCCACACCTTTTCCTGGTTTCTCCTGGTCTGCTGAAATCCTTGCAAGCTATGTGAATGTTTTTTTTACTTGTGGCGCACATATTTGTGTGCTTGTGGATCTGTTTTCAGTTTGTCTTGTTCTGAGTTGTGGGTTTGAAATGTAGTCTGCATATTTGTTTACCTGCTCTCAGGAAGTTTTCTTCCTGGACAGAAATTGCTATTCACTGTTATCTGCTATTTCCAGTGTTGTTGGATTGGTACTTGTTTATTCTTGTTTGATTCACAGAAGTTCTGCAGATATAGAGGGCGGAGAGTCTTAGTGGACTCAGGGTAATTTTTGACACTATCTGCTGTTGGAGATTTTCTTTATAGTATTTTAATACTTACTGCAATAGTATTCTATCCTGTCTTTACTATCTGTGGCCTATTTTGCTGAACGTGATATTCTGCCTGTGTGTGTCTTTTCCTCTCCTGTTTCCGAGTTAATATCTGTGGGGGGCTTGCTGCTCTTTTTGGATGTTGCAGGTCCATAATCCTGTGTTGGATTGGGGTTTGCTCTGAGACAAGATAGCTTTTCCAATTTTCATCTCTAGGGGTAGCTAGTTCTCTGGCCGTGTTGAGGTTTCTAGGACATGGTTAGTTACATCCCACGGCTACTTCTAGTTACGGTGTTTGGTCTGGTGTCGCGGTCAATATAGTTACCAACAACTTCTGTGGAATCTTCATGTTACTCCTAAGTCAAGTCATGGATCATGACAGTACAACTGGCCAAAAGAGTTAAGATCAAGTTACATGCATCTCAGAAGAAGGGAAGAGAAGTGTTGAAGTGTTGTTTATTTTTTATTTTTTTCCTTCTTTTTCTTTGGATGACTGTGGATTCTTGTGTCAGTATGAGTGTCCAGGAACTAGCTTCTCGTTCAGACCAGCTTGCTGCAAGGGTATAGAGAATTTCTGATTATATTGTTCAGACTCCCACTTTGGAACCGAAGATTCCTACTCCGTAATTGTGCGGTTGGGCCTTGGCACGTCATTTTCACCAGTTGATGTGGATGTAAACGTGCTGGTCGGCCCGTGTTGGTCAGGTGACGGCCCATGGGTACCTGTCAGGACACTCCGCATCTGTGTATCAGTGTTGATAAGCGTCCTATGCAAGCCTATGTGTTGTAGGCAGAGTGATTTTATCTGCCTGCACCTGTGGCCTTGCTCCACAGAGGGCGTCTTACTGCAATCATGCTAAGTGCTGATGTTGGTTATTGTATTGGCTACTGATGGTAAGGTTTTTGCTGTTATTTCTGATGCTGCCCATCTTGAGTAGTTTTGTAACAGTTCAGACTCCATTTTGGAACCAAGAATTCCTACTCAGATTTGTTTTTCTTGACAGTCCAAATTTTAAAGTTTCAAAAATAATTGTAAAAAATTGTAAATTGTTTTTTGCTCTGAGACTCGTCTCTTAGTTGTTTCAGTCATCAGGTTATAGTTATCTCCCTGCTGTTTGGTGCGTGATCGCATTGGGATTTTTGAGCTTGGAATCAGGTTTTTAAATGTGGACTCTTTTTTCAGGTTGTTTTACTCTATGATGAACCAACGCTGTGGTCAAGCTGTAAAAAACCTTTGTGCCTGTCAAGGTCAGGTTTGCAGCAGGAATTGTTTGTCAAAATTAAAAATGGTCATGCTACGCAATGAATGATGCGTTTTAACTGGGCGTTTTGGAAAGGGTTTTTGTGACTTTGTTAAGGTTTATGATGGGGTTTACCATCGCTTTGGATTTGAACGATTGCATGTCTCTGCCATTAGATTGATCGGCATTGCAGGCAGTGCCGTAGGATTGTTATCTCAGAGCAGATTCTGAAGCTGATTCAAATGATGGATTATCTCGTGAACGACAGATTAAGTGGTGTTGTGTTTTTACTGTGGTGACGCTTCTCATGTCATATTGTTTGTCCTAAGCGGGCACAAAGGATTGCTGGTTACTTTACCGTCAGTACTATACAACCTAAGTTCTTATTATCTGTGTCTCTGATTTGTTCCTTGTCGTCGTTTTCTGTCATGGCATTTGGGGATTCAGTTGCCGCTTTAAATTTGATGGATTTTGAGTTTCCCAGGCGTTGTGGCTTCCTATGCAGTCGTTGTACGACCCTATTCCTTTAAGGGGCATCGACGCTACGCCTTTGGCTCAAAATAAATCCCATTTTGATGCAGTTGACAATGTGCATGGCACCAGCTCATCAGGAGGATTGCCGATTTCTGGTTTTGCATATCTGCATGATGCGGTGCTGCTGGGCTTTCCATGGTTGCAGATCCATAATCCTGTGTTGGATTGGAAGTCGATGTCCATAACTAACTGGGGTTGTCAAGGGGTACATGATGACATTTCTTTGATGTCTATTGTCTCTTCACCTTTGGAGATTCCGGAGTTTCTGTCTGATTTTCAGGATGTTTTGCTGGGCTCAAGTCCAGTTTTCTTCCGCCTCATCGGGAGTGCGATTGTGTGATTGATTTGGTGCCAGGCTGTAAGTTTCCTAAAAGTCGTCTTTTTATTTTGTCTGTGCCTGAACTTGTTGTTATGCGGAGCCATATTAACGATTCCTTGGAGAAAGGACATATTCACCCTTGTTCTTCGCATTTGGGGGCGTGGTTCTTTTTTGTGGCCAAGAAAGATGGCTCCCTGAGACCCTGTATTGATTACCGTCTCTTGAATAAGATCACAGTCAAGTTTCAGTACCCTCTACCTTTGATTTCTGACTTGTTTTCTAGGTTTAAGGGGGCATGTTAGTTTACTAAGATTGACCTTAGAGGGGGCATATAATCTGGTGTGTATTAAGCAGGGCACAAATGGAAAAAACAGCGTTTAATACGCCTAAATGCCATTTGAATATCTCATGATGCCTTTTGGGTTGGCTAATGCCCAATCCGTTTTTCAGTCCTTTATGCATGACATATTTCGGGAGTTGATGGACAAGTTCTTGATTGTATATTTCGATGATATTCTGATTTTTTCTGACGATTGCAATCAGTGGCGTAACTTCAGGCCCTGGGGCCCCGATGCGAAAGTTCCAATGGGGCCCCCCAATTATTGCAACTCTTTAATAGTATTAGTCTTTTTCTATGGGCCGAAGGGACTTTTGGGGCCCCCCTAGGCTGCAGGGCCCGGGTGCGATTGCAACCCCTGCACCTGTTGTAGTTACGCCCCTGATTGCAATTCTCATGTACACTAGGTCAGGTTGGTTTTTTCGATCCTTCGTGGCAATGCTTTGTATGTTAAGGGGTCTAAGTGTTGCTTTGGTGTCCAGAAGGTCTCTTTTTTGGGCTTCATTTTGTCTCCTTCTTCTATTGAGATGGATCCTGTTAAGTGTGTGATGAAATAAAGAACTTTGATGGTAATAACCTCTTGTGTATTCCATGGATAAAGAGCAGCAGCACGGACCGTGGATACCATTCCAGTTTTATCTCCTGTTAAGGTTCAGGCTGTTCATGATTGGGTTCAGCCCACGTCTGTGAAGGGTCTTCAGAAATTTTGGGGTTTTGCTCATTTTTATCGTCGGTTCATTGTCAATTTTTCCAGCGTGGTGAAACCGTTAACCGATTTGACTAAGAAGGGTGCTGATGTGGAGCATTGGTCTCCGGTGGCCATTTTTGCCTTTCAGGAGCTTAAAAGATGGTTTACTTCTGCTCCTCTATTGCGCCAACCGGATGTCTCTCTTCCGTTTCAGGTTGAGATTGACACTTCTGAGATTGGTGCAGGAGCCGTTTTATCTCAGAGAGATCCGGTTGGTTCCGCGATGCACCCTTGTGCCTACTTTTCCCGTATATTTTCGCCTGCGGAATGCAATTATGATGTTGGCAATTGGGAGTTGCTGGCCAAGAAGTGGGCATTTGAGGAGTGGCGTCATTGGTTGGAGGGGCTAAGCATCGTGTGGTGGTTTTGACCGATCACAAGAATCTGGTTTATCTCGAGTCTGCCAAGAGGCTGACTCCTAGGCAGGCGTGGTGGTCATTGTTTTTTACTCGTTTTGATTTTGTAGTCTCGTACCTTCCTGGTTCTAAGAATGTTAAGGCCGATGCTCTCTCTCGCAGTTTTTTGGCTGATTCTTTGGAGCCTTCGGAGTCGGTTGGTATTCTGAAGGAGGGGGTTATTCTTTTCACTGTTTCCCCCGATTTATGACTGGCTATTTGGGAATTCCAGGCTGATAAGCCTGATCATTGCCCTGTGGTTAAATTGTTTGCTCCTGCCCGGTGGACTACTATGATTTCTGCGGTTCACTGTTCTGTGTTGGCTGGTCATTCTGGCGTCTTTGCTGTAATGGGACAAAATGCCGGAATGCCCGCGCTGCCACCAAGAATCACCAGGAAACAAGGAGTTAACTGGGCAGATTTTTCTATTATTCTATCCTACGCATTTCAGAGCCTCTATCCGAGCTCCTTCCTCAGGGAACATCAAGAGCACAATGGAAACAATCTTATTTAAACACAAAAAAGCGCCAAAAATCCGTGACAGCCCCTATGATGTGGCGTCAGCAACAGGGTGGATCAGAGTGTGACATCACAATGTTTGTAAACAATACATCATAAAACTGTCAGAATTCACAATAAGTTTCATACAGTTGTTCACAAAGTAGATTTGCTATTTCTTTCCAAGGCAGTGAGATCGTTTATTAAATTTCCCAAATAGAAGAATGAATTAAGAAAAAAGAAGAAAAAGAAAAAAGAGGGAGTGAACTGTGTTTGAACCCACAAGTGGAAAATATATATATATTATTATTATTATTTATTTATATAGTGCCATTAGGTTCCATGGCGCTTTACATGAGGATGAGGGAGACAAGAACAAGTACACTAAATCTAGGCAATCAGGACGTACAGGTACAGAAGGGCAGGGACCCTGTCCACGAGGGCTCACAGTCTAAGAGACATTGTTTTGCCTTAGAGTGTAGTATATTTAGCTGGTTGTGCTATATAGTCTGGTGGAAAACCAGACTATATAGCACAACCAGCTAAATATACTACACTCTAAGGCAAAACAACGTATATATGTATTTTTCACTTGTGGGTTCAAACACAGTTCACTCCCTCTTTTTTCTTTTTCTTTTTCTTCTTTTTTCTTAATTCATTCTTCTGTTTGGGAAATTTAATAAGCGATCTCACTGCCTTGGAAATAGCAAATCACTTGTGAACAATGTATGAAACTTATTGTGATTCTACAGTTACGATTGTATTTGTTTCAAAACATTGTGATGTCACACTTGATCCACTGTTGCTGACGCCACATCATAGGGGCTGTCACTGATTTTTGGCGCTTTTTTGTGTTTTATATAAGATTGTTTCCATTGTGCTCTTGATGTTCCCTGAGGAAGGAGCTCGGATAGAGGCTCTGAAACGGTAGGATAGAATAAAAGAAAAATCTGCCCAGTTAACTCCTTGTTTCCTGGTGATTCTTGGTGGCAGTGCGGGCATTCCGGCATTTTGGTCCCATTACAGCATTCCTGTTTCCAGTTTATCGTGAAGGTGCGGCCCTGCAGCAGCCATTCTACAAGCCATCTTACAGGCGATTATACCGGTTGTGGGTGACACAACTGAACAGGTGAGCAGTTCCTAATATACACCGCTATAACCCTTTGTAAAAAGGATAAGACCCTATGCACATTTATCTCACGTTTACAGGTTGATTCTGGCGTCTTTGGTACCGTGATGTGGTCAGCGATCTTTTTGGTGGCCCTCTTTGTCCCGGATGTGCGTTGCTTTGTGCAGTCCTGTGAGACTTGTGCATGGGCCAAGCCTTGTTGTTCCCGTGCTAGTAGGTTGCTGCTGCCCTTACCTGTACCTGAGCAGTCATGGACGCATATTTCTATGGATTTTGTTTCTGACCTTCTGTTTCTAAAAGGATGACGGTTATCTGGCTTATTTGTGACAGGTTTTCTAAAAAGCAAAACAAAAAGGAAGAGGGGCGCAAATGTGTAGGATCCCCTTATTAAAAACGTCTAAGTGGCGTGGGTAGGTGGCCACTCATCACCTGATGAAGACTGTTTCATACAGTTGAAACGCGTAGTGGAGCTGTGAGGGGAACTAAGAAATTAATAAAAGGTTTGCCATTTATTAAAACATCTTATATGTCTGATCCTTAGAGCACTCGTAATCAGACCACCATTACTATTTTTTACAGGTTTTCTAAAAAGGTTCATTCGTTTCCTTTGGCTAAGTTGCTTTCTTCTTCTGACTTGGTCCATTGTTTTTCCAGCATGTGGTTCGTTGCATGGTATTCCGAAGACTATTGTGTCTGACAGGGGTGCACAGTTTGTTTCTCGGTTTTGGAGGACCTTCTGTGATAAGCTGGGAATTACTTTGTCTTTTCCTTCTGCGTTTCATCGGCAGACTAATGGTCAGACTGAGAGAACTAATCAGACTTTGGAGACTTATTTGAGATGCTTTGTGTCTGCGGATCAGGATGATTGGGTTGACTTTTTACCTTTGGCTGAGTTTGCGCTTAATTATTGGGCGAGTTCATCTACTTTGGTTTATCCCTTCTTTTGTAATTTTGGTTTTCATCCTCGTTTTTCTTCGGGGCAGGTTGCGCCTTCTGCCTGTCTGGGTGTGGATTCTGTGGTTGAGCGGCTGTGGCAGATTTGGGATTGCGTGGTTGAAAATTTGATTCAGTCTCTGGAGGCTCTCAATGTTTTGCTAACCGTTGTCGGTGTGTTGGTTCTCGGCTTCGTGTTGGTGATTTGGTTTGGTTGTCGTCCCTCCATGTTCCTTTGAAGGTTTCTTCTCCTAAATTCAAGCCTCGGTTCATTGGTCATTACAGGATTTCTAAGATTAGTAATCCTGTCTCTTTCCGGTTGGCGTTTCTGGGCTCTTTTGCGATTCATAATGTTTTCCATAAATCCTTGTTGAGGAAATTTGTCGAGCCCATGGTTCCGGCTGTGGCCCCTCCAGATCCGGTCTTGATTGATGGTGAGTTGGAGTATGAGGTTAAGAAGATTTTGGATTGTCAACTTTTGAGATGGAGGCTCCAGTACCTTGTTAAATGGCAGAGTTATGGCCAGGAGGATAATTAAGTGAATTTTTTCTGCTCGATATTCATGCCCCTAATTGGTTTGTGCTTTCATGTGGCTCATCCTGTAGGCCTGGTTCTGGGGAGGTTCGTGACCCTTCAAGAAGGGGGTACTGTTTGGATTCATTAAGGAGGAATTCTTGTGTGGCTCTCGTGGTTGTCCTGCTGTAATTACTGTGGTGTTGTTTGGAGAAGTTCCACACTGATCTGTATTGTCATCAGGTTCAGATTGGTATATATGGTTGAAACTGATCAGTCTTGCACTGTGAATGTTCTGGAGTTCACAACCTTTTCCTGGATTTCTCCTGGTCTGCTGAAATCTTTGAACTAAGTGAATGTATTTTTGACACTATCTGCTGTTGGAGATTTTTTGATAGTATTTATCCTGTCTTTACTATCTAGCTAGTGTGGCCTCTTTTGCTGAACTCGATATTCTGCCTGTGTGAGTCTTTTCCTCTCCTGTTTCCCAGTTAATATCTGTGGGGGGCTTGTGTTATGAACCGATGACTCAGGAGTAACATTCAGAATCCATAGAAGTCATTGGTAACTGTACTGACCGCAATCCCTGACTACACACCGCAACTAGAAGTAGCCGTGGGATGTAACTAACCAGACCTAGACACCTCTGCACAGCCGGAGAACTAACTGCTCCTAAAGATGGATGTAGGAAAAGCTATCTTGCCTCAGAGCAGAACCCCAAAAGAATAACAAGCCCCCACAAATATTAACTGGGGAAACCAGAGAAAGAAAAACAAACACAGGCAGAGTAAAAGGTTTAGCAAAAGAGGCCAAACTAGCTATATAGGAAAAACAGGATAGAATACTGTTGCGGTCAGAATAAAACACTATAAAAAAACACCAAAGCAGATAGAACAAAAAATTACCCTGAGTCACTAAGACTCGGCGCCCTCTATATCTGCAGACTTCTATAAATCAAATGCCAGCAGAACTGGAAATAACAGATAATAGTGAATGATATAATTCCTAGGAAGAAAACTTCCTATCTGAGAGCAGATAAACAAATATACAGACTAATTTGCAAACCCACAGCTCAGAATAAGACAAAACATAAGCAGAGCCTTAAGCACACAAAAGTGTGCCACAAAATATAAATAAAAATCCACTTAGCTTGCAAATAATTCCACAGAGCAGAAGAAACCAGAGAAATGTTAACTCCTCCAGAAACCAAAGACAACTGGCAAGGATTGATCCACTTCAAACCATTATATGCTCCAAGGACCAGATTGCCAATCATCACCATCACCTGTGAAGCCCACACAGTCAGCTGCATCACCAGCAACAACCACCAGAGGGAGCTCCAATAAATTCACAACAGTTTGCTGCTCTTTTGGGGTTCTGCTCTGAGGCAAGATAGCTTTTCATATTTTCATCTCTAGGGGTAGCTAGTTCTCCGGCCGTGTTGAGGTGTCTAGGGCATGGTTAGTTACATCCCACGGGTACTTCTAGTTGCGGTGTTTAGTCAGGTGTCTTGTTCAGTATAGTTACCAACGACTTCTGTGGAATCTTCATGTTACTCCTAAGTCATCGCATCATAACAGAGAGGTGACCTTCTGCACTCACCTGCAGCTGTGCCCTTATCTCCCTACTGTCCCTATGACTCGCTCCAGGGCCGTGGGGTACTTTGGCGCTTCTGGGGGAGTCACAGGGGTCGAGACCCGGCTCCGTGAACCTGGGGATCAATCTTTAAAAGTTCTGGGGGTAGTGATTTAGGGAAGGTGGTCATGACACCACCCATGGTGTTCGGCTAGTAGTGGCTGATGCTGCCATGCGGGCCCTCTGGGGAGGATGGAATTGCAGCTTGGATGGTGTCACTCCCCAGGGCAACCGGTAAAGTCTATGGCGGTGGTAGGCCATTGGGGTGCAGGACTGAGAGCGTGGAATAACCAATAGACACGCAGGTGTACTTTCCTTTACCTTTACTGTAGCAGTCGGTAGAAGCCAGGGTACAATCCACAGGTGCTGTAGTGAATCTGTGTGGTCTGGAAGCAAGTTAGGGATCTCCTCACCCTGTGAGTTCTGAGGCTTCCCTGCTGCGCTCCTCTTTGCTGTTCCTGGCTGCCTGGCTAAGCTGCAACCCCTTACTCCGGCTGGAAAGTCTATCACCAGTATGGCGGGCAACTTGAGTCTTTTCCGGGTACCACTTTTCTTGCCACTGTCACTGAGCTCTTCAATGCTGCTGTGCCTCCAGGTACCTTGGTGTGGCCAGGAAACATGGAATTTCCATCCTCCAGTTTTGGCTGCTGTGCCTACAGCACCCTCGCAACCTCGGACTCCGGTGTCCATCTCTTGTGCTCTGCTCTGGGGTGAACCTGATAACTGGCTGCACTCCCTGTGCCTACTCCTCTCCCTCCTCAGATCCTCTCCTACGGGTCCCTCACACTGGCTTTTGGTTATCCTCGGACAAGCCTGACACTGCTCCAGTCCGCAGGATGTCTTCACAGTCCTCCTAGTAACTGAATTAACTAATCCCGCCCCCAGGCCAGAATTTATAGGGGAGCTCTCCTGAATCCGGGGTTCAGAGCTCCCTCTTCAGGTCCGTAGTCAGGAAAGGTGTTGTGTTCTGTGGGCTTACCTGGTTCGGATACCCTACCTTGCTTCCAAGCATGACATCACCCCCCGAGGCAATGCCATTGTGGCAACCGGACTTTGGGGTGTACAGTGAATAATAAAATCGCCTAAATTCTGTAGCTATGTCGATCGGATTTAGTACTTTAGTCCCATCAGGTTTATTCAAGTATGCAATTCTATTTCTAATCTCCCTTTTTTGATTCTCCTAGCTAAAATCTTCCCTGCTTTATCTCAAATTTTGTTTAGGACTTTTTAAGAGCTTTTTCATTCTGGAATAAAAATAGAGCATGCAGCCTCGTTCTATGTTCCGTTATTTTTTGGGAAAACTGTGGGGTGGGGTTTTTCTAGTTGATTTCAAAATTGTTGAGTTCCAGATTGTTAATTTGTTAATAGATCTGACACTGCCATCTCTCTTCTTTTCTACTGCTGCCATCTTAATAAAAATACCTCTCATGGATGTCTTGTGGGCTGACCATACCACTTCGTCTGAGTTGGAGTTATTATCATTTATGTCAAAGAAGTCTTTTAATTTGGTCTCTAGTAATTCATTGTTTTGTTTGTTGGTCAGTAAAAAATCATTTAAACGCCACCTATTAACTTTGACCGAAGAGTCCCTAGCAGATATGGTGAGCGAGACAGGAGCATGGTCAAACCACAAGATCACACCTATTTTTGTCTCAAGCGCACAACCTAAAATTCTATCATCCACACAAATATAGTCTATCCTGCTATAGGAATTAAATGTAGCAGAGCTGTGGAGATATCTCCAGATGTCATGCAAGTTATATTCTGAAACCAGTGATTCCATCTCTGCCCTAGAAGTACGTCTGTTTGAGCATTCTAACATGGCAGACATGGGGAGGTTGAAATTTCCACAGACAATTTTAAACCCTTTGGAGAACACCTGCACTCTCTTAAGTGTTTGATAAATGAAAACTGGTCAGTATTTAGGACAATTAAGGAAAATAAAACACCCCTCTGGATCACTAGTAGTGTCATACAATTTAAAGGATAGGGAGTCTCTTAAAATAGCCACTCCAGCTCTTTTAGTCTTGTTGTTTGCAAAAAACTGATGTGGATATCAAGTGTCTTTAGCATTGTCCTGTGCCAACAATTGCATTTCTTGAACACAAATTACAACAGCAGTTTCTTTGCAAATATTTTCCCAGATGATGGATCTTTTACCTGGCGAGTTCAAACCATTGGCATTTATAGATATAACCTTAATATGCATTGTTAATACTATAAACTTCTTTATGTGCAACCATTGCTCCAAAATGAGTGACAAACATGGGGAGGATGGACAGGAAAACAAATTTGCTTGTGAAAAACAAATGAAGGGTTATCAAACCTAAATTTATGATTTGCCATAAGAGGAAGTCCACTTACAGTTCCAAAATCAAGCAAACAGTAATGAAAAAGGAAAAAAGTGAAAAAATAGTTTGAAAGAGAGTGAAAAGAGACACTCTGTGGGCAACTTTGCCTGGTTTTAACATCGCCGTAGAGGCACCAGACAAAGAGTAGAAAGTGGGAAGCAGAGAACAGCTCTCAAGTAATCAACCAGTTTGGGTCCAGTTTTTTCTTTTTCTGTACCTGAGGAGCTCTTTTGTCATTTGGATATATAGGCTGAATCTTTCATCTTAGCAGTAAATCTCTCGCCTTTTCTGGGGATGTGCAGATAAATTTGGAATTGTCTTTTAAGACTTTCAATTTCGCGGGGAACCTCCGGTGATACTTTATTCCTTGTTCTCTGAGGGCTGTAGTATATGGCATATACTCCCTCCTCTCAGCTAAATTGCCTGCTGACAAGTCAGGGAATTCATTTATGTGGGCCAAGTTATCTGGAAGTTTTGGCCTTTTCCTGAGGCCAGTCATAAAAGTCTCCTTTACTGTAAAGAAATGAATGCGGCAATAACATCTCGTGGTAAATCTGGGCTGAGGCCTTTTGGTTTCAGAATCCTGTGTATTCTATCCACAACTAAGTCCTTGCTGTCTGCATAAGGAATCACTGTGTGTATGAAGCTTTGCAGAAAACTTGGCAAGTCTTTATCATGAGTAGATTCATCAATCCCTCTAATGCATATATTATTCCTTCTGGACCTGTCCTCAAAATCCAGGGTTTTGTTGTGGATTTGAGAAACCTCCTTTTCTAAAGCCTCATTAGTATCAAATCTGGCGATCTGACGTGAGCGCACACGTTTCGGGCACTTTTTTCAGACAGCTGTGGAGCTGTCACACGTAGCAATCTTGTGTGCAATCTCTGGCGATCCTGCGTTCCGGAAATCACTTGCAGAAGACCGGAAGTGATCTTCCCTTCACACATCGCCGCATCACACGCCACAATTGTAGCAGCGATGTGGGCATACTGTTTTGATAGGGGCGTGCTAGAGTGGGTTTCACCGCACTCCTATTACTGCGATTGGTGGATGGAACTGCGCTCCCATTGGTCAGCCTTGCGTGAACGCACGGGTCATCAAATAAGGCGCCTCGAACACTGCCAGCCAATCGGAACGCTGTATCACCCACCAATTGCGCGAAAAAAACAACATCCAAGCACGCCTACGGGATTTATTTCAGGATCGCTAAGTACATAGTTATCGCCCTGTCACACGCCACAATGTGCTGAAATCGTCTGGTGGTTATCACCTGATTTCACTGCAGTGCAGGGCAATCAGGCGACGCTCCACCGTAGAATCGCCCAGTCACACGCCACTACGCACATGCAATGTGGTTTCCACATCGCCGAATTCAGGAATTGACAGCGATCTCGACGGCAATATGGTGGCATGTGACCGTATCTTTAGTTCATTATGAGATTTAGTAAATTCTGCCAGCCTCTGCTCCAGATAATCTATTCTAGTGCTCATCTCTTGTAATTCTCCCCTGAACTCTGCCTTAACCCAGCTATCATTACTTTCAGATCAACTTGGAGTTCTTGCCTGAAGAACTTCAGTAAAGCCTCCATTGTTTTCTGTGTAGGGAATATCTGGGCTTTCTCCCCCCCATCCTGAGACTGCTGCAAATGAGCCACATTGTGAAGAGCAGGAAGAAGGGGCTGGGGAATAATAAGCTGCAGCCATTTTGGAGTCTGTATTCAGTACCTGGTCTCTGGAGAAACATATAGTCACCTTCCTTGAGGAGCTCCTTCTCGCTGACTTGCCACGCACCAATGGAACCACTGTGTCCTCAAGTCACCAGGTAACTTATTTAGAGCTTCCCAGAACAGTTTTTCACCTTGTTGTGCCGAGTTGAAGCCGATCTCTGCTGGAGCTCCTGCACTAAGTAGCATATGCCATTCAGAGCTCAGCTATGCCCCCCTCTGATGCATTTTTTTATTGCATTTTTGTGTATGTTTTTAATGCTGCCTTTTAGCGACTTTTTTATGCTGTCTTTTTCTGTCTCTGCTGTAGCATCCTTTTAAATAAAACTGTTTTATTTTGGAAACATCCCAGTATTGACATCATTAAGTGTGGATTCCATGCAATATTGGTGCATTTCTGACACATCATCGCACTGAAAACGCATGTGTGTCTTTTACCTGCAGATTTTCCAAATCTAATGCAAGTCTATGGGGAAAAAATCTGCACAGAAAACTGAGCATTTCTGTAAAGGCCCCGTCATACAGCACAATATCCTTAACAATATCGCTCAAAAGTCACGGGTTTGGAATCGTTAGGACTTCATTGCATGTAACACCGAGATTTGATTACAATAAATTATTGGATCGTTGATTGCAGATTTGAGAACATGTTCTCAAATCAAACGATCCTCGATCAGCTAAGCTGCTGCATCGTTCTGTGTGACACCGAGATAACGATGTAATTCATGATTTCACCCATTCACATCAGTGAACAAGTATCATTCGCTGGGTTGTGTGAACGATACCTGATCACTACATTGTTGGTGCGTCATCCACGATATCTAGGCGTGTGACATCTCACCAACGATGTCAAAACAATGTCCTAACAACTGCATGCCCCCGAGATCGTTAGTGATATTGTTTCAACGTCGTGCTGTGTAAAAAAGTCAAGGGAATAGCTGCTTGGAAAAGTCAAGGGAATAGCTACTCTCCTTATGGAGAATCCTGCATGTGAGCAGTGAGGAGACTTTTAGCCCCAAAGTTCCTCTGAGAAATATGCAAATTGTCACTTCAGGGAGGAAGTAGACAAACTCCCACCTATTGAAAGAATCAATCTTAAGGATTGTAGACTTTTTCCCTGAAGCGACAATTTGCTGCTTGGAAAAACTCACTGCAGGGGAGTTTACACAGCATAAAAAAGAAGCCCAGTGGACATGAGGTTTCTATTAATCTTATCCACTTTGCACTGTTTTGGACGCAGTGAAAATACTCTGCACCCAGGGCACAAATAACACTGATAGTATGAATGTATATAGGTTTAGATTTGCAAAGAAAGTTAACACTGACATGTCTCTCCCAAACCATGTGTAATGAATATACTAACATGATTGGTATTTACTATATATTTCAGAATTCTAGTTTTGTGGCAAATTAGGGTTGATACAGTGCCTTGTGAAAGTATTTGGCCCCCTTGAGCTTTTCAACCTTTTGCCACATTTCAGGCTTCAAACATAAAGATATAAATTCAAATTTTTTTGTGAAGAATCAACAACAAGTTAGACACAATCATGAAGTGGAACAAAATTTATTGGATATTTTAAACATTTTAACAAATAAAAAACTGAAAAGTGGGGCGTGCAATATTATTAGGCCCCTTCAGTTAATACTTTGTAGCGCCACCTTTTGCTGCGATTACAGCTGCAAGTCGCTTGGGGTATGTCTGTATCAGTTTTGCACATCAAGAGACTGAAATTCTTGCCCATTCTTCCTTGCAAAACAGCTCAAGCTCAGTGAGGTTGGATGGAGAGCGTTTGTGAACAGCAGTTTTCAGCTCTTTCCACAGATTCTCAATTGGATTCAGGTCTGGACTTTGACTGCCATTCTAACACCTGAATACGATTATTTTTGAACCATTCCATTGTAGATTTTGTTTTATGTTTAGGATCATTGTCTTGTTGGAAGATAAATCTTTTTGTTCCAGTCCCAGGTCTTTTGCAGACTCCAACAGGTTTTCTTCCAGAATGGTCCTGTATTTGGCTCTGTCCATCTTCCCATCAATTTTAACCATCTTCCCTGTCCTTGCTGAAGAAAAGCAGGCCCAAACCATGATGCTGCCACCACCATGTTTGACAGTGGGGATGATGTTTTGAGGGTGATGAGCTGTGTTGCTTTTATGCCAAACATATCATTTTGCATTGGACACCAAACATATCGTTTTGCATTGATTTTGGTTTCATCAGACCAGAGCACCATATTCCACATTTTTGGTGTGTCTCCCAGCTGGCTTGTGGCAAACTTCAAATGAGACTGTTTATGGATATCTTTGAGAAACTGCTTTTTTGGGTGGCACAGTGGCTCAAGTGGTTAGCATTGCAGCCTTTGCATCACTGAGGTCCCAAGGTTCCTGGGTTCAATTCCCACCAAGGACACTAAGGACAACATCTTCAAGGAGTTTGTATGTTCTCCCTGTGTCTGTGTGGGTTTCTTCCGGGCACTCTGGTTTCCTCCTACATTGCAAAAACATACTGATAGGATGTTTAGATTGTGACCTTCAAGAGAGATAGGATTACTGATGTATGTAAAGTGCTATGGTATTAATAGCGCCATATAAATCAACTAGATGGCAGCCCGATTCTAAAGAATCGGGTAGTGTAGAATCCATATATAGTTTATTGTTAAAAAATGAAGAATAATACAATTAATCCATGATATCTATTCATGAAGTATGTATAGTTGTAGGATGAATATTATTTTTGGACAATTGTATTATTATATTGTAGGGCTCTTGGTACACCGACTGGTTAATACTTGATACTCAGTAAGTAGCTTGATTTAAAAAATCAATATTGATATTCTGCGTATCAGCCAGTTTGTGTTTGCCCATCAACCATGTCAAGGTGGCCCTACGTCTCATGGGTCCCTACTCTAACTAATTCCTATTTATGAAGACTAAAAGCTGTTTTAGAGCAGCATTTTTCAGCTATTTGTAGAAGGTGGGGATATAATAAATACAATTTCCGCACTTGACACCTAAGGGCTTACTTGCGACACACTTGCAGCAATTCTGATGCAATGTACCGTATATGGAACTTGCGGTTAACCTGCTGTAAATGCGGCACACATGGCCTCGGCAGGTGGACGAAATGCAGCCGCTACAAAACCACAGGTCAGTGCGTTTTTTGCGGCCGAAACTGACGTAACCACGTATGTGGCACCTGCTGGAAGTGAACCATAAATTCCATATAAATTGCATGCAGCTTACGGCAAGTGTGCTGTAGATGAGGCCTTAGGCAGCAAGTGCAGAAATTTCCACCAAAACTTCCACAAATAGCTGAAAAATGCTGATGTTAAAGCTAAATCTATTATTTTCTATCTATATATGAAACTATCTATCTATATGTACAGAACACACTTTGAGATGGAGATGTGTGTGAACAGCCATCCCACCCGTCTCTCAGCTGTTCACAAAAACCTCTCCCAGTGAAAAAAGAAATGCAAATTTCTCAGCACCTTTAGTGCTGGAGCTTAAGATTGTGGTTCATATCACCAAATCCATAAATTTGGATGATACACATCTATCATCTTTTACTAAATGTGTGTTCATATATATATATATATATAATATGAAAAAGATCCTTGCAGCACACAGCTACTACCAATGATGTACATAAGCTACTAGCTATATATATTTGAGGAAAAAGTTTAAAAACTTACGTTTTTTTCAAAAAACTCAAAAATCTCCAATTTTTTATTTAATTCTGAAGTTCTTGGTACATACATTGGCCAATGTCTGTTTGCTCATCAACTGCGACAAAGTGACTTCAGGTCTGATGAGTCCTATCTGACATCCCTGCCCTCCTTGTCCACCCCCCCACTTTTCAATGTATGTACCAAGAACTTCAAAATTAAATAAAAAATTGGAGATTTTTGAGTTTTTTGAAAAAAACGTAAGTTTTTAAACTTTTTCCTCAAATATATATAGCTAGTAGCTTATGTACATCATTGGTAGTAGCTGTGTGCTGCAAGGATCTTTTTCATATTATATAACCCTGCAGCTTTGCTAGCACCAGTTCACATTTGTCTTTGAGTGCTGTGCAGTTTTTTTCTCTTGTTATTTATCATATGGAGTTGCAGGTTCCATGCTGCAATTTGCACCCTCATTACCTACAGGTGATGGAGGGTCTAGATGGTGTCTGCCCACTGAAAAGTGGGGGGTGGACAAGGAGGGCAGGGATGTCAGATAGGACTCATCAGACCTGAAGTCACTTTGTCGCAGTTGATGAGCAAACAGACATTGGCCAATGTATGTACCAAGAACTTCAGAATTAAATAAAAAATTGGAGATTTTTGAGTTTTTTGAAAAAAACGTAAGTTTTTAAACTTTTTCCTCAAATATATATAGCTAGTAGCTTATGTACATCATTGGTAGTAGCTGTGTGCTGCAAGGATCTTTTTCATATTATATAACCCTGCAGCTTTGCTAGCACCAGTTCACATTTGTCTTTGAGTGCTGTGCAGTTTTTTTCTCTTGGTATATATATATATATATAATTTAGAAAAGCTGCATAGCACTCAGCAGACCAGTGTGAACTGGTGCAAGCATAGGACGCAGAGATTAAACAAACTGAGTAAAAGTCCATGCAGCACACAGCTACCACCAATGATGCACAGTGCTAACAAGCCATATGTGTTTGAGGAAAAAATTCAAAAACTTACGTTTTTTTCAAAAAACTCAATAATCTTTCTTTTAATCTGGAGTTCTTAGTACATACATTGGCCAATGTCTGCTTGCTCATCAACTACGACAAAGTGACTCCAGGTATGATGAGCCCTATCTGACATCCCTGCCCTCCTTGTCCACCCCCCACCTCGCGGTGGGCAGGCACCATATATACCCTCGATCACCTGTAGGTTTAATGAGGGTGCAATTACATTGCAGCAAAGGAGTCTGCAACTCCATATAATATATAATTTAGAAAAGCTGCACAGCACTCAGCAGACCAGTGTGAACTGGTGCAAGCATAGGACGCAGAGATTAAACAAACTGAGTAAAAGTCCATGCAGCACACAGCTACCACCAATGATGCACAGTGCTAACAAGCCATATGTGTTTGAGGAAAAAATTCAAAAACTTACGTTTTTTCAAAAAACTCAATAATCTTTCTTTTAATCTGGAGTTCTTAGTACATACATTGGCCAATGTCTGCTTGCTCATCAACTACGACAAAGTGACTCCAGGTATGATGAGCCCTATCTGACATCCTATCTGACATCCCTGCCCTCCTTGTCCACCCCCCACCTCGCGGTGGGCAGGCACCATCTATACCCTCCATCACCTGTAGGTTTAATGAGGGTGCAATTACATTGCAGCAAAGGAGTCTCATCATACCTGGAGTCACTTTGTCGTAGTTGATGAGCAAGCAGACATTGGCCAATGTATGTACTAAGAACTCCAGATTAAAAGAAAGATTATTGAGTTTTTTGAAAAAACGTAAGTTTTTGAATTTTTTCCTCAAACACATATGGCTTGTTAGCACTGTGCATCATTGGTGGTAGCTGTGTGCTGCATGGACTTTTAGTCAGTTTGTTTAATCTCTGCGTCCTATGCTTGCACCAGTTCACACTGGTCTGCTGAGTGCTGTGCAGCTTTTCTAAATTATATATTACTAGCTGTGAGCCCGATGCGATTGCATCGGGATTCTAGAATCGGTGTATAGTTTATTAAATTAGAGTTTTAAGTAATAATCCTATTATTCCATGATAGATGGCGGCACAATGTTAAAGAATCAGGAGTGTAGCATGCATATATACATTATTCATTCAAATTTGACAATAATGCACATAAGACATGATATCTATATATCAACTACCAATGTTTGTATGGTATATGTCAGTGTAGTACATGTCATGATTCTAAGGCAAGGCTTTTCGTACAGATACTGGCACTGATGTTTTGTACAGATTACGTATATTCAATTTATATATGAATATTAATAATCTATGATTGAGCCAGTACATGTTTCCCCACCAACCACGGGAAGGTAGCCTTACAGCTGGTGGGACCTACTCTACTCTATCCCTAATAATTAATAGTTAGACTCCTTTTAAAGCAGATTTTTTTGGCTATTTGCAGAAAGTATGGAATTACCAAATACAATTTCTGAACTTGGCACAAAAGGGACTACCTACAGCTCACTTTCAGCAAGTAACATGTAATAAATATGGAACTTGCACTTAGCTTGCAGTAAATACGGCAAGCAGAGCTTTAACAGGTTGACAAAATGCAACCACTAAAAATAAGAGCTAACTGATTTTAGCGATTGAAACTGTCGAAAGCACATGTGCTGCAACTACTGCAAGTAAACAACAAATTCCATAAACATTTCATGCAACTTACATTAAGAGTACTGTAGGTCACCATTAGGCAGCAAGTGGCAAAATTGTTTATTTCAAACTAAAAATTCAACAAATAGCAGAATAATTCAGATTTAAAATCAAAATGTCTATTCTTTCCCTATGTGTCTAAATATGTACCTATGTGTCTAAATATGTACCTATGTGTATATATGTATTTATATGTACAGAACACACTTCAAGATACAGATGTGTGTGAACAGCCGTCCCACCCATCTCTTAGGCTGCCTTCAGACTTGCAGATGCATCTGCAGCGTTTTGCAGATGCATCTGCAAGCATGTGCATGCAGACAGCAGTCCATATCTTTATAATGGAACACACGGTGTCTGCAGATTCTTGCAGACAGCCGTGCGCAGCCATTCACTCCTATATGTGATCTATGCGCAGGCAGATGCTTTTGTACAGATCACAGACTCTCCTCCACACCAGAGACATGTTGCATCCCTGGTGCAGGTGGGATTATGTGATTTGTATGCAGGCATGCGCCTGTGCAGAGATCACATATCAGAGTAAATGGGTGCGCACGGCTGTCTGCAAGCATCTGCAGAGACCAAAAGTCCCATTGTAAAGATAGGAGCTGCCGTTTGCATGCAGATGCATCTTTAAAATGCTGCACATGCATTTGCAAGTCTGAAGGCAGCCTTAGCTGTTCACAAAAACCTCACCCTGTGTAAAAAGAAAATGAAATCTCGCAGCAGCTATCCTGCTGAAGCTTCAGGTTCTTATCACTAAATGCAAGCATTTAGATGATACACATCTACAATCTACAAAAAAAATGTGTGTTTACATACATATACAATGAAAATTAAAAAGAAATTTTCTAAGCTAATAAAGTCAATACTATATATTTTAAATAACTATTTTATATCTAAAAATTAATTATAATATCTTTATAACAAAACTAATATTTTTGGTATTTTTGTATATTTGTATTCCTATACATCTATAGCTAAATTAATTTATTGTAATATTTGTGTTTCATTAGAAAGTAACTATGTATCTAAATATAATATGTATCTAAAGAATTGAAAGTAAAATATTTTTACACACTATATTTTTAGAGAAAAGTGAAAATAACGACTATATATCTGAAATAACGTTTATATCTAATAAGTAATTATAATGTCTTTATAACTAAACTAAGTTTTTAGGTATTTTGATTTATTTATATTGATATACATCTATTGCAAAACAAATTAATATAGTAATATTTGTGTCTAATCTAAAAATAACTATGTATCTAAATATAACATGTATCTAAAGAATTTTAAGTAAAATATTTTTATACACTATATTTTTAGTAAAATTGAACAGTAACAACTATATTTCTTAAATAACTATTTTATATCTAATAACTAATTAGAATATCTTTTTCTATAACTAAAATATTTTTGGTCTTATTTTTTTTTCTATTCTTATACATCTATGGCTAAACTAATTTATTATAATATTTATGTTTAATTAGAAAGTAACTATATCTAAATCTAATATGGATCTAAAGAATTTAAAATAAAATATTAGAGAGATTATTTTGAGTAAAGAGTATTTCACTACTGGGCAGCAATTTGACTTGAATGGGTGTATCCAGCACTTTCACCTTAACATTGCATTGTGTTTTCACTCGTGAAAAATCAACATATAACTGTCCATGTCCAAAAACTGTTTGTGACAAAAAAATCCCTACTTTCTCCAGTGTTTGGCCTTGGGATTTGTTGATGGTCATGGCAAAAGTAGACTTCACGGTAAATTGTTGACGTCTTAACTTGAAAGGTAAGGCAGTCTCTGATGGAGATAAATAAATCTTTGGAATAAACACCACATTTCCTTCTGCAGACCCAGTTCTGACTTTTGCTTGAATGAGATTGTCAAACAAAGTGATGACAATGAAGCGATTCCCATTGCAAAGACCTTTTATGCTGTTAAAGGTGCGCAAAAGCATGACAATGGTACCAATTTGTAAATTGAGGCGATGATAAGGCATTCCCATTGGTGTGAGTGAATTAAAAAATTCCACTGGATATTGGTCTGAATCTTCAGTCTGAATGGAATCATCACTAATGTACTCAGTGTATTCACCAGCAATGCAATCCATAACCTGAGAGTTCACCATTTCCATTTGGACATTTTTAGGGCAAAGATTGTCATGTGATGCAGCAATGTGAATGCTTTCATTGTTATATCCATCATGTATGTAAATGTTATATATATCTAAAGAATTTAAAATAAAATATTCTTATAGACAATATTTTTTGTAAAGACTTTTTCTGAATGAGGCAGCAACTTTCCTTGAATGGGTGTATGCAGTACTTTCACCTTAACAATACATCTTCTTTTCACTCGTGAAAAAGCCACATATAACTGTCCATGTCCAAAAATGGGTTGTGGGGCAAAAAATCCCTACTTTATCCAGTGTTTGGCCTTGGGATTTGTTGATGGTCATGGGAAAAGTAGACTTCACGGTAAATTGTCGATGTCTTAACTTAAAAGGTAAGGCAGTCTCTGATGGAGATAAATCAATCCTTGGAATAAACACCACATTTCCTTCTGCAGACCCAGTACTGACTTTTGCTTGAATGAGATTGTCAAACAAAGTGATGACAATGAAGCGATTCCCATTGCAAAGACCTTTTATGCTGTTAAAGATGCGCAAAAGCATGACAATGTTACCAATTTGTAATTTGAGGCGATAAGGCATTTCCATTGGTGTGAGTGAATTTAAAAATTCCACTGGATATTGGTCTGAATCTTCAGTCTGAATGGAATCATCACTAATGTACTCAATGTATTCACCAGCAATGCAATCCATAACCTGAGAGTTCACCATTTCCACATGGACATTTTTAGGGCAAAGAATAGCATGTGATGCAGCAATCTGAATGCTTTCATTGTTATATCCATCATGTATGTAAGTGTAATATACATCTAAAGAATTTAAGATAAAATATTCTTATAGACAATATTTTTAGTAAAGACTTTTTCAGAATTAGGCACCAACTTTCCTTGAATGGGTGTATCCAGCACTTTCACCTTAACGTTACATCGTCTTTTCACTCGTGAAAAAGCCACATATAACTGTCCATGTCCAAAAATGGGTTCTGGCAAAAAAATCCCTACTTTCTCCAGTGTTTGGCCTTGGGATTTGTTGATGGTCATGGAAAAAGCAGGCTTCAAGGGAAATTGTCGACGTCTTAACTTGAAAGGTAATCCAGTCTCTGATGGAGATAAATCAATCCTTGGAATAAACACCACATTTCCTTCTGCAGACCCAGTAATGACTTTTGCTTGAATCAGATTGTCAAACAAAGCAATGACAATCAAGCGAGTCCCATTGCAAAGACCTTTTCTGCTGTTAAAGTTGCGCAAAAGCATGACAATGGTGCCAATTTTTAATTTGAGGCGATGAGAAGGCATTCCCGTTGGTGTGAGTGAATTTAAAAATTCCACTGGATATTGATCTGGATCTTCAGTCTCATCAGGATCAATGGAATCATCACTAATGTATTCAGTGTATTCACCAGCAATGCAATCCATGACCTTAGAGTTCACCATATCCACATGGTCATTTTTAGGGCAAAGAATGGCATGTGATGCAGCAATCTGAATGCTTTCATTGTTATCTACATCAATGAGAATGTTTTCACCAAATATAGCAAGTATAATTGAGCCAGTGCAGATCATGTCTTGTGGGATTTCAATGGTATCATCTCCAAGGTTGAAATCATTGGACAATTCACCATTTCCCAGTTGAAGTAACCAACGGCTATAATCAGGATCAATGGAGCGCATATTGTTGAAGAGTGGCAATTGAGTGAAAAGCTGCCATTGTCGTGAGTATTTAATACAACTCTCTATAATGTCAGTTCTTGTACCATGAGGGATGATAGGCAGACACTGTCGAAAGTCTCCTCCTAGAACAATGACTTTTCCTCCAAAAGGTGTTGTATTTTTCTTGGAAATATCTGTTGTCATGACATCCCGTAAAAGTTGATCTATCACATGCAATGCATATTTAGATAACAGAGTGGACTCGTCAATAATGAAAAGTTTGGTACTTTTCAAATGTTGTGCAGCATCTGTATCATTTTTAATCCTTGAAACGGATGTTTCATTGATTGGAATTGGTATTCCGTAAAGCGAATGGATGGTTCTTCCTCCTTGCAGTAAGTTAGCTGCAATCCCTGTACTGGCTGCAGGTGAGACAATTTCGCCTTCTCCTCTTAGTTCATGAATTAATAAATCATACAGATATGTTTTGCCACTGCCACCTGGACCGTCAATGAAAAAGCACTTAGGTTGTCCACTTCTATCGTGTAAAGCTTGATTGATTGCATCATAGGCCAAAAGTTGTTGGTCATTTAAAGTAGCTTTCATTTGCTGAGCTCTTCTTAACTCATCATCCTTGTTGTATAGTGGAGCGATGTTTGGCTTTCTTTTTGGTCGTGGTAGATTAAAATCAGTAAAAGTTTTGCCATGAAATTTTAGAACAGTTTGGACATCAGTCATAGCATATCCTTCACAATTCTCACACTCCTCAGTGTTGGAGTGATATGCATGGCAGTAGTCTTGGATAAAGTCTTGTTTAAATTCTTTCCACAACTCCAATGGATGAGCTGGAGGACCAAAAATACATATATATGCGAACATATCACGAAGCTGTGCAGGCATGTTGAGAACACAGGCATCCAATAAAGTATTTCTCCAAACAGTGTCATCGAAGAGCAATCCAAGGGCTAATGCTGCCTCTTTGAAAGTTGGGTATGTCACTTCATTAACAGTCTTAATGTTGTCAAAACTTGTTGCTCCTTTGACATGCAGTAACAACAACCTTAAATAGTACCGTTCTTGATCTTTCATACTGACAGTATACATTCTTCCAATCACTGAAGAACCTCCTCGCTTTCTAATTTCCCATGCACCTTCTTTCCAAACATAGTGCTCTGGAATTTGGCGGTAGAAGTAATCATGAGCATGCGGATCACTCTCATTCAGCTCAAAGTAGCCCATAAGAGTAGATTTTCTGTGCATTGTGTAACTGATGTCGTCAACAGAGTCATCCTCATGAAAATAAAGTGGTTGAGAATGTGGGAGATGTACGGCCAGGCGAATAATGGAGTGCGATTGTCTATGCATGGGGTAAGCAAATATTCGCCAAGCTGCCTCCGGTGCACTCACGTATCTTGAATCCATGAATTGATGTGTTTCATCATGGTGGATATTGGTTTGGCAAATTTCAAGATTGGCTTTATCATGTCCTTTGTAGACATATTTGAATAGGTATTTTACACTTTGAATGGAAGCACATACCTCAACATTAATATGACACTTGTATGTTAATAGTAGGTAAGGGTTATAGGGAACAACCCAAGAATTATCAATCATCTTTGAACGGATTTGAAAGGATGATCCTTCCTTTCTTTGATAAGTAGGGTATGCATCCTTAGCTATGAGTGTTCTTGGTTGGAAATCTTTAGGAAAACCTTTCTTACACTTGCCAAGATCCATACATGGAGAATTGGGGTTGTGTTGTCCACAGGGTCCATGAATCATGTGTTGCATCACAATGTCATGGAGCAGAGTGTATTCTTCTGGATCAGGGATTTCAGCCCAAACTATATTATCCACTTCAACCTCAGTTCTTAGTTTGCATTTGCTATCCAGAATGATCAAAATGTGAGCGTGTGGTAGGCCACGCTTTTGGAATTCAATCACATGAACCATTGCACAAACTTTGCCAAATAATCCAGTGTTAATTTCTTTTAATAGGGCTTCCAGTTTAATTCTGAAGACACGGGCGACTAAATCAGGTCTATGTTCCACACGCTGCCATGGCTCTAAATTGTTTGTAATCTCCCTCCATTTAGGATTACAGGTCATGGTTACAAAAAGATCTGGTCGTCCAAATTTAGTCACAATAGCCATGGCATCCTGATAGCGTTGCTGCATGTTTCTTGGACTGCCTTCAAAGGAAGATGGTAAAATCACCGTCTTGCCAATGGGAATACCTTTCTCAACAGATTGTTTCAGCAGATGTTCCTGGAGTACGCAATAATCCTCTACTTTTAAATCCTTTTGGTGTTGACGGATAAAATTTAAGCGATTAGCCTCGATTTTCACATACGCATCCACTAAGTACTGCTGTGTTAGTTTGCCACCATTCAGGACAGGATTGAACTGATTCCGTACAGACAGCAAATAGCAGTAATACTGGAGCTGTGTAACCCGGCGTTGACTTTTGCCTTGATGCTTGAGTCCCTCATGCCAGCCTTGTTCTCCATGAGGGAAAAATAAAGGATAGAGTAATGCATCTAAATTGCTGTGTAGAATACTGACTTGCTGTGTTTTTGGGGCCAAGTGGTTATTTGGATCAGGTTTCAAATGAATTAAAATGTATCTATTGAATGGTGGCTCTCCATCAGCATTTTCAAAGACTACAGCAACTTCATTGGCAGTAGGATTGTTATAGCGTCTCGGGTCTTGGCCTCTGTCTTGTTTAATGGCCATGATAATATTTGGCATGACGGTGCCATGTTCTACTGCCTTCTGTTCTTCTTCTAATTCAACGTGACGTAGCATTTTGTAGGCCGAAACAAAGGGATTAATATTATCCAATTGAAGAGCAATGATACTCATTAAAGTAGGATGACATTTAACATTTTCTGGAGACTGTAGCCGTTGTTCTATAGCACTTGCAGTATCTAAAATGTAGAGTTGTGCATATGCTGGAGGTTGATCTTGAGCAGGATGGAGTGTTCCCGTGCGATGATAAATTTGCCCATGAATACGGAAACAGTAAGGGCCGTGTCCAGGTGGTAGAGAAACATGGGCACCCATGGAGGCAAAAGCAAAAGAACTATTAATGCTCCTTATATTCTCCATCAAATTTTGACTGTACTCACTCTCTCCTTTCAGCAGGCGTTGGAAGACGTGCGGGTATTGAGGTAATGGTACCTTTACTTTTCCCTTGTGGCAACAAAGAGTAAACTGTTGATCTGATGGTCGTTCAGCAGTAAAATGTCGAGCCTCACAATGTTCATATATTACATTCATGAAACCACAGAAATGTTCTACAATAACATGATCCTGATCAATAAATCCCATTTGATGTAGGAGAGGTGAATAGAATAAACGTAGAAATTTATTATGTAATCCTACATAGATGAGACGTGGAAGGGATGTAGATTCCAAACATTGCATAAATGAAGAAGTGGAATATATATTGCGTTCTGTCTCTTGCAATATAAAAGTGGAAGAAGAAGTTTGGCGTTCTTCACGACGTAATGTAGCCAAATGGGCCAAGCGGACTTGTCTAGATGTAGGAGAATCTGTATCTTGACGCATCTGTCTTTTCCTTTTAAGCCTCAAAATTTTACACTGTTTGCTGTATGGCGTCTCCTCAGCACAGTGTTTTCGTTTTGATGTGGCCTTGCGATGCGGTAAAGGCTGTTCAGTTGTAGTCAAGATAGTAGAAGAAGAGGTGGCAGCAGTCTGAGCATCAGACAAAGAGGTGGCAGCAGTCTGAGCATCAGACAAAGAGGTGGCAGCAGTCTGAGCATCAGACAAAGAGGTGGCAGCAGTCTGAGGATCAGACAAAGAGGTGGCAGCAGTCTGAGCATCAGACAAAGAGGTGGCAGCAGTCTGAGGATCAGATGAAGAGGTGGCAGCAGTCTGAGGATCAGACGAAGAGGTGGCAGCAGTCTGAGGATCAGACGAAGAGGTGGCAGCAGTCTGAGGATCAGACGGATCTCCTACAGGCATTAACTTTTTCTGTTTGCGTCGTTGAGGCAGAGGCATTGATTTTTTGCCTAATCGTTCTGTCCTTCCTTCTAAAGACTTTATTGAAACCGGTGTTTTCAAAGCAGCCTTTTCCTTGTCCAAGGGAAGTTGTCTTTCTTCAGAACTCTCCTCCACACCTGTCTTGCGCATACGCACAGACACCTTGCAAACCTTTCCTTTTTTGATTTCCATAGAGGTAATGGGAGGTGTTAAAGGCAGTTCACTTGGTAAAATGTCAGTACACGAAGAGGCTGGAGTAGCATCTGTGTCAGACGGTTCTTCAGTGACTGGAATTTTTGTTTGTTTGCATGTGGAACGCGCAGTCATGGCTCTTGTTTCCATTCGTTGGCTTGTTTTTTCAGAAGACACTTGCGAAATACGTGTATGTAAAGCAGTCTTCGCAGCATCCAACCGAAAACGTCTCAGTGGAGAAGAGAGTTTACCAAACCGTTTGAGTTTAGCAGCCTTAGCCCTATCTAAGCGAATACGTCTCTCGGCAGAAGTCTCATTTGCAATACGTTTGGCGTAAGCAGCCTTAACACGATCTAAGCGAATACATCTCTGTTCCGAGGTCTCCTCAGCAGTGCGTTTCGCCTTAGCAGCCTTATCACTATCTAAGCGAAGACGCCTCTCTTCTGAAGTCTCCTTTGCAGTACGTTTCGCCTTAGCAGCCTTACGCAGATCTAAACGAACACGTTTCTCTTCCAAACTCTCCTCTGCAATGCGTTTAGCTTTAGCAGCCTTATCACGATCTAACCGAAGACGTCTCTCTTTCCAAAGTCTCGTCTGCACGCTTCTTCTTAGGTGTAGATGAAGCCTCCTTGGCAAGAGCGATATTTTGTGTTGGAGAGCTCATCTTAGTAAGAATAAGCAGTGTTTGAAATCCAAAAAGAGCTAGAGTGTGTTAGTTAAGGAAACAATTAATAATAACTGTGTAAAAAGACAAAAACAATAAAACTACAGTGTGTATTTCAAAAACCTGTTATAAGGAAATGATAGACTTCTTTAAAGTATGAAAGAAAGATTGAATGATGTTTACTGTATGGAGTAGTGAATGGAAAGGAGTGTGTCAAAACTCCTTAAAAACTGGCTTGAAGGCAAAACAAATGGATGTAAGGGGCCTTTGCGATGCGCGTTATCAAAGCAAATTTGCAACATTGTAAGAAAACCGTTAAAAGAACAGAGATGACGTCAATTTCTGCATAACCACCAGCAAGGTTGTTGTTCCATAAGGTGTTGAAAAATGGCAGAGGTAGGGTTAATTTGTACCTAGAACTTAAGGTTTTGGGATTATAGCAGAAGTAGTGGTTTTTATTTTTCGTGCTTTAGTTGGGGAAACAGCGGCATTAACGTCAAGTATGAAATAGCAGAATGTGACTAAGCAGGGTGAAAAAAGAAATAAGGCAACTTGCGCAGTAGATGTTGAAACAGGCAGGTAAATGTAAAAAGCAACGTAAATCCGGGGATGTATATAACATTATGCAACTGCAGCCCTAGTGACAGGTATAGGGAAGTTGCGTAAAAAATGTAAATATTAGCAGATATTATGGAAGTATGTAAATCTGCATATACAATGCACGTGTGAAAGGGGACCCAGTCAGTAATAGAGTGTAAAATATTTGGTATGTAAAAGTAGTTAATGTCCTACTGGGATGAGAGGGACTTTGACATGAGCGTTAATTTCAAATAGCATCATAAACGTAGAAAAAAACTGCATTTGCCGCATGTGGTGCATAGCCACAGCATAACTGCAGGACTTGCGGGCTGTTGCATTAATCCTCATAGTCATTATAATTGCCATAGTAGTCAGTATACAGTTATTTGCAGCAGGTGCAGCAATTGGGGTTTAGCAGTTGTGGCAGGTACTGTATCGAAAAAAAACGGAGGGTGAGCGCGCTATTTTTCATGGTGGGACCTGCCGCAAGTTCCCCTATACTTACTATGGCGATTAACGAAACGACACCAGAAGTGCAGGAGTTATGCGATGGCAATGCAGCAAACAGAGCTGATGCTATTCTGTCAGCACATCTGGCGCGATTTCAAATAGCCGCTGATGTGAACTGGCCAGGTAGCATTACCACCAAACTGTAAAATATAAGACATGTAGTAGTGCTACAGAGTAATTACAAAGAAAAATATTACAAATTGACATATAATGATTTAACGTACTCGTAACAGTGTGATGACTGACTCCTAACTCCACAAAAATTATCAAACAGCCTGTAAGGGGTTAAAGTACCACAGGCACGCATACAAAATACTGAACGATCAATCAAAATAAGAATAGTATTAAAGTATTTAGTACTAAAATGGCAGTAGTAGACCACATAGTAACATCGGCATTGAATAGGCAAGAAAATAGAAGGGGTTAATGTACCACTTACATCCTATAAAACAGTGTGGATGAAAAATTAAATAAGAAATGGTATAGAAAAAGTTAATTATAAAAAGTAATGAGTAGAGCACATAGTGACACATTTAGTGAATAGCAAACAGAAAGTAGGGGGTTAATGTAGCATTTTGAACCCTATCAAACAATGGGAAAACAGTGGGAAAACAAAATGGCAAATGGCATAGAAGTGGTTAATGTTGAAATAGGCTTAGTAGAGCACATAGTGAGATAGCAAATGGGGCAGAAATAGAATGGAAGGGGTTAATGTAGAAATTGCCTTAGGGCCCTTTCACATCAGCTCTTTTGATCAAATTGCGGTCGATGCTGTGAAAAAAATGCATCTGCCGCAATAGTGACATTAACATTGCACTTGCGGCGCGGTTGCGGTATACCCCATAGAAACGATAGGGAAACTTGCGGCAAGTGTTTGCGGAAAAAAAAACGCACTTGCCGCACCTGCCGCAAGTGCCCCTATAGTTTATATGAGGATTTGCGCAACCGCACCGCAAATGCAACGTTTAAGCGGCAATTGCGCCAGATGCAGTTTTGTCACCGCATCTGGCGTGAAGTGCAAAAAACGCTGATGTACTGCAGATAGTTACACAGTTATTGAATAGCAAACAGAATAGAAGAGGTTAATGTATGAGTTTAAAGCCTATAAAGTAGTTATGGTGGAAACTAAAAGACAAAAGGCATAGAAGAGGTTAATGTAAAAATGGCCTTAGTACTGCACATAGTGAGATAGGAAGTGGAGCACAAATTGAATTGTAGGGGTTAATGTAAAAATGGCCTTAGTACTGCACATAGTGAGATAGGAAGTGGAGCACAAATAGAATTGAATGGGTTAATGTAAAAATGGGCTTAATACTACACTTACACAGATAGCAAGTGGAGCAGTATTAGAATAGAAGGGGTTAATGTGAAAATGGGCTTAATACTGCACTTACACAGATGGCAAGTGGAGCAGTAATAGAATATAAGGGGTTAATGTGAAAATGGCCTTAGTACTGCACTTACTGAGATAGCAAGTGGAACAGTAATAGAATATAAGGGGTTAATATATTAGGAAAAAAAGAGGGCACTATGGTGAAATGTAGCTGATATTAAAATAGTATAAAGAAGGGGTTAATATAAGCATAGGCATTAGGAATATATACTCTGATGTGAGATTGTACTGTAAAAACAGCTTTTTAACATTTACATTATTCAGAAATTCAAAGTTCGCGCTCTAAGATGGCGGACGCGAAAAGTTCATTCATAAAAAGCCGGCAGACGCCAGCCGCAATGTGATTGGGCAGCGGAAACTTCATAAACATGGCGCCGTAAATCCGGTTGGTCGGCGCTACTGTGTGAAGATGCCGCTGTCCAATCACAACTGAGCGGGGCGGAGCTACAGACTTCCAGGGTCCCGAACGGCGTATCCGAAAATCGCACCAGGCGCTCGGCAAGGAAAATGGCGATTTCCCCGCTGTGCGGCGACCAATCGGAATCAAAGCGCCAAGTCAAACAACCAATGACAATCGCGCCTCATTTCTTAATGGATGTGTATGGGAAAACGCCCTCCAATGAGAATCGCGGCGCCATTTTTGAAAATACACAGCGGCCAATCACAATCGTCGCTCAATCCTCAATGCAAGTCTATGCAAACAGGCGCTGAGAATGTGATTGGTCGGCGGGCACCGTGAAGAGCGGCAATTTGTATCGGCGGCGCCTGCATGCGTGTTCGGGCACAGCGGTCTCATAGACCGCGGAGGCCGCTAGAAGCGCAGAAGTTTGCGCTTGTAGCGCAAAAGTCGGCGCTTGCAGCGGCGAAGTGTCCGAACTGTGGCGCAGGCTCCATGCAGCGCCGGTTGGCGCTGCATGGGGCAAAATAGTAAAAGTAGTGAAAATAAAAGATAGAAAAAGAGGTGAAAATAAAAGTCAGCATGAGGAATATAGCTTCTGATGTGAAAAGGTAGATTTGCCAAAGGATTTCTTAGCTGATCAATCGCAGATCCCGATCCGGCGCTTGCTTCCCGACGTCCCGCACGAAGGATGGATATCTCGGCTGAAATGTAGTCCAACAGATGGTCCAGCGGTAGCTTCTCGTTCTCTCAGAAAGACCCTCACGAAGGATGGATTTCTTGGCAGAAATATAATCCAACAGATAGTCCAGCGATAGGTTCTCGTTCTCCCACAAAGAGGATTCAAAGAGGTTGAAGATTCAAAGTTCGCGCTATAAATAAGCGGCGTTATCTCATTGGTGGGCGGCAACATCAGAAAGATGGCGCCATGAATGTGATTGGTCGCTGTGTTTTTTCAAAACTCGCTGCTTGATTGTGATTGGAGGACGGCTTCCGATACATAGAGAAATTAAGATATTTTATGGCCGGGCCCCTGGTTCTATTTTCGGGCAGGCGACTCGGCTCTGAAGCATCGTTCGACGGGGCCGGAAACTCGCAATCAGCGCTTCGCGGCAATAGCTAGCGTATCACCAACGACTCGCAATGATTGCGAATCGTTGGTAAGGCGCTAGGAATGTCCGCGAACCGCTGAATGCGAGTTTCCGGCCACGTCGAACGACGCCTCAGAGGCGAGTCGCCTGGCGGAAAATAGAAGCAGGGGCCCGGCCATAAAATCGCCGAGACACCGCTAATGTATCTCTATGGCATTTTTAAACATGGCGCCGCGATTCTGATTGGACGGCGCCTTCCCATAGAGAAACATGAAGAAATGAGGCACTATTGTGATTGGTCTGCGTCAGCACAGAGCGACCAATCAGAATCGCGGCGCCATTTTTAAAAATCCCATAGACATACATTAGCGGCGTGTCGGCGATGTTAGGTCCGGAAAATAGAACCATGGTGCCGGCCTTAAAATCGCCGAGACGCCGCTAATGTATGTCTATGGGATTTTTAAAAATGGCGCCGCGATTTTGATTGGTCACTATCTGCTAACGCCGACCAATCAGATTGCGCCCTCACTTCGCATAGACATACATTAGCGGTGTGTCGGCGATTTTATGTCCGGAAAATAGAACCAGGGGCCCGGCCTTAAAATCGCCGAGACACCGCTAATGTATGTCAATGGGAAGTGAGGGGGTCTTCGAATTGCCTGACGGCAGTCGACAGCGAGCAATCATAAGAGCGCGTCACATCTCATACAGATAGAATGGAGGATTTTTCGTCCATTCTCTCTCAATGAGAAGTGAAGAGGACGTCGGATGCGGAAGATGGCGGAAAGAAGACAGAAGACCCCCGGGGCCGGAGGAAGAGCCGGAGATGGCGGAAAGAAGAGAGAAGACCCCGGGGCCGGACGAAAAAGACGCCTGACCGAACGGAGGAGAAGTGAATCGGACAGACGATCAGATGAATAAGAAGACATGTAAGTGTTAGACGGCGGCGTTAGAGAAGGGTACGGCGGGGCTTAGGGGGTAGGGGCTTAGGTGCGGCGGGGCAGGGGTAGGGGCTTAGGTGCGTCGGGGTAGTGGCTGCGGCGGGGTTGTGGGTTAGGTGCGGCTTCGGGGCTAGGGGCTTAGGTGCGGCAGAGGGTAGTGGCTGCGGCGGGGTAGTGGACTTGATGCGGCGGGGTAGTGGCTGCGGCGGGGTAGTGGGTTAGGTGCAGCAGGGGGTAGGGGCTTAGGTTCAGCTTGGGGGTAGGGGCTTAGGTGCGGCAGAGGGTAGTGGCTGCGGCGGGGTAGTGAGCTTGATGCGGCGGGGTAGTGGCTGCGGCGGGGTAGTGGCTTAGGTGCGGCAGGGGGTAGGGGCTTAGGTGCAGGTTAGGGGTAGGGACTTAGGTGCGGCGGGGCTTAGGGGGTAGAGGCTTAGGTGCGGCGCACTTAGGGGGTGGTTTAGAGCATTAGGGGGTTGTTTAGAGCATGGCGCTGTACCGCGCGATGGTATACTACAGTCCCATGGGCATAGGCGTGTCGGCCCTGATATTATTAGCATTTGTTTTTTTATGTATTATAATTTTTTAATGTTATTATTTATAATTTTTTATTTATTTATTATTTTTTAATTAATTATGTTTTATTAATTTTTTTATTATTATTTTTATTATTAAATTTATTATTTATTTTAAGTGAGCCTGAGACACAGTTCTCCTTCAGGTCCGCTGAAAGGGCTCATATTATTAGCATATTTTTTTGTATTTATAAATATTCTATTTTATTATGTATTATTTTTTTAAAAAAATTTTATTATTTTTTAATTATTTTTTAATTATTTTTTTTATTATTAAATTTATTATTTATTTTAAGTGAGGCTGAGACAGAGTTTTCCTTCAGGTCCGCTTATTAAATTTTTTATTATTATTTTTTATTTAATTATTTAGTATTTTTTATTTATTTTTTTATTATTTTTTAAATATTATTTAATTATTTTTTTTATTATTAAATTTATTATTTATTTTAAGTGAGGCTGAGACACAGTTCTCCTTCAGGTCCGCTTATTTTATTTTTTATTATTATTTTTTATTTAATTATTTAGTATTTTTTATTTTTTTTTATTATTTTTTAAATATTATTTAATTATTTTTTTTATTATTAAATTTATTATTTATTGTAAGTGAGGCTGAGACACAGTTCTCCTTCAGGTCCGCGTATTAAATTTGTTATTATTATTGTTTATTTAATGATTTATTATTTTTTATTTATTTTTTTATTATTTTTTAAATATTATTTAATTATTTTTTTTATTATTAAATTTATTATTTATTTTAAGTGAGGCTGAGAGACAGTTCTCCTTCAGGTCCGCTTATTTAATTTTTTATTATTTTTTTTTATTTAATTATTTAGTATTTTTTATTTATTTTTTTATTATTTTTTAAATATTATTTAATTATTTTATTTATTATTAAATTTATTATTTATTGTAAGTGAGGCTGAGACACAGTTCTCCTTCAGGTCCGCGTATTAAATTTGTTATTATTATTTTTTATTTAATTATTTATTATTTTTTATTTATTTTTTTATTATTTTTTAAATATTATTAAATTTTTTTTTTATTATTAAATGTATTATTTATTTTAAGTGAGGCTGAGACACAGTTCTCCTTCAGTTTATCATAGAGAAAGAATTGACAAATGCAAGTAGCAGCACACCACCACAATAGAATATAGAAATCAATAAAGCTTTTTATTAAAGACGGAACAACAAACATTTAAAAACAATTTAAAACACATGTACGGACCACAGTCCACAAGGAAAAGGCCCCTGTAATTATAAGTTACATATCACAAAAACACAGTCTCCTATGAATGCATGCAATGCACATAACCAAGCAATGCAAAGAAATGTATATATATTATCTCCCAAAAGTCCATAAAAGTCTCAGTCAACCACCGGGGAGACCAATCGTCTCTTGCATCGGGAGCATCTGCGAGAAGGCTGGATCCTATATAGACTATTATCTTCAACCGATGGTACAGGAATTGACTTCGTATATCCGCGATTCTACGGACTTCATCAAGAGAACACGCACACTCCGAATTCCCACAGGTAACCTGATAGTCACATGCGATGTTGAATCGCTTTACACCAACATCGCACACAACCATGGACTAGAAGCGGTTACTTATTTCTTGGACAAACAAATTAATAGGGATAGGCTTCATGATTCCTTTCTTTTAGATCTGCTTGGCTTCCTATTGTCTCATAGCTACTTCACATTTGACAGGAGTTATTTTAGACAGATCTCCGGAGTAGCTATGGGGGCGAAATGTGCGCCAGCCTTTGCAAACTTATTCTTAGGTTGGTGGGAGGAACAGATTGTCTACCATAAACCAGCCTACAAAACATTTGTCCAAGGATGGTATAGATACATCGATGATGTGGTGTTTCTTTGGAGTGGAGATGATGTATCATGTAGATCATTTTTGGAAGATTTAAACTCCAATTCGTTAAACATCTTTTTAACTTTTACCTCATTTCCTACAGAAGCCATTTTTCTGGACCTGAGGATTGTGGTCAAGGATGAACAACTATATACAGATCTATATAGGAAACCCACGGCGACAAATAGTCTTCTACACTATACGAGTTTTCATCCCAATCATGTACGGAAAAGTGTACCGATAGGCCAATTCTTGAGAGTCCGACGGAATTGTGCGGATGACGATGACTTCAAGATCCAATCACGAGCTCTAACCGAACGATTCTCGGCCCGAGAATATCCAAAACGCATCATCTCCAACGCCTTCAGGAGGGCTAAGTCAAGTACACAAGAGGCTCTATTAAAACATCGGATCAAACCTGTAGATAATACACCGAGGATCATCATGGACTACCATAACCAATGGAATAAGGTCAGTAACATTCTACAAAGCCATTGGGATATTTTGTCCATGGATCCTAGGATACGTTTGGATATCGGAAATAGACCAAAGATTACAGCAAGACGAGCCCCGACTTTGAGGGACACGTTGGTACGAAGCCACTTTAGGAGACCAACTCAAAGTTTGGGACGTGGAATGAGATTGAAAGGATCCTTTCCATGTGGTTCCTGCAGTGTATGCCCTCTCATGAACCCGACTAGGGATAGTTTTTTGAATCCGGGGACAACAAAAAACATCGATTGAAACATTACATCAATTGCAAAACAAGATTTGTTGTTTATGCAATTATTTGTCCGTGCAACAAACTATATGTTGGGATGACTGGGCAGGAACTGCGAAAACGCATACAAAAACACATATCAACTATCCAATTAGCTGCGGACCACTTTGAGAAGGGTATCACTTTGACTTCCGTGGCTTCGCATTATTTGATTAAACATCAGGGCCGACTGTCGGGGACTAGAGTGGTCGGGTTGGAGAGACTTACAGACAACATCAGGGGAGGGGATAGGAAGAAACCCCTCTTGAGACTGGAGTCGAGGTGGATTTACCACCTCAATTCGACTTCTCCCTCGGGAATTAATGAGGAACTCCTTTTTTCCGGTTTCTTGGGGATATAACAACTAGGTTGTTATTCTTGGGGTGACTCTTTATATGTCATCAGATCCATCATAACAACAAATCCTTTTTTCCATTACTTTTCCAACACTTTCCCTTATTCCTTTTCTGTTTTTAGACCTCGGATTGAAAGATCATCATCTCTGCACATAGTACCTTTGGATGGACCGAATGAATGGGATTTCGCCATTTTTAACACTTCCTGCTCGTGTGATGTATAACATTCTCCTGATACTTGAGAATTTTCATCCAAGATGAGATTACATCTGACTGGACTGAGATTGGAAGCATCATATGTTTTTTCTGTAATTTCAGCTTCTGTATATGTACGTGAGTACTGCTCCTGCATAAAATTGTAGGGGATGTACTCTGTATTTCTTGTGTAAGATCTAAACAATCAAAATTGTGCCACCCTGCCTGAGTAAAAAGTTTTTATCTAACATACACATCTTTAGAACATTCAAGAGAGGGGAACATTAGGCTATACCGGTTGACGTATCATGGGGACTTCCTTGTCCCCAGGGTACGCCGGGTCAGTATTGACCCATTTTTGGTGATAAACCATGCCTGCATCACAGATCATCTATATTTAAATTGAGAAGATGGTATATTATATGGTTTCTATGTTTGTGACCTTTTGCTAGAATTGTACACATATGATCAACAACACATCCATGGACTCTTCTTCATTTGTCCGTTATGGTCCCTATATTTACATTTGATATGTTGAGCTTTACCATCAGTACACACTACGTGTGACTGACTACTACAATATAATTAACAATTCTGGAAAATTAAGGTTTTTTCTATCAGGGTCACTATCATGTTCTATTTGTATGATATTTTTTTGTGATTTCTTACAGTTTCTTGTAATCATCTCGCCACCAGGTTATTGCTTGTACACTGCTTGGAATCCTGTACATGGCTCTGAGAACTCCCGGAACGTCATTTCCGTTTCCTCCTGGGGAGTCATGGTTACACACAACGCGGCTGACACAGCCGCTTGATTGGTACTAATACTTAAGGGCGGAACGCCGGATGTTAGCCACGCCTCCCTGACGAAGCCGCTTCATAGCGGCGATACGCGTGGGAACCGGGCTCCCTGCCTCCCACACACTACGATCCCTGACGGTGGACTTCCCTATACCGCTCTAGCTACACATGGTGGCTAGAGGTTCACCACAATTTGCGGGCGCACAGATTATTGGAATGACGGCTCACTGGTGAGATACAGCCTTATTTTCCGGCTTCATTACTGTGAGATCTCTTATATACCAGGCTATTTGTGCCGGTCTCTCCCGGATGTCATAATACACCCAGCTGTGCGCTTTCTGTGTGATTTACACATTAAACAGGTTGATGTGTTCCATTGTTCAGGTGACACTTTACCAGTCTGTCAGTTATTCATAGTAATGCATTTCTTGTAGATCTTTTGGATACTACCTAGGATCAGTTCCCAACACATATGGGAATGATTATGTAACAACCACCATTATACAGTGCCTACAAGTAGTATTCAACCCCCTGCTGATTTAGGTGGTTTGATAAGATGCAAATAAGTTAGAGCCTTCAAACTGCAAACGAGAGTAGGATTTATTAACAGAAGCATAAATCTTACAAACCAAAAAGTTATGTTGCTCATTTGAATTTTAATAAATTTTAAACATAAAAGTGTGGGTCAATTATTATTCAACCCCTAGGTTTAATATTTTGTGGAATAACCCTTGTTTGCAATTACAGCTAATAATCGTCTTTTATAAGACCTGATCAGGCCGGCACAGGTCTCTGGAGTTATCTTGGCCCACTCCTCCATGCAGATCTTCTCCAAGTTATCTAGGTTCTTTGGGTGTCTCATGTGGACTTTGATCTTGAGCTCCTTCCACAAATTTTCAATTGGGTTAAGGTCAGGAGACTGACTAGGCCACTCCATCATCTTGATTTTTTCCCTCTTGAACCAGGCCTTGGTTTTCTTGGCTGTGTGCTTTGGGTCGTTGTCTTGTTGGAAGATGAAATTACGACCCATTTTAAGATCCTTGATGGAGGAGCGGAGGTTCTTGGCCAAAATCTCCAGGTAGGCCGTGCTATCCATCTTCCCATGGATGCGGACCAGATAGCCAGGCCCCTTGGCTGAGAAACAGCCCCACAGCATGATGCTGCCACCACCATGCTTGACTGTAGGGATGGTATTCTTGGGGTCGTATGCAGTGCCATCCAGTCTCCAAACGTCACGTGTGTAATTGGCACCAAAGATCTCGATCTTGGTCTCATCAGACCATAGAACCTTGAACCAGTCTGTCTCAGAGTCCTCCAAGTGATCATGAACAAACTGTAGACGAGCCTTGACATGACGCTTTGAAAGTAAAGGTACCTTACAGGCTCGTCTGGAACGGAGACCATTGCGGTGGAGTACGTTACTTATGGTATTGACTGAAACCAATGTCCCCACTGCCATGAAATCTTCCCGGAGCTCCTTCCTTGTTGTCCTTTGGTTAGCCTTGACTCTTCGGACAAGCCTGGCCTCGGCACGGGAGGAAACTTTCAAAGGCTGTCCAGGCCGTGGAAGGCTAACAGTAGTTCCATAAGCCTTCCACTTCCGGATGATGCTCCCAACAGTGGAGACAGGTAGGCCCAACTCCTTGGAAAAGGTTTTGTACCCATTGCCAGCCTTGTGACCCTCCACGATCTTGTCTCTGATGGCCTTGGAATGCTCCTTTGTCTTTCCCATGTTGACCATGTATGAGTGCTGTTCACAAGTTTGGGGAGGGTCTTAAATAGTCAGAAAAGGCTGGCAAAAGAGATAATTAATCCACACATGTGAAGCTCATTGTTCTTTGTGCCTGAACTACTTCTTAATACTTTAGGGGGACCAAACAGAATGCTGGTGGTTTGAGGGGTTGAATAATAAATGACCCTCTGAATTAACTTTTAACGCTTTAAAAAAAAAAAAAAAAAAATTAAAAATCTTTTTGGCTGCAGTGCATTTCCCACTTCCAGGCTGATCTACAGTCCAAATGTCACAATGCCAAGTTAATTCCGCGTGTGTCAACCACCTAAATCTGCAGGGGTTTGAATACTACTTGTAGGCACTGTATATACATTTCTTTGCATTGCTTGGTTATGTGCATTGCATGCATTCATAGGAGACTGTGTTTTTGTGATATGTAACTTATAATTACAGGGGCCTTTTCCTTGTGGACTGTGGTCCGTACATGTGTTTTAAATTGTTTTTAAATGTTTGTTGTTCCGTCTTTAATAAAAAGCTTTATTGATTTCTATATTCTATTGTGGTGGTGTGCTGCTACTTGCATTTGTCAATTCTTTCTCTATGATAAACGGTTTCCTTGTTGACAAAGCAGCACCCCCGACCCTTATTGGGATAGTATACAATTAGTAGTGCACCTTATTTTTTGTCACAGTTCTCCTTCAGGTCCGCTTATTTAATTTGTTATTATTATTTTTTATGTAATTATTTAGTATTTTTTATTTATTTTTTTAATATTTTTTAAATATTATTTAATTATTTTTTTTATTATTAAATTTATTATTTATTGTAAGTGAGGGTGAGACACAGTTCTCCTTCAGGTCCGCTTATTTATTTTTTTATTATTATTTTTTATTGAATTATTTAGTATTTTTTATTTATTTTTTTATTATTTTTTAAATATTATTTAATTATTTTTTTTATTAATAAATTTATTATTTATTTTAAGTGAGGCTGAGAGACAGTTCTCCTTCAGGTCCGCTGATTTAATTTTTTATTATTATTTTTTATTTAATTATTTAGTATTTTTTATTTATTTTTTTATTATTTTTTAAATATTATTTAATTATTTTTTTTATTATTAAATTTATTATTTATTGTAAGTGAGGCTGAGACAGAGTTCTCCTTCAGGTCCGCGTATTAAATTTGTTATTATTATTTTTTATTTAATTATTTATTATTTTTTATTTATTTTTTTATTATTTTTTAAATATTATTTAATTATTTTTTTTATTATTAAATTTATTATTTATTTTAAGTGAGGCTGGGAGACAGTTCTCCTTCAGGTCTGCTTATTTAATTTTTTATTATTATTTTTTATTTAATTATTTAGTATTTTTTATTTATTTTTTTATTATTTTTTAAATATTATTTAATTATTTTTTTTATTATTAAATTTATTATTTATTTTAAGTGAGGCTGAGAGACAGTTCTCCTTCAGGTCCGCTTTTTTAATTTTTTATTATTATTTTTTATTTAATTATTTAGTATTTTTTATTTATTTTTTTATTATTTTTTAAATATTATTAAATTATTTTTTTTATTATTAAATTTATTATTTATTGTAAGTGAGGGTGAGACACAGTTCTCCTTTAGGTCCGCTTATTTAATTTTTTATTATTATTTTTTATTGAATTATTTAGTAATTTTTATTTATTTTTTTATTATTTTTTAAATATTATTTAATTATTTTTTTTATTATTAAATTTATTATTTATTGTAAGTGAGGCTGAGACACAGTTCTCCTTCAGGTCCGCTTATTAAATTATTTATTATTATTTTTTATTCAATTATTTATTATTTTTTATTTATTTTTTTATATTTTTTAAATATTATTTAATTATTTTTTTTTTATTAATAAATTAATGATTTATTGTAAGTGAGGCTGAGACACAGTTCTCCTTCAGGTCCGCGTATGTAATTTTTTATTATTATTTTTTATGTAATTATTTATTATTTATTATTTATTTTTTTTTTTCAGCAGAGAGCGACCAATCAGATATCGAGCTGACTGCCCATAGACATGCATTAGCTGTGTGTCGGCGATTTTAGGGCCGACAAATAGAACCAGGTGGTCGGCCATAAAATCGGCGACACACCGCTAATGTATTTCAATGGGATATGAGGTGCTCTTCTGATTGGCTGAGGGCATTAGACAGGGACCAATCAGAAGAGCAGATCACATCTCATAGAGATAGAATGGGGATTTTTCCTCCATTCTATCTTAATGAGAAGTGAAGAGGACGTCGGAGATGGAAGTTGGCGGAAAGAAGACAGAAGACCCCGGGGGCCGGACGAAGAGGCGGAGATGACGGAAAGAAGAGAGAAGACCCCCGGGGCCGGAGGAAGAGGACGCCTGGGCGGACGGAGGAGTTGAGGATCGGACGGATGATCAGATGACTAAGAAGGCATGTAAGTGATCGACGGGGGCGTTAGGTTAGGGGACGTCGGGGGCTTCGGGTGTAGGGCCTTAGGTGTTAGCGACAGCGGCGGGAGCTTAGGAGGCGGCGGGGCTTAGGGGATAGGGGCTTAGGTGCGGCGGGGCATAGGTGCGGCGGAGTTAGACTTAGGGGGTAGGGGCTTAGATGCGGCGGGGCTTAGAGGGTAGGGGCTTAGGTGCGGCGGGGCTTAGAGGGTAGTGGCTTAGGTGCGGCGGGGCTTAGGGGATAGGGGCTTTGCTTAGATGCGGCAGGGCTTTAGGTGCGGCGGCGGGGCTTAGGGGGTAGGGGCTTGGCTTAGATGCGGCGGGGCTTAGAGGGTAGGGGGTTAGGTGCGGCGGGTATTAGAGGGTAGGGGCTTAGGTGCGGCGGGGCTTAGAGGGTAGGGGCTTAGGTGCGGCGGCGGGTCTTAGGGGGTAGGGGCTTGGGTTAGATGCGGCGGGCTTAGAGGGTAGGGCCTTAGGTGCGGCGGGGCTTAGGGGATAGGGGCTTTGCTTAGATGCGGCGGGGCTTTAGGTGCGGCGGCAGGGCTTAAGGGGTAGGGGCTTGGCTTAGATGCGGCGGGGCTTAGAGGGTAGGGGGTTAGGTGCGGCGGGTCTTAGAGGGTAGTGGCTTAGGTGCAGCGGGGCTTAGGGGCTTAGGGGGTAGGGGCTTGGCTTAGATGCGGCGGGGCTTAGAGGGTAGGGGCTTAGGTGCGGCGGCGGGTCTTAGGGGGTAGGGGCTTGGGTTAGATGCGCGGGGCTTAGAGGGTAGGGGCTTAGGTGCGGCGGGTCTTAGAGGGTAGGGGCTTAGGTGCGGCGGGGCTTAGAGGGTAGTGGCTTAGGTGCAGCGGGGCTTAGGGGGTAGGGGCTTAGGTGCATACGCGTGTCGGCCCTTAAGCACCAGCGCTTAGGTTTAGGGGCGGACAGGCGTATGGGCATGGGAGTCCGTGGTGGCTGTGGCGGTCCCTGCTGGCTGTTAGATTTAGGGGCGGACAGGCGTATGGGCATGGGAGTCCCTGGTGGCTGTGGCGGTCCCTCCTGGCTGTGGCTTTGTTAGCGACTGGCACTGTACAGCGCGATGGTATACTACAGTCCCATGGGCATAGGCGTGTCGGCCCTTAAGCGGCAGCTTAGGTTTAGGGGCGGACAGGCGTATGGGCATGGGACTGTAGTATACTATAGCGGTGTACAGTACAGCGCTATGCGAGTCCCTGCTGGCTGTGGCGGTCCCTGGTGGCTGTGGGTTTACTCGCACTGTACAGCGCGATGGTATACTACAGTCCCATGGGCATACGCGTGTCGGCCCTTAAGCACCAGCTTAGGTTTAGGGGCGGACAGGCGTATGGGCATGGGACTGTAGTATACTATAGCGGTGTAGAGTACAGCGCTATGCGAGTCCCTGCTGGCTGTGGCGGTCCCTGGTGGCTGTGGCTTTGTTGGCGGTCCCTGGTGGCTGTGGCTTTGTTAGCGACTCGCAATGCCCGCTTCGCGGGCATTGTTTCGCAAGACTGCAACGGCTCGCAATGCCCGCTTTGCGGGCATTGCTTCTGGAGTCGCCGTGGCCGCGTAGGAGTAACAGCCTGGACTCGCTAACCAAGCCACCGGAAGTTGCGCCGCTCCGACGGAAGTCAGTTACGGCAATTATATAATAGATATGGAGTTGCAGACTCCTTTGCTGCAATGTAATTGCACCCTCATTAAACCTACAGGTGATCGAGGGTATAGATGGTGCCTGCCCACCGCGAGGTGGGGGGTGGACAAGGAGGGCAGGGATGTCAGATAGGGCTCATCATACCTGGAGTCACTTTGTCGTAGTTGATGAGCAAGCAGACATTGGCCAATGTATGTACTAAGAACTCCAGATTAAAAGAAAGATTATTGAGTTTTTTGAAAAAACTTAAGTTTTTGAATTTTTTCCTCAAACACATATGGCTTGTTAGCACTGTGCATCATTGGTGGTAGCTGTGTGCTGCATGGACTTTTACTCAGTTTATATATATATATATATATATATATATATATATATATATATATATACTATGAACTGTCTAAATAAAGGATTTAAGATGTAAAACTAAAAACTATATATGTTACGTGGCTATTTCCTAATTAAGTACTTGAAATCTATATATCTATGGCAAAACTAATTTTTTTTTTTTTATATATATATATATATCTATCACTAAACTAAATACGGTATATCTATGACTAAACTAAAAAAAAAAAAAATTTTAAACTAAAACATTTTTATACACAATATTTCTTGTAAAAACTTTGGGACTATGAGGCAGTAATTGTCCTTGAAGTGGTGTATTGACCACTTTGACCCTGACATTGCAACGCTGTTTGACTCTGGACAATGCAACATAGAGTTGACCATGGGCAAATGCTGGTTCTGGTAGATTTATCCCAACTCGATTGAGGGTCTGCCCTTGGGTTTTATTAATGGTCATTGCAAATGCTGGCTTAATGGGAAATTGTCTACGTCGTAATTTGAAAGGCAATCCAGTCTCTGATGGACACAAATCAATTCGTGGAATAAATACCACATTTCCTGCTGCTGAGCCACAAATTACTTTAGCTTGTATGATATTGGCATGTAACGCAGTGACAATTAGCCGAGTACCATTGCAGAGACCTTTCTTGGTGTTGATGTTTCGTAATAACATGACAATGGTGCCAACTTTAAGTTTTAGCCGATGTGAAGGCATTCCAGTTAGTGTTAGTGAATTTAAAAATTCCACTGGGTATTGGTCGAGGTCATCAGCTTCATCAGGATCGATGGAATCATCACTGATATATTCACTATAGTCACCTGGCAAGCGATCTAGGACGTTAGAATTGACTTTCTCAACGTCTTCATTTTTTGGACATAAAATAGCATGAGAAGCAGCAATATTTATGCTCTCGGTGTCATTCACATCAATAGAAAGTTTATGTCCAAAAATATCAGTGATTAAACAGCCAGTGCACACCATGTCTGGAGGAATTTCAAAGACATCGTCTCCAAGGTTATCTTCATTTGACAGCTGTCCATTTCCCAGTCGAAGCAACCAACTGCTGTATTCAGGATCAATGGAGCGCATGTTGTTGTTAAGCGGCAGTCGAGCAAAAAGTTGCCATGTTTGGGAATATTTAATACAACTCTATACAATATCTGTTCTTGATCCATGAGCAATAACAGGAAGACATTGTCTAAAGTCTCCTCCAAGAACAATAACTTTTCCTCCAAAAGGTGTTTTCTCTTTCTTAGCCACATTCGTTGTCATGATGTCTCGTAAAAGTCTATCGATGACATTCAAGGCATGTTTAGATAGCATTGTGCACTCATCAATAATAAAAAGTTTCGTATTATGGAAATGCTTAGCCGCATCGGTATCATTTTTAATCCTGGAAACAGATGTTTCATTCACAGGTATTGGAATGCCATAGAGAGAATGTATTGTTCGTCCCCCCTTGTAGTAAATTAGCTGCAATTCCTGTAGTGGCAGCAGGTGATACAATGTTTCCTTGTCCCCTTAGAAGATGTAGGAGGAGATGATATAGATAGGTTTTTCCACTACCACCAGGACCATCAAGGAAAAAGCACTTGGATGTTACATTATTGTCTTCTAAAGCCTGATTAATGGTATCATAGGCCAAAAGTTGTACCTCATTGAGAGTAGCTTTCATCTCAGCAGCTGTTCTTAGCTCATAATCCTTATTATACTGCGGGAGCAGTTGTGGTTTCTTAGCTGGGCGTGGTAAATTGAAATCAGTATAACTTTTGCCATGAACTTTTAGAACATCTTGGACATCTGTCATAGCATATCCTTCACAATTTATACAGTCTTCAATGTTAGAGTGGTATGCACGGCAGTAGTCTTGTACAAAGTGTTCTTTAAATTCATCCCACAACTCAAGAGGATTAGCTGGAGGACCAAATATACAGATATAGGCAAAGAGGTCGCGAAGCTGTGCAGGCATATTAAGAATACAGGCATCAAGTAAGGTATTTCTCCAGACACTATCATCGAATAGTAATCCAAGTGCTAATGCTGCTTCTTTGAAGGTTAGATGTATGACTCCATTGACAGTTTTAAGACTCTCAAAACTGGTTGCACCTTTCACATGCAAAAACAACAACCGTAAATAGTAGCGTTCCTGGTCTTTGAGACTTAAAGTATACATTCTGCCAATAATAGAGCTACCTGATCGTTTTCTTTTTTCCCAAGATCCTTGTTGCCAAACATACCATTCAGGAATTTTGTGGTAAAAATACTTATGAGCATGTTGGTCGTCCTTATTAAGATTAAAGTAGGCCATACGTGTAGAATTGGTATGAAGCTTTTGTTTGATGTTTGAAATGGAGTCATCCTCATGAAAATAGAGTTGTTGAGAATGAGGTAGATGGACGGCAAGGCGAATTATGCTATGAGATTGCTTATGCATAGGATAAGCAAAGATTCTCCAAGCTGCCTCTGGTGCACTAACATATCTTGAATCCATGAATTGATGTGTTTCATCATGTTGGATTTTCGTCTGGCAAATTTCAAGATTGGCTTTATCATGTCCTTTATACACGTACTTAAATAAATATTTCACACTTTGAATGGAACCACAAACTTCGACATTAATATGGCACTTGTATTTTAATAATAGGAAAGGATTGTATGGCACTACCCAAGAATTATTAATCATCTTGGAATGGTGTTCAAATGAAGGACCCATGGATCTGCGATAAGTAGGATAGGCATCCTTAGCAATGATGGTAGATGGTTGTAAATCTTTTGGGAAACCTTTTGTACACTTTCCATTATCCATACAGGGAGAGTTGGGGTTGTGTTCTCCACAGGGAGCATGTATCATGTGTTGCATAACAATGTTATGGAGGTGAGGGTAGTCGGTAGGATGAGGAATTTCTGCCCAGACGGTATTGTCTACGTCCTCCTTAGCTCTTAATTTGGAGTTGCAGTCTAGAATAATTAAAATGTGAGCATGTGGAAGGCCACGTTTTTGAAATTCAATTACATGAACCATAGTGCAAACTTTCCCAAATAATCCGTTGTGAATGTCTTTGAAGAGTGCTCCCAATTTTATTTTGAAAACACGTGCCACCAAATCAGGTCTGTGTTCCACATGCTGCCAAGGTTCCAAATTCTGAGTAATCTCACTCCATTTCGGATTACAGGTCATGGTGATGAATATATCAGGGCGACCATATTTAGTCACAATAGCCATGGCATCCTGGTACCGCTGCTGCATATTCCTGGGACTGCCTTCAAACGAAGATGGTAAAATTACCGTTTTTCCAATAGGGATGCCCTTCTCAATGGATTTTTTCTGGAGATGTTCCTAGAGTACGCAATAATCCTCTACTTTCAAATCCTTTTGTGTGTTGACGGATATAATTTAGGCGATTAGCCTCAATTTTCACATAAGCATCTACTAAGTACTGCTGAATGAGTTTGCCACCATTCAGGATTGGATTAAACTGATTACGGACAGACAGCACATAGCAATAATATTGCAGTTGTGTAATCCTGCGTGGACTTTGCCCTTGATGTTTGAGTCCATCATGCCAGCCCTGGTCTCCGTAAGGGAAAAATAAAGGATAGAGTAAAGCATCTAAATTACTGTGTAGAATGCTGACCTGTTGTATTCTTGGCGCCAAAGGATTTTTGGGGTCAGGTTTTAAATGTATTAAAATATCACGATGGAATGGTGGCTCTCCATTGTCATTTTCAAATACGACAGCAACTTCATTGACAGTTGGATTATTATATCGGCGAGGGTCTTGATTCTGATCTTGTTTAAGGGCCATGATGATATTTGGCATGAGAGTGCCAATAGCTTCAGCTTTAAGATGTTCTTCATGTTCCACATCCCGTAACATTTTGTAAGCAGCAACAAAGGGATTCACATTGTCTAATTGAAGAGCAATTATACTCATCAAAGTGGGATGACATTTTTGATTTTGTTGACAGTTTAAACGTTGTTCATTCGCAGTATCGGTATCCAAAATATACAGTTGGGCATAAGCTGGAACTTGATCATCAGAGGGATGTAGTGTTCCAGTACCATGATATATTTGTCCATGTATGCGGAAACAGTAAGGGCCATGTCCAGGTGGAGGGGAAATATTGGCACCCATGGAAGCGAAAGCAAATGAGCTGTTAATACTACGAATGTTTTCCATGAGATTCTTACTGAACTCACTCTTCCCTGTCAGCAATCGTTTAAAGACCTCGGGATATTGGGGTATAGGTATATGGACTTTACCCTTGTGACAACACAGAGTAAAATTTTTATCTGCTGGTATCTCAGCATTAAAATGGAATGCTTCACAATGTTGACATAAATAGTTCATAGGACCACAGGTGTGTTCTACTACAGTACTGTCATCATTAGTAAAACCTGTAGGATGTAGAGGTTGTGGTAACGGAGCATTGGAATGGTTCTGTAAGCCAACATATATAAAGCGTGGACCTGGTGGAGGATCTTCACTGTCCACAGATTTAATCACTGAGGAGTTAGAAAGTGTATCGTGGTCAGGGTCTATCAATGTGGAGGTGCAAGGAGTTTTTTTGCGCCGTTCACAGCGTGCAGCAGCGGCATTTGATATATATAATATACTTCCTATCACACCTGATCTTACGTGCGGCATCAGCAGCTTTTAGCTGTGTGTCATTAGTACACATAACAGTGTCCAGAGTCTTGCATGTGTCCTGTGTACTCTTGTTAGCACGCTGTGTGGCCTTACGTGCGGCATCGGCGGCTTTTAGCTCTGCATCATTAATATACTTTCTATCAGACCTGATCTTACGTGCGGCATCAGCAGCTTTTAGCTGTGTGTCATTAGTATACATAACAGTGTTCAGGGTCTTGCATCTGTCCTCTGTACTTTTGTTAGCACGCTGTTTGCGTTTACGTGCAGGCATCGGCGGCTTTTCGCTCTGTGTCATTAGTATACTTTCTATCACACCTGATATTACGTGCGGCATCAGCAGATTTTGGCTGTGTGTCATTAGTATACTTGCTATCAGAGCTCATGTTGGCAAAGGTAAAGAGCTTTAAGCGTAGTAGTGGCAAACAACAGGTTAATAAAATGCAGCGTCATGTAGTAGGAAAAAAGCCAGTTAATAATAGGCAATAGTTCTTTGCAGGAATGCAGATATTAATAATAGGCAGTTTATATTGCAGAGAAATTGCTCAGCAATAATGGACAATGTCCTTATGTGGCAAATAATAGAGCAATATGCCCAGTGTGCAGAGTTGGCACAGAAGAGGTTAATAAACGGCAGTCTCTTAGTATAACAGTCAGTGAAGAATAGGCAGTATATATAGAGAAAACACCAAACAGAAGTTCAATATTGGTGTGAAAATGTCACTGAAGCACTTCACAACGAAATATATATAGTGTAGATAAATAGTCTTAGCTCTTTTTTGACGAAATTAGGCATCAGCTTGAAGTGCGACGTCACTGGGACCGCCTCCACGCAGTAGAAACTGTGTTTGAGGTAAAAAATCAAAATGTGCGCCTTAAAATGGTGGGCGGAGTGTGTTGCAGTGCGGCGCGATTCTGATTGGTCGCTTGCGGCAGGCGCCGACCAATCAGAAGCGCGCCGCGAGAATCTGATGTTAGACAAAAGGATTTAAAAGATGGCGCCGTTCGGCTCGGCGCTATGCTGATTGGTCGCCGGGAGCCGTGAGCGACCAATCAGAATAGCGGAGCGGGGCACAGAGCGGGCGCGTGGTAGCCAGGAGCCGAAGTCGGCTCCAGGCTAGCTCGCACCGGCGAAGCGGGCGCAAGGTAGCCGGGAGCCGACTTCGGCTCCCGGCTACATCGTGCCTGCTCCGCCGTTGGCGCCGTTTGGCGCGCTCAAACACACTCCTATCCTATGAAATACACTGTACTCAGTGTATTTCAAATATGACGGCATTGATGGCGCCGCTATTCTGATTGGTCGGCGCCTTGAGTGCGCCGACCAATCAGAATAGCGGCGGCCGCAATGCCGCCATATTTGAAATACACTGACTACAGTGTATTTGAAGTATGGCGCCATAGAGCGCGGCGCTCTTCTGATTGGTCGGCGCGTTCAGCGCGCCGACCAATCAGAATAGTGGCGCGCTGTATGGCGCCATCCTTGAAATACACTGTACTTTGTATTTGAAGTATTTGAAGTATGGCGCCATAGAGTGCGGCGCTCTTCTGATTGGTCGGCGCGCTGAACACTAGCGCAGAATTGCGGCGGCGGTACGGGGCAAATGCTGGCTGGCTTGCGGCTCCCCGGAGCTGAGCCGCGGATCTGGCTGGCACGGAGATCCCCGGCTTGCTCCGGCGGCGCGAGGTAGCCGGGAGCCGAGCTCGGCTCCCGGCTACCTCGCGGCCGCTCCGGAGATAAATGTCCGCCAGTGGTCGGCCCTAAACGCAGCGGACCTTCCTGAGGTCCGCTCCGCTTAGGGCCGCCATCTTGGTCCACCCTGAGCGGGTGTAATAAACGCTGGTGACGCTGGTGACGTCACTTATCTCCGGACATTTATCTTCGGACATTTTATCTCCGGACAAAGCCACGGAAGTTGCTTTTGGCCGGAAATAGAATTCTAGGCAATTATATAATAGATTAATATTATTATTATTATTATTGCCATTCTTTCATAAAGGCCTGATTTGTGCAGTGACAACAGATTGTTGTCCTATGGACAGACTCTCCCACCTCAGCTGTAGATCTCTGCAGTTCATACAGAATGATCATGGGTCTTTTGGCTGCATCTCTGATCAGTCTTCACCACAAGAACTGTAAGAAAAGTTTGATGTTTCCTAAGTCTCGCGGGCTACCACCGCCGCTTTATACCTCATTTGGCCCAAATAGCCGAACCCCTCACCAAACTGCTACGAGGTTGCCCTAGAGAAAACTAAGACAGAAGACGTCACATTAATTAGTCTGAACAATAAGAAACTGCCATTCAGACATTGAAAAGCCTATTGATTTCACCTCCAATTCTTGCATTACTGATTGCTTTCTGTCTCTACACGTATGGCAGCTACCAAGGCATTGGAGCTGTACTATCACAAGTCCAGAACAACAAAGAGAGATTTATTGCCTAAGTCAGCCGAATCTTGAGAGGTGCAAAGGAGAACGATGACAACTACAGTTTGTTCAAGTTAGAGCTGCTAGCTCTTGTGTAGGCATTTACAGAAAAGGTCAAAGATTACCTTGCGGATACATCCTTCACCATTAACATGTAAAATAACCCTCTCACTCACCTTAATACTGCACGGATAGTTGCTCTGGAACAAAGATGAGCTTCAAGATTGGTGAATTTCTGCTTTGACATTAAGTATCGAAGTGGCAAGATCAACATCAATGCAGATGTGTTATCTCATTTGCCTGTAGGAGAAGAGCCTCCTGACGAAAATATTTGGGAAGATGTTGAGATGCCACCCTTCTATCAAAGGTTCGCTATGTAAAATGCCGTTGCTGCTACCCAAACTGATGAAGTCCCTCAACAGAAACCTGATCAATTCCAAGATCCATCAAGATGGCAAACCCTTCAAAATGAGTCTCATGTCCTAGGTGAGATTTATGATTACCTTACTATGGGAAGAATACCTGTCAGACAACACAGACAATGTCCTGACATTGAGTTTAATAGTCTTTGGAGACATCGCAAAAGACTTTTTATTCAAAAGGGCTGGACGCTGTTCAATACTCTAGATCATGTTTCAGGTGAAAGATTACATCAGATTCTAATTCCACAGTTAGATGCCAGAATTGTTCTTGATGCCTACAACAATTAGTCTGGACACTTCGACGAGCATAAAACTGAAGCCAACTTACGCCAAGACTTCTATTGGATTGGGATGTGTTCAGGTGTAGAAAATTAGTGTAGTGAATGTTCAGCTTGCAACGTCACCAAAGCTGGTAAGAATGATACCAGAGCTCCTCTTCATTGAATCCATTCTCAGAAACCAAACAAGCTAGTTGCTCTTATTCATGTGAAGCTAGCGTCAACTCATTCAGGACAAACATATGCCCTTACCATGTTCAACCACTATACTAAGTGGGTTGCTTTTGTACCAGTGAAAGATCTCACAGCTCAGACTACAGCCATCACCTTTCGCCATGAATATGTGAGACATTACGGTTGCCCTGAAGCAGTTTTCACACACCATTGAACTGCTTTTGAATCACAATTATTCCAAGAACTCTGCCAGTTCCATGAGTGCAAGAAGCTAAAAACAACTGCTTATCATCCCCATGGTAATGGTCTTTGCGAGAAAGTCAACCAGACCTTCATCACTATGCGGCAAACAGCATCTCTTACCAAACAAGCTGAATGGCCTCAATTAGTTGACGAGTCAATGGAAATTTACAATACTATTCACTGTTCTACTGGCTACTTGCCATATTACCTGATGTTTGGAAGACAAAGCCAACTTCCAAAAGATCGTACTCCTGGAATCCAAGTTCCTGATGTGATCAATCCCTTGCCTAAAACTGATTGGGTCTCTGAGCATCAGCGAAGAATACACAAAGCCCAAGAGACTGTCGATTACTTCATGAGTGAGGCTCACCAACAAAAAGAAGAGAGCTACAATCAAAGAGCTAATGCTTCTCCACTTCAAATTGGAGACAAGTTATGGCTAAAGAAGTACCACCATGAACGGAAACTCGATTCACTGTAGGAAATGGAACCATACATAATTACAGCTATCTCACATTCTGAGTCAGATTTATATGAATTGAAGAAACCTGGAATGGTCCCACAGCCGGTGCACAGAAACCGCATAAAGTTATGTACCAAAGAGGATCTACTAGGGTGTCCTCACCTCCTCCACAAGTTATGCCAGTCTACACACCAGTTCCTGCCTTGGAACCACCACCCAGACAACCTACAGTAGAAGAGTCCCTCTACAACTATCAATTTATCCTCTTGTGCTATCAGTATGTTCCCGTGTCAATTCCTGCCCCAGTTGCTGCTCCTCCACCCACTGCACCTGAACCAGCAGACTGTATAATTACTGCCCAAGAGGAAGATCACATGTTGAGGCATTCAGATCGAAGCACAAAAGGAACACTTCCAGCCCACTACAGAAACTAAAAAGCCGTCTCTTTTCCCATATGTATATATCCTAGTATGTATTTAGTTAGCTAGATAGTCAGTTTAGTAACATTTAAGCCTCCGAACCAGGGTAATACCAAGCACCTTCTTTATTCTTGCATTATTTTCATATACAGCCATGGACTTATTATGGACTGTTTCTTGACGCTAAAAGTGCCATTCCAGAGCCTTTCATATGGACGATAATAGGTTTCAGAAAGGGGCTCTATTTCACCCTGGCCTTACGACCTTCATGTTTTGCAGTTGTTTATTGTATATTGTTATTCCATATGTCTGAATATTCTTGCATTGCTGTTACTTAAAATTGCATGTATCTGTCCTTCCTTTCTTAGTAGTCCTCTACTCGCCAAATCAGAGGACAGCTCACCTTCACAGGAAGAGTCCAGATTGTGTCTGTCCCTTTAAGTATCCATTGACTGTGAGTAACCCTGTACAGTGCAGCTCATATCTTAGCTATTTCTCTATGATTATTAGGGAGTGTTAGATATGTACTTTCATTTAAATTCATGTATTTCTCAGGTATTTCTCATTTGTTGTGTTCCAGCACCATCTGCTTGTGAAAGATTCTTTGCATTGTAAGGATACGGCATGTAAATTAAGTGTTGTCTTATTGTCCGGTGACCCCTTCACAAGGCTCAATAGGTGGAGCTACTTCCAGTCTCTGCTTACGGGTACTTCACACACAGCGACATAGCTACTGATGTCGCTGTAACATCACAGGTTTTGTGACGGTGCAGCAACCTTGCTAGCAAAGTCGCTACGTGTGAAATACTGCAGCAATCAGCGATGAGCTCGCTGATCGCTGCGGAATGGCCAGGATAATTTTTTGCTCATCGGTCTCCCGCCGGGCAGCATACATCGGCGTGTGTGATGCACCTCTAACCCAATATGTTCCCTGGTAACCAGGGTACACATCAGGTTACTAAGCACAGTGCGCTGGTAACATGGGTCCACATCAGGTTACTAAGCACACCGTGCTTTGCTTAGTAATCAATATGTACCCTGGTTACCAGCGTTCTCCCACTTACCCCAACTATCAGAATACAGTAGCGGGACCTCGACATCGTGGAAAACAATAGTTTAGATTCTTTTCCACGATGTCGAGATTGTTACACGGGTCGCTGGTTGCTGAGGAGAAGTGCCTGCTTGACAGCTCACTAGCGATGTTCCAGTGATCCCGGCCAGGTCGGATCGTTGGTGGGATTGCTGGAACATCGCTATGTGTAACGGGGCCCTTAGTCTAGACCAGTGGTTCTTAACCGGGGTTCGATTGAACCCCAGGGGTATGGTGTGTTGGTCTCAGGGTTTTGGCAGAGCCTCCGCCACGGAGGTCAACACACTCCCGACGGCTGTGTGTAGATTTATCACTTAAGAAGGGTTCGGTGAATGTGCATATGATACTGGTGGGTTGGGTATCTCAAACAAGGTTAAGAACCACTGGTCTAAACAGAGAGAGTTGAAATTTCCCCAGTTCTGGACAAGATGCCAAAGGGAGCAAAGCACATGTGGTTCTGACTCCCTTTACCACAAGATTTCCAGCCAGGCCCCAAGGCCCAGAATCCTTCTCTGTCTTCCACAGACAGTATGCTAAAATCTTTCAACCCTGGATCCTCTCTGTCCGAACCTACATGTGCTTCACCAGACGTATTTCTGCATGTGCTGTGACTAGCTGTAAAATTACCACAGGACTCCCAGATGTGTTAAACACTCTTGACATATATAATTTTCTAATACAAAAAACCTAGTCCATAAAACGTGTAAGTACTCTGCAGTAAAAAAGTCTAAAATGCAAGTGCAGTAAAAAAATATGTAAACAACAAGGTACTTGGTCCATACGTTTTTTGCGCATAAAATGTACTTCAAGCTGCCTCACCTCATCAAGGTGTACCCATATCGAAGCAGTCCTATCTGTTGTATTAAAAAACTGGTCAAGTAATATGTATAAAGTGAACAGGGTCCAAACAGGTCCAGTGTCCGATATGGACTGAGGTTAAAAGCAGCCTTTTGTGTGCAGAGTTCAAGGTGAGATCCTCGCCCCTCACCCTGAACTCTGCGCACAAAAGGCTGCTTTTAACCTCAGTCCATATCGGACACTGGACCTGTTTGGACCCTGTTCACTTAATAGGCCACTTGGTTTCTGTTTTTGGCATGGATGGTAAGGTTTTTTGATACTGCTTTTTTTCTAGTAGTTTTTGTACTGAACCCAAACAGTGACATGAATGTATAGTTAGAAGTCTGTGTTCGTATTTCAGCACTGGGCACTAGGTGTCTTGTATGAGCCCTTGAACTTTATCATTCAGGTTTACTGATTCCCAGTAGTGTCTAGCGTCACAATTACCTACTTTAAGGGTACCTTTACATGCGGCAACTTTTCTAGGAATTTCACTGGCAATTTACTGGTTGCAGTGAAATCACGGACACATTGTTCCATTTGTACACAGCAACAAAATAGAACAATTTGTCCATGATTTGACTGCAACCAGTAAGTTGCCAGTGAAATTCCTAGAAAAGTTGCCGCATGTAAAGGTACCTTTAGAGTTAGTAATCTGCAAACAAAAATGATGGTGTCAAATGGCCACAACAGATACAGTACTAAATTGTAATCCAGAAATGTCAAATACAATTTTATGCACCTCTTGGAGATTTGGCTTTTTACCTTCTCGTTCTATCCTTTTAACTGTCTCCAGACTTTATCTCATGTCTCTCTCCACTGGTCACTGCTCCAGCAAAACAAATCCATAGGGATTCATTTACACAATCTATTATATAATCACGAATGGGTTTTTTTGCCCCTTTTGAGACCGCTCTCGCTGCGAGTCAGCGTGGTCATGTGGATAAGAACGAAGCATTGGCCGCGCAGCGGCCATTGCGAGCAGCTCTAAGGCGACTCGCTATGCCCGCGCAGCGGGCATGGCGAGTCGCCTTAGCAGCGCGAAGCATTGGCCGCGAAGCGGCCATTGCGAGTCAGAGACTCGCTCTGCTAGAATCCCGATGCATTTTGCATCGGGCACCCAGCTAGTCTATTATATAATTGCGAATGGGTTTTTTGCCCCTTCTGAGACCGCTCGCGCTGCGAGTCAGCGTGGTCATGTGGATAAGCCCGAAGCATTGGCCGCGCAGCGGCCATTGCGAGCCGTTCTAAGGCGACTCGCTATGCCCGCGCAGCGGGCATGGCGAGTCGCCTTAGCAGCGCGAAGCATTGGCCGCGAATCGGCCATTGCGAGTCAGAGACTCGCTCTTCTAGAATCCCGATGCATGTGCATCGGGCACCCAGCTAGTAGAAATATAATAGGCTGTCCTTGCAGCTTTGTACATCGTGCATATAACTTAATTTCTACATTGGAGTATAAGACCGTGTGCCATATTTTATTGTTCAATCATATTTATTGGGAAAAAGTGTTGCAGCAGGTACAGTTTATGCATGTCATCGAATACACAATGTCAATATACAAGGTTAAATAGGTTACAGTTGGAGTACATCTGTGCCGTTGAGGGCATTTTACCTGCCAACGCAGGGCGTGGGTGAGCAAGGATAACTTTAACTCTTTCAGGGGTGCGGGGTTTGGGGTCCGGGGGGGAAGGGAGGGTTGGCTGTGCCGGGTGAGTGCCGAGCGGGGGTAGGGGGAGTGGGGACGTGGAGTGTCTGACTTGATGGGGGGGGGGCGGTGGTGGGTGAAGGTGAGGCTCGTGGTGCGGTGGGGAGCGGGTGGGGGTTGTGGGGTGGAGGGCCTGGGGTTGCGCCGTCTGGCGTGGACCTCTCGGGGGTGCGGTAGGGATTGGTGGTGTTCGGGGTGGGGGTTTCGTTAGGGGGGGAGGGTGGCGGGGATTGGTGTGAGCCAATCGGGTCCTTCGTGTCTCCTCCCCGTTTAGTGCGGGCTGGCTCAGTGCTGCTGTGAAAATAGTTTGCTGAAGTCAGGGGAGTCTCTGAACAGGATCCATTCCATCCATATGGTGTTGTAACTGTCCATCGAGCCTGTGCTTTCGACCGCTAGCTCCTCCATCCGGCTGATGTCTAACATTTCCATGCACCAGTCGACCATGGGCGGTTTTTCTGGAGATTACCAGTAACGTGGGATGACGGAGCGGGCGGCCGACATGCAGAAGCGTAAGATGTCTCTTTTTGTGTTTTTCACAGGTCCGGGGTAGACTGACAGTAGGACTATCTCGGGGTTGCCGATCACTCGTCTGCCCGTGATGAGGGAGTAGTTTCGGAACACACCTTACCAGAAACCCTGGATTGCTGTGCAGTTCCACCATATGTGGAGCGTGGTTCCCTCCTCTGTTCCACATCGCCAGCATGTGTTTGGGACCGTGGGGAAGATGATGTGGAGACGGTCTGGGCAGCGGTACCATCTGTATAAGATTTTGTAGTTTTTTTCTTGGGCTAGACATGAGTTTGCCATTTTACGCGTGAATAGGAAGCTTTTCTTCCATTCGGGCCAGGAGATCTCTCTTCCTAGTTCCCTTTCCCAGGCCAGTTGAAAGGAGCGTTTGTTTGTTCCCCTCTTCCCTGAGAGGATGCGGTGAATCTCCGAGACCGCATGGGTTCGGGGTAATCGCGTGTGGACAGTTCTTCCATTGGGGTGGTGAGCTGTCTGAACTTGCTTGTCTGTGCCGACGATGTCAGGTAGGATTGTAGTTGGAGGAATTCGAGCCGCTGTAGGGGCTTGGTTGTTGATTGTTGTTGTAGCGATTCCAGGGGGGGCAGGTCTCCTAGGTGTAGGATCTGGCCTATGCGGACGTCCTCTGTTTTTCTCCAATGCAGGAACGTGTGTCTGTTCATCCCTGGTTGGAAGGCGGGGTTTGAGAAGAGGGGAGTGAGAGGGCTTGACGTCCCCCTCTCCGGTGTCCCGTTGGTGTAGGCCTGCCATATTCGCAGGGTATCTTTGGTAAGGCTGTAGGAGACTTCTGTCCATTGTGGCTCTGTGCGTTGGAGCTTGGGAGGTACCGTAGGGGTACCGTTGCGCCTTCCTGTTCCAGGGCCACCCACCGTTTGGAGTGGGACCTGAATTCCCAGTCAATCAGACGGGCTAGGGATGTCGCCACAAAGTATCTATGGGGGTCTGGTAGTCCCAGTCCTCCTACTTCGGTGGGGTCAGATAGGATGTTCCTGGGTACCCTTGGCCTTTCTCCCTTCCAGACGAATTTCTCTATCAGGGAGCGTAGCTTGGAGAAGAGGTCTCTGCGAGGGTGTATGGGGATGGTCTGGAAGATGTACAGGAGGCGGGGGAGGATATCCATCCGAATTACGTTGATCCTTCCCAGCCAGGAGATCTGCAGTATCCTGTATGCGGCCAATTGTGTTTCCAATTGCGAGAGGAGGGGTTGGTAGTTGTGTAGGTATAGTTTCGACAGGTCGGCGGGGATGTGTACCCCTAGGTATTTGATGGTTTCTTCTTTCCACTTAAATGGAAAGCCTGTTTTTAGGGGAGCTAAGTCTTCTGCGGTTAGGGATATGTTCAGCGCCTCTGACTTGGAGAAATTTATTTTGAAGTTACTCAGGGACCCAAAGGTTTCGAGTTCTCGTAGGAGGGCTGGCATTGATATTTGGGGTTGGGAGATGTAGAGGAGGAGGTCATCCGCGTATAGGGCTACCTTATGGTGGTATGAGTCCGACTGTAGCCCGTGTATGTCGTTGTTTCTTCTAATGGAATTGGCTAAGTGTTCTATGACTACCACAAAAAGGAGGGGGGATAGGGGGCATCCCTGTCGCGTCCCATTACTGATCGAGAACGGCGTGGACAAGAGGCCGTTGACTCGGACCGTCGCTGATGGGGCCGAGTAAAGGGTAAACAACTTGTGCAGGAATTTGGGGCCTAATCCAATTTGGGTTAGTGCCTCCTTCATGAAGCCCCAGTGGACTCTGTCGAAGGCCTTCTCTGCATCGATTGATAGTAGGCTGAGGGGGACTTTTTGACTTTGCGCCTTATCTATGAGGAGTAGTGTCTTGATTGTGTTGTCCCTGGCTTCGCGTCCTTTGACAAAGCCCACTTGGTCCATGTTGATAATGGAGGGGAGAAGAGGGGCTAGCCTGTCCGCCAGGATCTTTGAGTATATCTTTATGTCGATGTTCAGTAAGGAGATGGGCCTGTAGTTCGTCGTCAGTGTGGGGTCTCTCCCTTGTTTGGGTAGGATGCTGATATGGGCCTCCAGGGATTGTGGGGCGAAGTGTGTTTCAGCCGTGATTGAGTTGAAGGTGGCCTGCATCTGGGGTAAGAGTTGCGTCTGCAGGTCTTGTAAAATATCGGGGTGAACCCGTCTGGCCCGGAAATTTTGACAGGGGTGAGGAGTTGATGGCTGTCTGGATCTCTTGTTCTGAGATTGCTGTTTCAAGCGCCTCGACGTCTGCTGCTTCGAGGTGTGGGATTGCCGTGGAGGTGATATAGTCCCGGGTCTTTCGGGAGAGGTCTTCATGTGGTTTTTCTGGGTGTCGATCTTTGAGGTTGTATAGGTTTTTGTAGTAGGAGCGGAACTCCTCTACAATCTCCTCTGGGTTGTACGTGTCTGTACCTCGCTGCCGCTTAATTTTGGGGATGAAGGTGCAGTTCGTCCTGGGGTGTAGGAGGCGTGCTAGCGGTCTGCCGCATTTTTTGCGGTCCTGTAGAAGTAGCCCTTTGACCTTTCCGTCTGACGTTGGAATTTCTGGTCTAACTTTGTTTTGAGCTCTTGTCGTTTCAGAACTAGTTCCGCTAGGATCTCTCGGTCTAGTGACCTCTTGAGTGTCATCTCCAGATTATGTATTCGGGCCAGGAGGGTTGTCATCTCTTCCGCTTGCATCTTTTTGAGTCTAGTCCTGTGTTTTATTAGGGTCCCCCTCAGGTAGCATTTCAGGGCTTCCCATTTAATGGGCTGGGGGGTCGGGTCTGAGGCGTGGATTTGGTTAAAGCTTCTATGTCATTTTTTAGGTCTGTCAGGCATACATTGTCTTTCAGGAGGTTGCTATTGAGTCTCCAGGTCCATGGTTTCCGGGCTGAGTCGGGTAGTGTTAAGGTCAGGGTTGTCGGGGTGTGGTCTGAAAAGGTACAGGTCCCCGATGGTGGCTGCCGGCTCCCAGGTGAGTGCATAGTGGCTCACTAGGAACTACGGTGTGGAGTTGAAGTGAGTGTATGTTCTCTACCTTGGGGGTTTAGGATGCGCCACACGTTCCACTAGCTGGAGAGTGTGGAGAAGCCTTTTGAAGGTTTCAGTCGTCTGGCTGGGATTGTCCCTCTGCGGAGGTGGAGTCGCAGGTGGGGTCCATTGTGAAGTTGAAGTCCCCTCCAATAATCGTAGTCCCCTCTGCGAAGTCAGCGAGACGGTTAGTAGGGCTCTCCCGACCCTCGTCTGGTCTCTGTTGGGTAGTAGTACCGTCAGGAATGTTGACTACCTGTCAGGATGATTGTTTGGTCACCCTGCAGTTTTGACAGTTCGTTAATATGTATCTCCCCCTGGGTCGATCTGGGAATCGAGTACCGAGTGTGGTAGATTTTTGTGTATCGCGATTGATACTCCCCGGGACCTGGATTCAGGGTTGGTGCTATGAAGCCATGTCGGGTATAGTTTGTTGTTTATGGTGGGAATGGACCCTGTTTTAAAGTGTGTCTCCTGAAGTAGGATGATCTGGGTCTTCCTTTTGTTCATGTCGTTAAGGATTTGTGAGCGTTTTTGGGGGGTGTTGAGGCCTCGTGCGTTGAGGGTTCCAATTTTTAAGGAGGCCATGGTGTGGGGGGTCCCTCCGTTTTTTTTGGGTTTAATTAAGCTCGAGGGTGGGCCGTGGCTCTGTGCAACGTCGCACGTGGGCCTGGGTGTGTGTGTGGGGGGTGATGGCTGGTGCGTGATCTGGGTGCGGGGGGGGGGGATTGGTACGGGTGTGGGAGTAAGTGGGGGGACTGTGCGGTTTTGCTGGAGGGGGGGGGCTGCTCACACGTGGGGTCAGCGATGGGAGTGGGGTCGGTGTGTGGGGTCTGCCGCCCTGCCGGCAGTGTACGGATCTCCTTTTGGGGTTCTTGACCTTTCCGACGTTAGGGGCTCCCCACGCCGGGGGTTTCGCATTGTGGTGGTAACACAGCAACTAGTTGGCAAAAGTGATTGTTGAGGTAATGTGCCGTAAAACAAGGTGCAAATACTAAAAGTGAATCTTTAGGCAAATAGAGGGGCAAGTGTAAGGGCATCTAAAAAGGTGAGCATAAGGGCGGGTAAGAAGGCATGTATGGAGGGGGGCAGCAAAGGCATATAAAAATACAAATACCGAGTACAAAGAAGGCAAACATATAGGTGGATAAATAATAGGCATACAATAACGGCAAATCAAAGGTATGTAAGATTGTAAATAATAAAACAAAACATATTAAAGCAAATAATCAAGCAAATGGATGAGCAAATAAAAAAAGGCATGAAGTAAGGTAAATGAGAGGGTGATTAAAATGTCGGTTAATCAGGTGGTAGCAGGAGTGAGAAAGGGGTGAATAGGGAGGTAGAAACGGGGTGCGTGGGAGTGTAAGTAGGGGGTTATTAGGGAAGCAGATTGAGAGGCTAGTAGGGGGCCAGAAGAGGGGCTGGTTAACTTGTGGGTGGGGGGGCTATAGGGAGAGCAGGTAATAGGGTCATGTAGTGGGGTGGGTAAACAGGTGGGTGGGAAGACTAGAGGGAGGGTGTGGGTAGGTAGGTAGCATGAGGGGTAGGGGGAGAGAGTGAGAAAGGGGGTGAATAGGGAGGTAGAAACGGGGGTGCGTGGGAGTGTAAGTATGGGGTTATTAGAGAAGCTGATTGAGAGGCTAGTAGGGGGCCAGAAGAGGGGCTGGTAAACAGGTGGGTGGGGGGGCTATAGGGAGAGCAGGTAATAGGGTCATGTAGTGGGGTGGGTAAACAGGTGGGTGGGAAGGCTAGAGGGAGGGTGTGGGTAGGTAGCATGAAGGGTAGGGGGAGAGAGTGAGAAAGGGGGTGAATAGGGAGGTAGAAACGGGGGTGCGTGGGAGTGTAAGTAGGGGGTTATTAGAGAAGCTGATTGAGAGGCTAGTAGGGGGCCAGAAGAGGGCTGGTAAACAGGTGGGTGGGGGGGCTATAAGGAATGCAGGTATTAGGGTCGTGAAGTGGGGTGGGTAAACAGGTGGGTGGGAAGGCTAGAGGGAGGGTGTGTGGGTAGGGAGGTAGCATGAGGGGTAGGGGGAGAGCGTAAGAGGAGCAGATGGGGGGAGTAAGATAGGCATATCAAAGGGCAAATTGACAAGCTAGGTATTAGGCAGGTCCAGGACCTGGGAGGGTGTTTGCTCTGCCGAGCCATGGTGCGGGCCAACACGACAAGACCGTATCCGAGGTGTGGCGATTTAGGTGGCCGCATGGCCCGGTGTTGTTGGGGGGGGGTGCCCCTGTAGTGGCGGCCTCTGTCCATACGGTAGGTTGTGGCCGTTGGTGGGGGAGTGTGGAGGGCAGATCTTCCCATTGGGGTTAGGACCCTTCCTTTGGTGCCCCCTGCTCCTAGGGGCCCCCCACTTTGCCCGGTACCATGGCTGTCGTTCTCTGGGTGTTTCGGTCTCATACCCACCCCCTCGCATGTCAGGCCATTCTGTGATGTGGATCCCCGCTGCCAGGATCCCCAGGTCTTTTAGAAACGTGGGGATGTCCCTCGGGTGTGAGATTACAAAAGACTGGCCATCTCTTTTGTGACCTGCGGACCTGGAGGCGGAAGGGGAATCCCCATGAGTACGGGACTTCCCTTCTGTGGAGCTCCTCTAGCAGGGGTCTGAGGGCTCTATGTTTCTGGAGTGTGCGGCGGGACAGGTCCTGCATGATTTGGATCGGTTGGCCTTGGAATAGTACATGGTCCTGACCCCGGGTCTTAGTTAGTATGTCCTCCTTGGCTTTGTAGCTATGGACTCTGCAGATGATGTCCCTGGGTCTAGCTCCTTCTGGAGGTGGGGGGGCCAAGGATCTGTGGGCCCTGTCGAATTCCAGGGGTGTGTTGTCAGGCTTGTGGTGGGCAGAGTTGAGGAACCTCCGAAGTGTGGTATCTAGGTCCCCGGCGGGGATGGTTTCTGGTAGGCCTCGGACCCTGATGTTATTCCGCCTGTCTCGGTTCTCTAAGTCCTCCATTGAGTCATTCAAATGCTCGATTGTTGATGTTTGGAGGGAGACCTGACGTTCTAGGGCGGTCCAGCGGCCAGTTAGCCCAGCTATGATGGATTCAGAGGAGTTGACTCTCCTTGCCAGCTGCTGGCATTCCTCTTTGAGTGTTGCCGCCTCTGCCCTGAACAAGGATTCTATCTTAATGAGGAAATCCCCCATCTCCTCCTTGGTTGGGATGTAGTGGATGCGGGCTCTTAGGTGCTCCCAGGCCCCTCTGTCTGCTGCTAGAGTAGTTGGGTGGGTCTGCGGGGTCGGGATAGGGCCTGGGTAGCCAGGGGCAATGCCCGTGGGGGGGGCAAAATAGGGCCAAACAGTGAGCGGTGTGGCCTGGATGTTGGTGGGCCATGGGTGTCTCTGGGGCCCCTGCTGCCAATGTGTTATGGTGTAGGGCCCTCTAGGGGTGCAGGGTTGTGGGCTGCCTGGCCCTTCCGCTTCAGCTGTGGGCTCTAGGCTTCTGTGGCTTGCTGGGCTTATGGGACCATTCACCCCCTCCCTCCCATTACCTTCTCTGTCGGTTGTGGTCCCTGTGGGGTGCGGGGGTCCGTGTTTCCTTGTTTGGACTCCCCTCTGTGGCTGTGTTCTTGATGCCTGCGGAGTCCAGGGCCTGCGATGCCAGCCGGCGACCTCTGGAGGGGGCTGTATCTCAGCAGCGTGTGCTGAGAGTCGCGGTGGGGCCAGGGCCTCCTTCTGTGGATTGCAGGGCTCCCTTGCTGCCTCTGGGGTCTTTGGCCGTGCTTCCGGGAGCCAGTGTGGCTGGGAGGCTTCCTCCGGAGAGTGCAGGCCTCTCTCGGGATGTCGGGGGTGCTGCGGTGATGTCGGGCTCTGATCCGCTACAGCCTGCAGCATGTGCGGCCCCTGTCCCTCCTGCTGTTCGGCCAGGTGGAGCGGGCCGGAGGTGCCGGGCGGGTATTGTGAGGTCGCCGCATGCCGGGGGAGGTCCCCCTCCTGCTCCACAGTGCTCCGGGCGTCTTTTCCGGCGGCTGGCTTGTGGGATCCTGCCGGGTCGGGCCACGCGTGTTCCGCCTGCATGCCGGCGTTGTGGTCCTCCTCCCTCCTGCCCGTGCTCCTCAAGAAGCGTTTGATTCCAGGTGCTGCGGTTGCCGAGGAGCCCGGGCGGGTGCTGGCCCCTTTGCCTCTGCGTTTCCCTGGCATGTGGTGCCCGTGTAGTCACTTTTGCACGGGAATTTAGTGCTATTCCCGGCGTGGGGAGCGGGAGCTCGTGGCTCAGCTGCTACTACCCACCATGGCCGGAAACGGAAGGTCATATTTTAAACTTTTATTCAGTAGAATATTTTTGATAAAGGATCAGGAGTGATATGAAAATAACTTCTTTCTAGAATGCAGAAATTGAACATTCAAAATAAACCCATTAGTCTATATTGTATAGTTATTTTGCCCAAAGCGAAAAGTGAAAACATCTAAAAAATGCACAAGGCTAGACCATGACTCGTAGAAGAAGAAGCAGATAGAATATCATATGTAAACAGTACATGTAAAAGAGACCTTCTGACCAGCTGATTTACAAACTTATAAATGTGTCACAAGTAAGTTGACCCTACAGCTTTGCTCAACCACATCAAGGCATATCAACATTTCTATTTCCAGACCTTTTTTTAACGGTCGTTCTTGAAGAAGGTTGTATATGAGGTAAGAAAATCATGAAGCAGAAGACATCCAGATATAAGCTGATTCTTTTGTATTTCACAAAGATGACAATGGCCAGGGTCACATTGCCGTTTTTGTTGCAAAATCCTGATCCGGTTTTGAGCTTTAAAAAAGCTCAAAACCGGACCAGGAAACGCTCCTCATAGGAGCCTATGCAAAACACCGGATGGCTTCACAAGCCATCCGGTGGCCGGATCCGGCACTGCTGCCTGCGTTAAAAATCATGCAGGCAGCAGTTTTCGCAGCGTTTGCCGGGACCGCACTGCGGTCACCGGATGGCTCAGGATGTGTAATCCTGAGCCATCCGGTAACTGCCGAGGTTGCGGATCCCGGCTATTGCCGGGATCAGCAAACCTAGTAAAGAGTTAAATTGGTTGCTAAAGTACTGTTTGAGGTCTGTAGGGGGCTTAGACCCCCCTACAGACCGGCCGCCCACTTCGGTGGCCTCCTACTACAATATCCCCGATGGCACGGGCTCATCCGAGCCCGTGCAAGTCCCCACACCCCAGCCCCCCGAATTACTATACCGGGGTGCCTGCACCCCTCTGGTATAGTTATTCCTGTATGTGTGGTAAATGATATATTACAGTAATGTAGTTCATATTTACGGGTCTTCTCCTGGCTCCTGCAGTGTTGTGCTAAATCCATGGGCGGGGCTGTTTGCGGCAGCCTCCGCCCCCTCATTTCTCATGGCCGCCCCCTCTTTGCCTCATCCATTGATGTGAGGCCGGACGCGTCATGAAAGGGGCGGGGCGCACGGTGTGACGCGATTCGCCCCGCCCCTTTCATGACGCGTCCGGCCTCACATCAATGGATGAGGCAAAGAGGGGGCGGCCATGAGAAATGAGGGGGCGGAGGCTGCCGCAAACAGCCCCGCCCATGGATTTAGCACAACACTGCAGGAGCCAGGAGAAGACCCGTAAATATGAACTACATTACTTTTATATATCATTTACCACACATACAGGAATAACTATACCAGAGGGGTGCAGGCACCCCGGTATAGTAATTCGGGGGGCTGGGGGTGTGGGGACTTGCACGGGCTCGGATGAGCCCGTGCCATCGGGGATATTGTAGTAGGAGGCCACCGAAGTGGGCGGCCGGTCTGTAGGGGGGTCTAAGCCCCCCTACAGACCTCAAACAGTACTTTAGCAACCAATTTAACTCTTTACTAGGTTTGCTGATCCCGGCAATAGCCGGGATCCGCAACCTCGGCAGTTACCGGATGGCTCAGGATTACACATCCTGAGCCATCCGGTAACCGCAGTGCGGGATTCAGCACACATTTTTGTAAAAAAATGTGTGTGCCCGCCATTGCGTTCACCGCATCCGGATCCGGATGCGGTGAATGCAATTTAGGTTGTCAATGTGACCCTACCCAATGATAGCTTATAATTATGACTGACAGCTAGGATGATGATAAAGAGTTTTGAGAGCTGTTATCTTTTAAAATATAATATAGCTTTAGGCAAGTAAAATTGACCATACAAGTAGAGAAAATGTAGCTGATAGACGAAGTTTGCTTTTTAAGTGGGTTTATCAGAGCTGACAAAACGATGACAAACGGCAAATCGCCATGGTTCTCATTTCCTATGGAGGTCCCAAAAATGAACACACAAGGATTAACCTGAAAGTATCTTTACAGCTTAGGCTAGGGTCACACTTGCAGATTTTACATGCATTTTTGAGACTTGCGTTTTGTGAAAACGCATTCAGAAACACACACATGTAAAAAACGCATGCCCCAATAGCAAAAACGCATGTCTAACTGTACCATGCCTTTTTGGGATGCGTTTTTGGCTCAGCACCAAAAAATACTGCAAGCAGCATTTTTTGGTGCTTTTTCAAAAACGCATGCATTTTTTTTATCATGGGGCCCTATGGGAAACGCATGCGTTTTTATAAGGCACTAAATGGTACATGAGTTTTTGCATGCGTTTTTTAAGGGTTCCCCACACCTATCTGCAAAAACGCATGCAAAAATGCAGGCTGCCAAAAAGCACCTTAAAATCGCATGCCAAGTGTGACCCTAGCCTTAGCGGTCATGTGAATAATTTTTAAGCTGACATCTATCCTTTCTGACTCCCCCATACTCATGAATGTAAGGGTGCAGTCAGACAGCCATATAATACATATGTCCAAACAAAGACAGCGCTCCACATAGCAGATTGTATAGCAAATAATCCTTTATTCCACCATCTCAAGTGCAACGTTTCAATCTTCACATACAAGATCTTTTTCAAGTATGTCAAGATCAAAACCAGCGTGGGGCACTGCCTTCATTTGGACGTATGTATTACTTTCCAAGATGACTCATTAGGAGTCACATGCACCACTGTAGCGGTGGGATAGGCCCCCACTTATCCGATTGAGGTGCCGCAAACAATTCTTCTAGCCATATAATATAGACAAGGAACGCATCGCACTGCAGTTGAAGAACTTGCCACGGCTCTCCCTACAGAAGTGTGACAGCTTTTTGTATTTCTATGCAGCTGTCACACACAGATGACGGGAGCTAGTACAAGCATTTTGATGCAGTTGTCATCTAAATTATATGGCTGCCTTACTGGGTCCCTAGAAGAGATAATGCTTGTGGAAACAAAAGAATCGGAGGCTTGTATTCAAACAGCTGATTACATCTCTTTCCCAACATCATCTGTTGGGGTAAAGTCAGGAGGCTCCTTACATATTAGATAGTTGGCCAATCCTGTTCATAGCTGCAAGGAGACTTAAACCCTACAGTCCTGCCCCAATGCTGCAAAAGTTTGTGAAGGTGGCTCAGGGCGATAGCTGAGAGTGAGAGGGTTCCCTCCAGTTTTTCAGCATTCCGGCCCTCCTCACAGAGCTAGGAGGTTGCAAGGGTTCTGGCTGGGTGTGTGGACTTCTGTGGTGTAGATAATACCTTTTAACAGTTCGCTTGTTGCCGTGTTTTCTAATGGGCCAGGACCAGTCCACAAGGGATTCAGTGACAAAGAGTCAGAGGTCACATTCAACATTGCTTTACAAAGCATTAGGAAAAAGTTATTTTTGTACAACTTCAGGAATTGTACTATGGGCACAGAACTTAAGCACGTTCTTTACTGTACAATTCATCTTAGGGCACAATTCTTCCTGAGACTTCGCTTTAATTATTGGTACTGCTGATGTTTGAAGACAAAACTCCTCTACACAGCCTCATGTTCCAGCATGCAAGAAATGGTAAGTCCCCTTTGGCTTGTGGTCCTCCCACCAACAGAGAGCCATAATCAATCATCGACTACAGTGCACAGATTATACATCTTGTCTTAGGTCTATTCTCATATCGACCCATTCGCCCAGGTCTATGCTGAGCGACCTTCTGAGGACACGCACACACAGGAGACAGCCTATGATTGGCTAGAATAGTTGTTCAAGATTACCTTCAGTGAGTTAATTTGGTTATTTGGATATCCAGGTCTCTTTTTAAGTTAATAGTTGTGTTTGCCACAGAACACCCGCTAGATGCGACCTAAGTATTCTATAAATCCTACTCAACTGAGCTCATTAATTGACAGACACTAAGATGGTGTCAGTTCTGTTGCCTGAGACTGGCTCCTCCCCCACTGGGCTAATCCCACATCTTAACTGTTGCTTGCCCGACAGTAAGTAGCTAAACAAGCTCCCTATCTTACCAAACACTATATTTTAAATTAAAACCTGCTATACCTATTTCATCCATTGCTATTCCCTACCTAATAATCATATATTTTATTCCTATCTTAAAGAGGACCTGTCACCCCCCTGCTGCATGGCACTCTAAATACAGCACTGAATAGCATGCATTCAGGGAAGGGGTCCCGCATGTGTCTGTGTGCTGTGTACCCCGAAATATAGCCTTAGGAAAACTCACTGTTAGAAGCCGTGAGGGCAGTCCCTGTGGCTGGAGTCAGCTCTATTCACGGGGGCCATTCCCTCCCCCTGCTTCTCCTCCTCCTGCTGTGCTAGCTCTGCCCTCCTCCTTTCTATCACTCATCCTGCCTCACACAGCATTCAAATCATTTGTCCTGAGGTCAGCTCCATATTCCTGTGATCAGGTTTTTCGGACGAAGTACCTTATTGTCCGCGCTGCTGCCAGAGAGGTGAATACACCAACGACACTGGACGTCTGAGTAATAGTGATAAAGGTTTATTTCCAAAGCGTTTCGGAGCCACGTACCGAGCTCCTTCTTCCCTGTGTCCAGTGTCGTTGGTGTATTCACCTCTCTGGCAGCAGCGCGGACAATAAGGTACTTCGTCCGAAAAACCTGATCACAGCACCGCACCTCGTGGAAGTACAGTCCCTGCAGCAGCTGCATTGTTTGAGCGATTACGCTGGTTGTGTGCTACACAACCGGACCAGGTGAGCAAATCTGATTTTTTTACAAATGTACCTGTCTATAAAGGATAAGACCCTATGTGCGCATTCTCAACCCTCTAGATAGCTCCAGATTCCTGACCTGCTGTCTGAACAAAGTATAAACAGGGCGGGAATCTGGCACTGACATCAGTACAAACTATTTGCATGCTGTGTGAGGCAGGATGAGTGACTGTGTATGTCTATCTATGCATCTATCTACTTACAGTTGTGGCCAAAAGTATTGACACCCCTGCAATTCTGTCAGATAATACTCAGTTTCTTCCTGAAAATGATTGCAATCACACATTCTTTGATATTATTATCTTCATTTAATTTGCCTTCAATGAAAAAACACAAAAAGAATTGTCCTAATGCCAAATTGGAGATAATTCCACACCAAACAAAAAAAGGGGTGGACAAAAGTATTGGCACTGTTAGAAAAATCATGTGATGCTTCTCTAATTTGTGTAATTAACAACACATGTAACTGACCCGTGGCACCTAACAGGTGTTGGCAATAACTAAATCATACTTGCAGCCAGTTGACATGGATTAAAGTAGACTCAACCTCTGTCCTGTGTCCTTGTGTGTACCACATTGAGCATGGAGAAAAGAAAGAAGACCAAAGAACTGTCTTAGGACTTGAGAAACCAAATTGTGAGGAAGCATGAGTAATCTCAAGGCTACAAGTCCATCTCCAAAGACCTGAATGTTCCTGTGTCTACCGTGCGCAGTGTCATCAAGAAGTTTAAAGCCCATAGCACTGTGGCTAACCTCTCTAGATGTGGACGGAAAAGAAAAATTGACGAGAGATTTCAACGCAAGATTGTGCGGATGGTGGATAAGAACCTCGACTAACATCCAAACAAGTTCAAGCTGCCCTGCATTCCGAGGGTACAACAGTGTCAACCCATACTATCCGTCGGCATCTGAATGAAAAGGGACTGTATGGTAGGATACCCAGGAAGACCCCACTTCTTACCCTGAGACATAAAAAAGCCAGGCTGGAGTTTGCCAAAACTTACCTGATAAAGCCTAAAATGTTTTGGAAGAATGTTCTCTGGTCAGATGAGACAAAAGTAGAGCTTTTTGGGCAAAGGCATCAACATAGAGTTTACAGGAGAAAAAAGAGGCAATCAAAGAAAAGAACACGGTCCCTACAGTCAAACATGGTGGAGGCTCCCTGATGTTTTGGGGTTGCTTTGCTGCCTCTTGCACTGGACTGCTTGATCGTGTGCATGGCATTATGAAGTCTGAAGACTACCAACAAATTTTGCAGCATAATGTAGGGCCCAGTGTGAGAAAGCTGGGTCTCCCTCAGAGGTCATGGGTCTTCCAGCAGGACAATGACCCAAAACACACTTCAAAAAGCACTAGAAAATGGTTTGAGAGAAAGCACTGGAGACTTGTAAGGTGGCCAGCAATGAGTCCAGACCTGAATCCCATAGAACACCTATGGAGAGATCTAAAAATGGCAGTTTGGAGAAGGCACCCTTCAAATATCAAGGACCTGGAGCAGTTTGCCAGAGAAGAATGGTCTAAAATTCCAGCAGAGCATTGTAAGAAACTCATTGATGGTTACCACAAGCGGTTGATCACAGTTATTTTGGCTAAAGGTTGTGCTACCAAGTATTAGGCTGAGGGTGCCAATACTTTTGTCTGGCCTATTTTTGGAGTTTTGTGTGAAATGATCAATGTTTTGCTTTTTGCTTCATTCTCTTTTGTGTTTTTTCATTGAAGACAAATTAAATGAAGATAATAATACCAAAGAATTTGTGATTGCCATCATTTTCAGGAAGAAACTGAGTATTATCTAACAGAATTGCAGGGGTGTCAATACTTTTGGCCACAACTGTATGTATGAGTTTATCTATCTGTCTATCTATGTAACTATCTATCTATTAAGGATGAGTGGTGTTCGCTTCGAAATGTTTGCCAATCTCAAATGTGACCTGTTTTGGGCGGTGTTCGAGTCATTCGGCGAATGTGAACAATTAGCTTCAAATTCGGCAGTTCGCGGTTATGTTCGATAAGGCTTCTTCACCAAAAGGGTAACTGGCTTTTCACAGTAATACTGTTGTTGAATGTTAAGATCCAATTTCAGTGTATAGTGTGTGGCAGCGGCGGCGGGGGTGGGCGGTGGGGCGGAGTTTAGATCAGTGCTGCTGAAATAATGCCGATCTCCATTTTTTTTTCCTCCTAACCGCATATACAGTGGCACTGTGCAGGCCGTCAGTAAATCACACACACTCAGCAAAGTGCATTTTTTGCACACAAGCAAGGGCATGTGTCATTGGCTGTGTATGTCAAATGTCCTTGCCCTATAAGAACCGGCCATTTTCCCCATCGCCACTATTTCCCCAGTGCTGCAGTTGTGTGTCAGTCAGGTGCCGCTACTGCTGCTGTGGGTGCTATAAAGTTTGACTAAGGGCCCTTTCACATCAGCGTTTTTTTCAAATCGCGGCAGATGCGGTGAAAAAACCGCATCTGCCGCGATTACTGCATACCGGCTGCACTTGCGGCGCGGTTGCGGTTTTTGCCATGCAAAGTATAGGCGGACTTGCGGCAGGTGCGGCAAGTGCGGTTTTGCACTTGCGGCAGGTGCGGCCGCGAAAAAAACCGCGGTCAGCTGCGGTTTTTTTCGCTACCGCACCTGCCGCAAGTGCAAAACCGCACTTGCCGCACCTGCCGCAAGTCCGCCTATACTTTGCATGGCAAAAACCGCAACCGCGCCGCAAGTGCAGCCGGTATGCGGTAATCGCGGCAGATGCGGTTTTTTTACCGCATCTGCCGCGATTTGAAAAAAACGCTGATGTGAAAGGGCCCTTAGACAGATAGTGAGTGAATATCAAGTTAGATAGAGAGATAGGTTTAGGGAGTATGGACTAGTTGGAAAATCAGCCCTTTTGAGGGATACTTCAGACAAGTAGGGAGTAGAGACTAGTTGGAATATTAGCCCTTTTGAGGGCTACTTCATAGAAGTAGGGACTAGTTGTAATTTCAGCCCTTTTGAGGGCTAGGTTAGAGCAGTTCCTAGCAGTTTTTGCCAGACAGGTGTGTGCCAGTGCTGTGCCAGTATTTTTCACAGCATCTGGCCAAATCTAGCTCAGGCAATCCTTTTGGGCAGGTAGTGTCGTACTGCTGTGAAGAAAGCTACACCATCCATCTTCAGTAGCCAATTTTTTACTGCAGCTAGACCAGGCAATCCTTTTGGGCTAGTAGCAGTGTCTGGTAGTCAGCGGTGTAGCCCAGTTGTGAACCAAGCTACACCACCTGTCTATTTCATACTAATTTTTAACTGCAGGTAGCCCAGGTAATAGTTTGGGCCTAGTAGCAGTGTCTGTTAGTCAGTGGTGTAGCCCAGCTGTAAAGTAAGCTACACTGCCTGTCTATCCAGTAGCCAATTTTTTACTGCAGCTAGCCCAGGCAATCCTTTTGGGCTAGTAGCAGTGTCTGGTAGTCGGAGGTGTAGCCCAGCTGTAAAGTAAGCTTCACTGACTCTCTATCCAGTAGCCAATTTTTTACTGCAGCTAGCACAGGTAATCCTTTTGGGCTAGCAGCATTGTATGGTAGTCAGCGGTGTAGCCAAGCTGTAAAGTAAGCTACATCGCCTGTCTATCCAGTAGCCAATTTTTTACTGCAGCTAGCCCAGGCAATCCTTTTGGGCTAGTAGCAGTGTCTGGTAGTCAGTGGTGTAGCCCAGTTGTGAACCAAGCTACACCACCTGTCTATTTCATACTAATTTTTAACTGCAGGTAGCCCAGGTAATAGTTTGGGCCTAGTAGCAGTGTCTGTTAGTCAGTGGTGTAGCCCAGCTGTAAAGTAAGCTACACTGCCTGTCTATCCAGTAGCCAATTTTTTACTGCAGCTAGCCCAGGCAATCCTTTTGGGCTAGTAGCAGTGTCTGGTAGTCGGAGGTGTAGCCCAGCTGTAAAGTAAGCTTCACTGACTCTCTATCCAATAGCAATTTTTTTACTGCAACTAGTGTGGCGCCCCTCAACGAGTGCGTCACAGGAGGGTCCTGCACCCCTGACTGAAGGTGTAGTATTTTCTGTCTCAGTGATGAACAAGTTAATCCCAATGCTCCATACACCACATGCAACATCTAGAGGCAGAGGACCAATCAGGTCCTGGTGGGAGGAGAGTGAGATGTGTAGCAGTGGGGAAGGAGTAGAAAGAGTTAGAAAGTGGGAAAGACAAGATCAAGAATAGATGTCGTGACGGTACAGCTAACAGAGAGGGCACCGAGAAGCGGTGACCCAGAAGCGAAGGGGGCCAAGTAACCGAGTAACGAGTAAAAAGACGACCCGATCCAAGTCCATCCCGGACTACCAGCTCCTCTACAGAACCGGGGTGATAGACAGCTTCATAGGAGCGCATCACAAAAACCACCATCCCTGCCGCTGTACCGGGAAGGGGTACCCACCACTGAGGTCCAGGGACCCAACGGGAGCCGTCCAGCCAACTGCCTGGGTGCCCAATAGAAGTTCCTCTGTATCCTGACCTGATGCATGAAGGCAGCGAAGAGTAACAAGGGACAGTTAGTTAAAGAGAGACACTGTGGAGCCTTGGAGGGACACTGTTCATCACAGGGACCACCCGGTCCGTTACCTGGAAGTGAAACCCTTATCCCGTGTACCGTGTATAACTTCAGTAAAGACCCGTGCAGAGGAGCTTCGCGTCCGAGCTTTCTTTCAGAACTGTTATTAACTAATTCATCTGCAGAATCGACTGAGCTGCCGTATTCCATCACTTCAGCTCCCGACCCCGGGGACTCCCGCTCGTCCTGTAGGGAGCGGATCCATCTTGCTGCAGCCTATCCCCCGGAGGTCCAAAGCAGCGCCGGTGCCATCACCGGACCCCTACAGGTGGCGTCACGAAATAACAAACTTTATTCCTATTAACTTTATTTTATTCTTCATTGACCACCGGGCCTCCACAGCCTCAGGCACAGAACCGTGACCACAGCTCGTGCCTGAGACTTGAGAACCCGGCTTACGGCGAGTGAATTTGGCGTCTACGAACAGGATTCGAACAGACCCGTTTCCAACGGGTACCGTGTGCTTTACAGAACTTTTACCGGCCAAAAAGAACTTTGCGCGCCATTTCTACTGGATTAAAATAGCGGGGCCCGCCATGTGAGAGACAATGTGCTGGCCCAGAGGCTCGCCTCCGCCTCTCGTCGTGGGAGGGCCATGGCAGAGGCGCCAAAACACTTGCCCGCCCCGATTGCTGGGAAACAACCAAGGGGGCGGGCCAGAGATCTTAGCCCACCCATGGACTATAAAACAAAAAGAAGAGGGTGTGGCTGTGTCTTTGCAGCAAGCCTTGCTACGGCAACCTGTACTAGCCGCGACGGGTGTGGTTCCTGAAAGCAGTGACATGGTGACCATGAGGCTCAGAGAATTAATGCGAGAGGTGGAGGAAGAGGCCCGAGCTGCCCTTGGCAGTCCTGGACCGGGTCCCGTCCTCACTAGCGATGGGGACCCCATGTTCTGGGAGACTGCATTGCGAGATCTACGGGTGCAATTGATAGAGAGCACCGAGTGGACGATAAGACGCTGGAGCGCCAGCCTGGCAAACCAGCTGCACCATGCGGTGAAAGCAAGACCAGTAACTCGCCCCACTCCAGAACCGGAGACAAGGCTAGAGCAGAATGAGGCCTACCCGGTTACCGGAGAAGACCTGCCACAGTCAACGGGTGCGGTAGAGGCAGAAGAGGAAGAAGCGGGCAGCCTTGAAGCCCCGCAGGAGGAGACCGATGGAGAAAGTGAACAGGAGAGTGCATCAGAAGAAGGAGAAGACCCCGCGGCCGCGGTGCCCAACCAGCCAGGTGACCCCAATCAAGAAGAATTGGCCCAGTCTGCCGAAGAACTGGATGTAGTGGTCGAGGCCATAGAAGGAGAAGATGACCCGGTTCCAGAAGAAGAAGAGCCAGAGCAAACCAGTTCCGAGGAGGAGGGAAAGTTGGAGATTCCCGCCAAGCAGCCGCCAGCAACTCGAGCAGCGACAACTGTGCCCCGGTCCAGAGTTATCTGCAAACCCAGGCCCTTAACACCACCGCCAATCAGAGAAATTATGTCCAGACCGTTCACCGGGTCGACGATGCTGAGCGACAGCGACACAGAGCCGAGTGGTGGGCCCGGGAGCAGGAGAACTTGCAAGCGAGAGCCAAGGCCCGCCGCCAACCACCTATGGCTACAGACCAACGGAAGATAGGTACGGTCACAACTTTCAACTTAGAGAACGGGTGGGGTTTTGCCCGGGAGGAGGGGTTGTACGAGGAGGTATTCATCTCCCGCCGGGACGTTGAGTCCCACCTGCCCAAAGGACACCCCAACCGAGATCTATACCGGGGGAAGAGTATATCGTATGATTGACACGCCGGTCCCCGAGGGTGGTAAGCCCTCCGGGTCCGCAAATGCGAACCTTGATGGAAAAAGTAACTTTTCCTGTATCTTGTGTTTTGTTGAAAAAGGACTCATGAGAACTTTTGTGAGGACATTTAAGTTTATCAGTATGAAGAATAATAAGTAATGCAGCCCGGCGGTGACCCTGACATTGCCAAAGGACAGTGAGACTAACCACCGAGTCCGCACAAGTTAAACCGGTTCCGTAAAGTAGTTAATGTAACGTTTAAAGATAATGTGCCTCCCGGACGAGAAGGAAAGTAAAGCGTAAATGTTATTAATAAAAATGTTTATTTTTGGTATTTGCAAACATAAAAATGTTTTCTCTGTACTTGTTGGGTTTTGTGACTCTTGGGGAAAAGTGTAATTCCCCAAGGGGGAGTGTGGCGCCCCGCAACGAGTGCTTCACAGGAGGGTACTGCACCCCTGACTGAAGGTGTAGTATTCTCCGTCTCAGTGATGAACACGTTAATCCCAAGGCTCCATACACCACATGCAACATCTAGGGAGATTAGCCACAGTGCCATGGGCTTTAAACGTCTTGATGACACTGCGCGCAGCAGACACAGGAGCATTCAGTTCTTTGGAGATGGACTTGTAGCCTTGAGATTGCTCAAGCTTCCTCACAATTTGGTTTCTCAAGTCCTCAGACAGTTTTTTGGTCTTCTTTCTTTTCTCTATTCTCAATGTGGTACACACAAGGACACAGGACAGAGGTTGAGTCAACAATACCAAAGAATTTGTGATTGCAATCATTTTCAGGAAGAAACTGAGTATTATCTGACAGAATTGCAGGTGTGTCAATACTTTTGGCCAACACTGTATAAACCTTGATTAACTACATTACTGGACTCATTACTAAACTTACACCAGAACTAGTCTTATTGCTAATTGGGATTGAAAAACTCCCTTAGGGTACCGTTTGGCCAACACTGTAAGTTCTTTCTTCTCCCAGCTAAAAACACTTTAAGGCACATTCAATACTCCACATTAATGTCAGAATAATGAAATTTGTATTTTCAGAATTCACACAACATAGCGAATGCAAAACACCATTTTGCTTTGCTGAGTGATTGTCGGATTCATACCAAAATAATTTCTACCCATTGGAATACCGCAGATATGATGTGTTTCCTCTCTAAGGCTAGGGTCACACATGCGTTTTAGGAGACCTGCGTTTTTAAAAAAGCATGTAAAAATGCACCCATAGGCCCCCATGTTAAAAAACGCATGCCCTAAGAGCAAAAATGCATGTCTTAATAGCAAAAACGCATGTCTAAAGTGTCATGCGTTTTTGGCATGAGTTTTTGCACTTATGTGAGTAGCTGCCTTCAAAAACGCATGCAAAAACGCATGGTACATTAGTACCATTTAGTACCATCCAAAAACGCATGCGTTTCCCATAGGGGCTCATGTTAAAAAACGCATGCGTTTTCCATAGGGGCCCATGTTAAAAAACGCATGCATTTTCTAAAAAACGCATGCGTTTTTAAAACAGCACCAAAAAATAGTTCATGGACTTTTTTTGGGTGCTGATTTAAAAACGCATGCAAAAACGCAGAGTGCCATCAGACACCTTAAAAAACGCATGCAGAAATGGAAAAAAGCATGCAGAAACGCATGTTTTTTTTTTAAGGCACTAAAAAAACTCATGCCAAGTGTGACCCTAGCCTAACAAAAGATTAAATCATGAGCGGGAAAATTACACTAATATCTTTTGCCTGTGAGCACTATGGCCAGAGATATGAGGAAAAATGAGATATCAATAACTTTTGCAGAGATGGGCACCTCCCAGGGACAGCCCATATATGAGGTCAGAAGAATGGGAGTTTTTAATTTTATGGCTTGTTCATAAAACCAGAACGACTATTTTGCAGGGTATTCAAACCCATTTGAAGGACACTGTAATGGTCCCTTTACACGCAGCTACAGGTAACAGGTTTTCCACAGGTAACTTACTGGCTGCAGTGAAATCATGGAGACATAGTTCCATTTGTACACAGCAACAAGATAGAACCATGTCTCCATGATTTCACTGCAGCCAGTAAGTTACCTGTGGAAAACCTGTTACCTGTAGCTGCGTGTAAAGGGGCCATAAGACCTATAGGTTATGAGGCTGAATCATTTTCATTTACCGTATTTTTCGCTTTTTAAGACGCACTTTTGTTCCCCCCAAACTTTGGGGGGGAACGGGGGTGCGTCTTAAAAAGCGCATGTAAAAAAAAAAAAATATTAAACATTAAATATTACCATTATAAGGGGGTTTGTGGGGTGCAGCTGGCCAGTGGAGGTGCCGGAGGCAGGTTCCGGTGGGTGGGGGGCACCGCTGCAGGACCGGAGCAGCGGAGATGTACCGGCGGCAGCAAGCGGTGGGCGCCGCCATGTTTGTTGTGGTAGCCGGCCGGTAGAGGTAGAGGCTTCAAAATGGCCGCGGGTCTCCATTATGGCCGCGGCCATTTTGTTGAAGCCTCTACCGCTGGCTGCAATGTTAATGAATGCAGCCAGCCACAAAAACATGGCGGCGCCCACCGCTTACTGCTGCCGGTACATCTCTGCTTGCTCTGGTCCTGCAGCTGTGTCCCCCACGAGAACCTCCCTCCGGCACCCCCGCTGAGCAGCTGTACCCCCCTCGGTGAGCCATGGGGGTCTGGGGGGGAAGATGGCCATATAGGGTTGGGGATGGGGGGTATATATACAGGATAGGGGGCACATACACAGGATGGGGGGCACATACACAGGATGGGGGGGCACATACACAGGATGGGGGGCACATACACAGGATGAGGGGCACATACAAAGGATGAGGGGCACATACACAGGATGGGGGCATATACACAGGATGGGGGGGCACATACACAGGATGGGGGCATATACACAGGATGAGGGGCACATACACAGGATGAGGGGCACATACACAGGATGGGGGGCACATACACAGGATGGGGGGCACATACACAGGATGAGGGGCACATACACAGGATGGGGGGGCACATACACAGGATGGGGGCATATACACAGGATGGGGGGGCACATACACAGGATGGGGGCATATACACAGGATGGGGGGCACATACACAGGATGAGGGGCACATACACAGGATGGGGGGGCACATACACAGGATGGGGGCATATACACAGGATGGGGGGGCACATACACAGGATGGGGGCATATACACAGGATGGGGGGCATATACACAGGATGAGGGGCATATACACAGGATGGGGGGCATATAAACAGGATGGGGACATATACACAGGTTGGGGGCATATATACAGAATGAGGGGCATATATACAGAATGGGGGGCATATATACCAGGATGAGCAATATACATACCAGGATGGGGACATGTATACGAGGATGAGAGACATATATGCCAGGATGAGGGATATATATACCAGAATTGGGGGGTTTATGTACCAGGATTAGGGACATATATACTGATTGTAAGACGGACACTGGCATTATAAGACGGACCCCATTTAACATTAAAAACTATTTTTTTTCTCATTTCCTTCACTAAATTTGGGGGTGCGTCTTATAATCCGGTGCGTCTTATAAAGCGAAAAATACGGTAACTTTCTATGTTGTACTGTAATTTTGTCCCCTTTGTAAAATATTGTAAATTTTTGTAAACACTGCCTATTCCTTCTGATTGCATCTTTAAAATTGAATAGCTTTGTTCTTTTTGCGGCAAGACAAAAACCACGACCCCGCGTAAGCCTCACGTTAGCAAAACGGGTGTCCAATCAGCCTGATAAACGATTGGTGGTGGCAGCGTATTTTGCAGTTATTTGCTATTGTGGTCTTGTTAGTGACAGGACCAAAGTACTGTATATATATATGTATTCCTAGCTTGAACCAGTGATATACATACATTCCTGGTGATGAGCTAGCGATGAGCGAGTACCGTAATATCCGTAATCGCTATACTCATTACGAGTAGTTTGTAATAATGGCGTATTCATTCCGAATAGCAAGTACAATGGGAAATGCAAGTAATTTTCTACTGGACCCTACAAAGGGGTCTGGGGGCCTGAGGAAAAGTCTAAAATGGATGGGAAAGTGATGAAACAGAATGGGAAGAGCCTGGAGAATATGTCTGCATGCATTTCTGACTCACATATGGTTTGTGGGAATAACTTTGTCGCAGGATTATGACACTGTTACAGATACACAAGAACAGCTACCAAACCTAACCTAAATCACATTTAACAGGCCAAAAAGATTCAGAAACAGTTTTTCCTGCATAATCACTTTTATACCAGGCTAAATAAACAAGAGAAACAAAAAATATCGCTTTTAGCGTATGTTCTCACGTACTTTGGTGGCTTTTTTCACCTTTTTACAATTGGGAGGGCCCTGACTTATACATTTTTTAGGTCCCTCTGCCATACATCATTTTTAGTTAGCTGTTCCAGAGCACTTTACAAGGCCAGCTAGAATGTACAAGTATGCATGTTGAACTATGACCTCAGAGGCCTCAGGTGCTTCTGTAACATATGTTTTAGAGGGATCGCTCTTATTTAGACATTTGGGCGGTCCCTCTCTCATTGATAGTGTGATAGTGGAATACATATTTCATAGCAGCTTACAATGTGCCTATTGTAGCGTTAGGCTTCACCCTCCTCCTCCACCGCCATGTGACTCTGCAGCCCTACATTCAATGTTCAGAGGGCCTGCAGTAGGCAGGAACATGAGTTTGCTGAGGGCCCAGAGATGGCCCTGTAATGTACGTTTTGGAGGGTCCGCTCTTACTTACACATTTGGGCAGTCCCTCCCTTAATTATACTGTGATAGTGGAATACATATTCCATAGCAGTTTACAATGTGCCCATTGTAGCGTTGGGCTTCACCCTCCTCCTCCTCCACGACCTCTGACATTTTGCGGCCCTAAATTCAAATGTTCATAGGGCCTGCAGTAGGCAGGAAACATGAGAGCCCTCATATGGCTCTGTAATGTACGTTTGGAAGTGCCCTTCTCTAGAAGTTTTGGAGGTTCCTCTTGTGTACATTTGACAGTGCTCTCACATATTCATATTGTAGAGCCCTCACTGTTTTTTAACTCATTAAAGAGCATAGACTACATGGAAAAGGAGCAAGAGACATGGAGTGATAAAAGGTAGCAGTGAGTGCGGCCTGTGATCCTCAGGTTTGGCTGAACTCTGTGAGCCAGAAAAATAAAGCTGCACTAGTCAACACGATGATGAGCTCAAATATATCTCTTCGCAAGTCAATGGACAAAAGATATATGGTGCCCCCCCTCCAGGATGAGTTGGAAAATCTTCTCCAAATAACTCAGAGATTGTGATTGACAATATTCCCCAGATTATACAGTAAGAGAAGACTTCTTTATACTCTACTACTTTGTCCACTGCAGAATGTTGATCATATTTCCAAACATGACTCCTGGGGGCTGTGTCATAGGTGCAGAAAGATACCATGACAAGGGCCTCCCTTGACAAACATTATCTACGAAGAACTATTGTAGTAGTTGTGGTCCACAATTCAAGTTTTCAGAGGGCCATCATTCGGGCATGAACAGTCAATGTAAATTTTGATTGAATAGCTATCCCCTATCTCAGTCACAATGTGGCATACCCCAGAAATGTTTTTCTGACAAATAGGGTGACTGACAGTAGATTTCGATTGGCGTATAAGGAGAGCTCGGGCTAAGTATTCAGCTTGGACACCCAATAATTAAAGGGAACTGAAGCGTGAGAAAGGATGCACATCTGGTCATGACCATGTTCTGCAACTTTTCCCTCCTTATAAATCCAGGGAATAGTGCTTCCACAATCCGCTCTGCTGTTGAGGAAATGAGGATCACACAAGGTCTTGATGCAATGGTGTTTATTCCCAACACATCTCAGGGCCATCCCAGCTCCTTCATTAGGGGTACCACTGGAGCTGGTACTGCCCCGAAACGCGTTGGAAATTAACACCATTACATCAAGAACTTATGTGATCCTTATTTCCTCAACAGCAGCACGGATCGGAGAAGCACTATTCTTTGGATTTCTGTATATACACCACTTTGCACGTGGGAGTGCTGATCCAGCAGCAGGTGTACAAGCACATACACCAGTTGTGGGTTTACACAACTGGCTCAGGTGAGCACATGCAATCATAGGGTATTATTCATCCATTAAATGATAAGACCCATTGCACTCTGTTTGTCTCTCACTTTTAGATATTTGACTTCTCCCTCCTTGGCAGGCATTGTTACAGGCACAGATAGCCCTTGCTGTTGTGCTGGTTTATTGAAAATTTACATATTTGTGCACATTTTTCCCCCACCTCTGTTGGAACTGGTGTTCATGTAACTCGCCACTGGCAGGGACCGTGGGGTACATAGAACCGGGCCCTCTCATCGTCTGGGGCTGCGGGATGTCACGGTGGTGTGACCCGGTCCGTGATCCCCTCGTCAGGGCGATCAGTAAAAGGGGATTGGAAAGATGGATTAAAATAAAATAAAACAAAAATCAAAGAGTGTCGTGATGCCACCTGTGAAATGCGGCTGGGATAGCTGCTGCAGTCGGGACCTCTGGGGATGATGGGAGTAGCAGCAAGGGTGGTTTTAGCTCTCCACGGGAAGAGCGGGTCCCCAGGGCAACCGAATAGTCTGTTGTAAGGCAGGGCTCGTCGGGGATGTAGTGTTCACGATACAGTCAGGCATTCTCCTTCTGCCGGTTCACAAAATCAGTCTATCTCCTTGCAGGCACAGTAATCACAGTCTCATACAGCATAGAGCTTTAACTGGCTTTACTCTCTTTCTCAGCAGATGGTTAGTTTACAGACAGTATAGTTGCGGATCCGGTGTGGTCTAAGCAGCCGGGATGGCTCATCATAATCACCCCTTTTCGTGTTTCTTTCATTGGCCTTTTCGGTCAGTCTGCACACTAGCTACGGTTCAGTGGCCATGGGCTTTCAGTGGGTGACATGCCAGGTCCCCTAGTCTTAATACGGCAGCCTTCCTTTTGCTGTGTCGGAAATTGGGTCATGGGACATAAAGACCGCGCACCCCTCCGGAATTTGTGGTTGGAGCATAGAGCTTCCTGGCCACTTCAGCAGAGTCAACACTCTCGTTCCAGTCCAGTCCCTCTGTTTCCACGCTGATTTGAGTACACCTGGGACTCCTTCCTTCTCTCACCACTGTCTACAGTCCGTTACTGGAAAACCTCAAGGTGACACAGGCTGCCGGGTCCGTGTCCTGTCAGTCCTGTATGATAATGTTCTCGCCTCTCCTCCTGACTGAAATTGACTCTCTGGTGTCTCTTGGCTGACTGGCTTTTTTGAACTTGGTGTTGTCTTCTTTTGTTGCCTCCCCTAAGTGGGTCCTGTCCTAAATTCTCCACCCTCCACTTGTCTCCTCCTGCCATCCTGTTGCTGGGCATAGAGTCCCTAGTCTTGGTATTGGAGTGTGTTGGGTGTTTGTTTGGAGTGACTGAATTTACCAGTTCCAGCTGCTGCGCCATCTAGTGGCGACCAATCCACAGGGGCGCCACACATGTCTCTCCCCATTATCTCTTGGTGTTGAAAAGAGCTGGTACGTCTGCCACCAGAATTGTCTGAGGGTGATGTTTTTAGCAACTGATCTACAACGACGGTCTTGAAGGATTTGATTGTAAAACTGTTTGTTGACTCCAACGGAGAGAAGGAAATTTCTCCTTGTACCGTGCATCCAGGTAGCCATCCAGTATTGGTTGTAGGCTACAATGTGTATCATGCGGGGGTCTTGCCACAGACAGTTACACATGAACTGTGCCATTTGGGCCAAGCTGGCAAAAGGCAAATCTTTGGTGTCCCCAACAGTAGGACCATTACCCATCCTCCCCTCATGCTGACTCTCCATCTCCTCCTCTCCAGTCCATCCAGGCTGGACAGACATGAAGCTTGGGTTGGGAGTCCCCTCAGTAACACAGAAAAACTAGTCCTCTCCCTCCTCATCCTCCTCATCTTCCTCCTCATCACCCAATGTTTCCTCTGAACATTGGCTGGGCTGGGTATTATCACCCATTGAGAAATTTGTCTCCATATCAACATGCTAGCCACACAAAGCTTCTGCTTTGAGATTATGCAGTGATTGTTTCAAGAGACACAATGTTGCGCCCAGGCTTTGGGGTACTCGGGTGTCAGGCTGCAAAGGGTTAACGTTTCTGCTGTCACGGGGAGTGGTTTCCGCGCCTGACCCCATGTCCTGGGCCTATCTTCCAAAAAGGGGTGATATTTACAGGGGATTACATACAAAGTTTGTCGTCGTGATGCCACCTGTAGTTTCTGGTGATGTTTCACCAGCGCCGCCACACTCCGCCGGAGGTAGTTGGTAATGCGGCTAGTGTGGTAAAGTCCTCCACAGGTAGGACTGGTACCTCCGGGGCAGCGTTCCTGTAGAGGAACAAAGTCATTCACAAGGAAATGCAGCAGAGTCGAGTTCACTTCTCTCCGGGTACTTTACTGGAAACTTGTAGCATTTTAAGTTGCAGTTTACAGTTCAGCATAAGTTGTTATAACAGGTAGCTAACGGGTGGCTGAAAGTGGATCCCAGGTGATATGATGGAACCCCTGGTGTGTGCCTTCTTTCCCGTCTGTACCTTCCTGCTTCCCAGTGGTTGTGTGAAGCTTGGTGACTTAAAGCCCACCTGACCTCCGTCCTTCTCTCACCCTTGTCGCCGTCGGGTAACCCTCTGCTGGCTGGCCGCCTGCTCCTTCAGCGGTGCCTGGTTCCCTCTTTTAGTCTGCTTGGGTGCCCGGGAGAATTGTATACTCCGGGACTCCGGATTCTCTGTGGTTCTATAGTACCCCACAGGTGCGGGCTCCGGTGCCCGGTAAACAATTTGGGATAAACTTTCTCAAGTTCCTTTTTTCCTTAGTCTGTCTGTGCCTGGAAAAGCTTTCCTTCATTAGCCCTCTCCTCCTTTTCCATCTCTCCTGGTCCCTCAGCCAAGAGACCCTCTCCTCTCTACTCCATCTCTCCTTCCTCAGAGGCAAAAGACCTCTTTGTTCCCCCTAGAGGTGGTTTTGTTCCCTCTCGGGTACCCTTCAACCATGTAATCTAGTGTGGGAGTGCTGGTTATGGGTTCCACCAACCATCCTAGAATCCGCTTGCAGCTGGAGTATCTGCACCTCTTTTACGGGTGCAGTACCCCTCTGTGATGCCTGCATGGCGGGGCGCCACAACAGCAGCAGGATAGTTACACTGATAATAGCCTCAGCCTCATCACCACTCACGAGGTTGGTGCAGTAGTCAAAGTTCTCAAGATCCTCACAAATGTCAGCAATCCACACCCACTCAGCAGTTATGTGTGGTGGCTGACTCTCAATCTGATGGGCCTGTTGAAGCTGGTATTTTGCTACTGCCCTTTGCAGCTCACTAATCCTCACCAACATATGATAGCAGGGCCGGCTCCAGGTTTTTGTGGGCCCCGGGCGAAACAGTATCAGTGGGCCCCTTTAGCACAAACCATGATACATTAATATAATATAGAAGCTGCAGGCTGTGTATACAGTTAGGGCCAGAAATATTTGGACAGTGACACAAGTTTTGTTATTTTAGCTGTTTACAAAAACATGTTCAGAAATGCAATTATACATATAATATGGGCTGAAAGTGCACACTCCCAGCTGCAATATAGAGTTTCCACATCCAAATCGGAGAAAGGGTTTAGGAATCATAGCTCTGTAATGCATAGCCTCCTCTTTTTCAAGGGACCAAAAGTAATTGGACAATGGACTCTAAGGGCTGCAATTAACTCTGAAGGCGTCTCCCTCGTTAACCTGTAATCAATGAAGTAGTTAAATGGTCAGGGGTGGATTCCAGGTGTGTGGTTTTGCATTTGGAAGCTGTTGCTGTGACCAGACAACATGCGGTCAAAGGAACTCTCAATTGAGGTGAAGCAGAACATCCTGAGGCTGAAAAAAAAAGAAAAAATCCATCAGAGAGATAGCAGACATGCTTGGAGTAGCAAAATCAACAGTTCGGTACATTCTGAGAAAAAAGGAATTGACTGGTGAGCTTGGGAACTCTAAAAGGCCTGGGCGTCCACGGATGACAACAGTGGTGGATGATCGCCGCATACTTTATTTGGTGAAGAAGAACCCGTTCACAACATCAACTGAAGTCCAGAACACTCTCAGTGAAGTAGGTGTATCTGTCTCTAAGTCAACAGTAAAGAGAAGACTCCATGACAGTAAATACAAAGGGTTCACATCTAGATGCAAACCATTCATCAATTCCAAAAATAGACAGGCCAGAGTTAAATTTGCTGAAAAACACCTCAAGAAGCCAGCTCAGTTCTGGAAAAGTATTCTATGGACAGATGAGACAAAGATCAACCTGTACCAGAATGATGGGAAGAAAAAAGTTTGGAGAAGAAAGGGAACGGCACATGATCCAAGGCACACCACATCCTCTGTAAAACATGGTGGAGGCAACGTGATGGCATGGGCATGCATGGCTTTCAATGGCACTGGGTCACTTGTGTTTATTGATGACATAACAGCAGACAAGAGTAGCCAGGTGAATTCTGAAGTGTACCGGGATATACTTTCAGCCCAGATTCAGCCAAATGCTGCAAAGTTGATTGGACGGCGCTTCATAGTACAGATGGACAATGACCCCAGGCATTCAGCCAAAGCTACCCAGGAGTTCATGAGTGCAAAAAAGTGGAACATTCTGCAATGGCCAAGTCAATCACCAGATCTTAACCCAATTGAGCATGCATTTCACTTGCTCAAATCCAGACTTAAGACGGAAAGACCCACAAACAAGCAAGACCTGAAGGCTGCGGCTGTAAAGGCCTGGCAAAGCATTAAGAAGGAGGAAACCCAGCGTTTGGTGATGTCCATGGGTTCCAGACTTAAGGCAGTGATTGCCTCCAAAGGATTCGCAACAAAATATTGAAAATAAAAATATTTTGTTTGGGTTATGTTTATTTGTCCAATTACTTTTGACCTCCTAAAATGTGGAGTGTTTGTAAAGAAATGTGTACAATTCCTACATTTTCTATCAGATATTTTTGTTCAACCCTTCAAATTAAACGTTACAATCTGCACTTGAATTCTGTTGTAGAGGTTTCATTTCAAATCCAATGTGGTGGCATGCAGAGCCCAACTCGCGAAAATTGTGTCACTGTCCAAATATTTCTGGCCCTAACTGTATATAATATAGAGGCTTGTGTGTGGGCTCTATATATAATATAGAGGCTGTTCAGGGCTGTATATATAATATGGAGACTGCCGGGCTGTATATATAATATAGAGACTGCAGGTTGTATATATTATTTGGAGGCTGTGCTGGCCTGTATATAGTATTTGGAGGCTGTGCCAGGCTGTATATATTATTTGGAAGCTGTGGCAGCCCAGCAGCAGCCTCCAAATAATATATACAGCCTAGCACAGCCTCCATATTATATATACAGCACAGCCTCCAAATAATATATATATACCCCATCGCAGCCTCCATATTATATATACAGCACAGCAGCAGCCTCCATATGCCCCAGCACAGTCTCCATATACATCAGCAAAGCCTCCATATACCTCTGCAGCAGCCTCCATGTACCACAGCAGCAGCCTCCATATACCCCAGCAGCAGCCTCTTTATGCCGCAATATACAGTCAGCACAGCCTCCATATACACCCAGGACAGCCGCTATATACCCCAGCACAGCCTCTATGGGGAGGGTAATTCTGCTCAGCTTCTGCTTTCTGATGATGGCATGCTCATTCAGTTTAAAATAGCTGCTGACAAGTTGCCCCATCTGTGGGTCTTTTCAAGAGGCATACATTAGTAAAAGTCAGTTTTTATTTCTATCAATGGGTTAGACCTCCTACCAGCCTTTTGGCCTGTAAAAAGTCAATGCATGATCTCCCATTGGGTTTTCCATTGAGTCTCCCATTGATCTTCCCATCCGGACAGTGGCCCATTCACCTGCTGCTTATCTTCTGCAGTCTGATGAGGGCATGCACATTCAGTATAGAATGGCTGCTGACAAGTGGCCAGGGCTGGCTTCAGCACCTGGCACACCCGGGCAAGTGCCGGGACCCCACATTGCCTGGGGGCCTCGCGCAGTCTGCCCCAGAACAGTGTCCCCTGCCCTGCTTCCTCCGATGGCTGTGGGCCCCTGGGAGCTGTGTATCTGCCCCGACAGGGGCCCCCGGCCCCGTGTGCGCTCCCCTCATTCTTTCCTTTCTAACCTGTGTGAGACTGCCGCTGATCACAGTGCCTGACTGTACTGAGCCGGGAGCAGAACTCTATGATCTCCTGCAGGAAGTGCAGTGCAGGAGGTGCAGGAAATCATAGAGTTCTGCTCCCAGCTCAGTACAGTCAGTCACTGTGATCAGCGGCAGTCTGCCACACAGGTTAGGAGGGAAAGTATGGGGAAGAATGCACAGGGGGCAGGGTTGGAGCTCTCCTATAACTGACGTAGCTGGTGATCTCTCGGTTCCAACTGATGGTTTCTCTTTGATCAAGACGGATGCTTCCTGATAAAAATGCTGATCCTTGACACCGCAGTGGTGCAACTGAAGTTCATGATGAGGTTATCCCTGTAGCATCTGATATAGCAGGTTCACAACCCTATGGAAGCGATCCTTTTTAATACACTTTAATGTTTAACTTTTTTTCACATTTTCAGACGTATCCATACGTCACAATTGCCCACTTCCTTTTATATCGTGGGTTTCACATGCCTGTAAATTTACATTCTCTGAAGGAATAGGCAGCTGACCCACGAAACACTTAAGAAATAAAGGTGTATCTCTTATCTACTTCAGTCCTGGACCTTGGTTTCTTGGATTGAATAAGACGGCAGCGCATTATATACCGTTCCTGTTTTTTTACCTGATCTCCAACCTTTGGGTGGAGTGCTGTAGTCGTGACCGTCAATAAGGTATTGTGACTGGCACAACCCTACCAGGCTAGTGCAACAATTACCTCACCATCAATATCCTCTAAATTGGTAAGACCCTATGTGACTTTCTCTTCTCTCCTTTAGTTTATCTTAATTCCGAGATAGGTGATATGTATCTTTGCAATACGTAGTTCTAGACCTAGTTTCATCCATTGTTCCACAGGCGTATTTTTCCCCAATTCTGAAGGTACCGTCACACCTGGAGATATCGCCGACGATTGCACAGGCAACGCTGAGGCATGGCCTGTCGCCAGCGACACCGCCAATGCGTCGTCTAATGTAAACGGGCGAGGGCGACACGTCTGAGTGGTAGCCTGGTTTCACATCAGAACTCTGAAACCAGGCGACCATTCTTGGGCGATGTGTGCTGATGGCCCTGTGTAACATCTCATGAGCGATGTCAAAGGCGACAGCACACATCGCCTACACCATTCTGGTAGGCGTTTCTGGGCGTATTTACTACCTCTGGCGGTCTGCGTTGATTGGTGGCAGCTTGAGCATTCTGATTGGTTGTATTGTTCCTCGGGCCATATTTGATGAAGTGTGCGTCCAAAGGTGTATTACCAAGGAGCATACATACTGTACAGTAGCGCATTGATGTCGCCTGTGTTTGTGGCTGTGTTCAAAAGGTAAGAGGTCGACCGATTGACAGCAATAAACGCTTATGGTACTGTCACACGTGTCGATGTCACCCGCGATGTCGTTCAGACGTCACAGATTATCCGTCGATTTTATGACGCATGAGTGACATCGTCGCGTGTGACATGTAGGTGCAACCAGCGATTTTTCGCTTGATCGCTGGTTGCAGGTTTACTAGCCTGCCCGAAAACCTGGCGATGATCGCTCAGTAGACCTTGTGCATCGCTGTGTGTGACATTAAACTCAGCGACGTATTTTCTACTATCGACGATCTGAAAATATTGATGATAGGCGGTCCAGGGTGTTTTCGTGGCCTCGCCTCTTTTGCATGATCACAGCTTTTTGACTACTATGTAATAAAGCCAACTCGCAATCTAGATGCACATAATAAATGTGTGCACACACACTTTCCAAAACTGACGTTCATACACCATTTTCTTTATTACAACATATACACAACCAGAGTTTGTATTGCATTGGCGGAAGCGCCAATGTGTAGAAATATTAACGCACTGGCATTGTCACCTATGCGTAGAAATATTACCGCATTAGCGAAAACACTTCTGCGTCGAAAAATTATGCGAAGCAGAAGCGTTTTGGCGCCACACATACGTGTGTCATGACGTCATGACGTTGCGGGCGGGATGGCTCTGTGCTGGGTTTTTACTTTCAAATTATGCTCATAGTGATGGCGGCGCCAAGACGTGCTGCACCCTGGGGAGATGGGAAGGTGAAACTGATGGTCTCCATCTTGCACCTCCAGGACTACTGGTGCAATACGCACCATGATCAGCCGGCCACCCATAAGCGCCGTTGCCTCCGAAAGGTGCAGGTTCTTCTGCGTCGGCGCTTGGGGGTGGAGAGGTCGCAGAAGCAGATCATGCGTAAAATCGCAGATCTGCGATATAAAACGCCAGGTCGGATTGAGGCAATCATGGCGGAGATCCAGCGAAAGCGTCGTGAGTAATCTGCCATCCATATGTAAAAATTAATACTGTATTCCAACTGAGGCCGAGAAGTTATATTAAAAATGGCTCCCCTGTTTGTCTCCGTGTGTGCCCCTGTGTGTGTGACCCTGTGTGTGTGCCCATGTGTGTGTGTGTCCCTGATACCATATTGGGGGATGATGAGGTTACTTTATTGGTGGCTACAAGGGGATGATAAAAGTAAGACACCCCCCGAAAATAAGACATGGCGCATCTTTAGGAGCAAAAATTATTATAAGACGCTGTCTTATTTTCGGGGAAACATGGTCGTCTGCACTGTACTGTTCGGCTGCCTTCACACCTGTGAAATGGTGCAGAACCACTCACAGGGAACAGCTCCTGGTGTGGAACTTCAGTGTAGGTGACATATAACTTCAATGAACACGGCATCTTCGGGGGCGGGTGCGGGCTGTCCACGGGCTCTGGTGCGGTGGCTCACTGGGTGATCAAGGGGTTAGGGCCAGCTTTTTGTTACCAGCTGTCCCTAAGGCCCAAATTACACATGGCCCCCATGAATTGAAATAAAATTATTTACATAAATACACAACACCTATGCTATGATATGGCAGGTCCTGCTCCCCCCGCCCGCTCCTAACTCAGGATCGGGTGGGGAGGCGGTGGGGAAGCCAGTAGAGAGCTTCTGCATTGTTTAAAAGCCGGCAACTTTTTCTGAATTGTATATGTGGTGTCCTTTCAACAATTGTGTGTTATGTTTAGGTCATCAGCAGCAAGCGGCGGCTTCTCCACCACTTTCACCAGCAGCACGACGTAGTCCGGAGGTTCCCCCCCATCTCCACCAGAGGAAGAGACGCCGCCGGAGCGACCTTCACCAGGCCCTGCCATTGCCTGGAGCCCAGGGTCCGCTATTGGGCAATTCTCCCCCCCCCCGAGGAATCGAGCCAGGGGGACGGATCATTAAATGGTAAGTGGCTTACATTTAAAGAATCATGTTTTCTTTGGGCAAAGTCAATTTGCAGACTCCACGAACGCTGTCTTGTGTACAAATTAAGTTTGTTTTTTTCTACCTTTATTGATTTCTGCAGCAGCGGAAGATGCATCAGGGAGCCCTTCAGAGACGAGCGGCCCCGTAAGTATATTCACATTATATACCATGATATATTTATATATTGATGTCCCTTAAATTGGTTACCCAGTGCCCAACTGTAATTTTTGTCTATACTTCATAGGTGTACCTACTCTCCTGGAGCTGCAGGACAAGATGTCCCACCTGGTCGTGAGGTGCAGGAGATGGCCGGGCTCCTTGACATGTATGTGAAGGCCCAGCGCCCTTAGGATTTTTTTTTTTCAGCTTTTTTTTGTTAAAAATACGTTTTTGTTCAGTTAAGTTATAACAGCAGCAAAAAAACAGGCAGAGCTTTTCTCCATCTTGGTCCAAGGTAGGGACTTCTCAGGACTGGTCAAAGTCAAGCGAAGGAGAAAAAGCAATCGCCAAGACTGGTGAATCGAGCGCACAAGATGAAGACTGGGAGATGGAATATGTAGGAAAATCTGAAGCCTCCAAGACCCCTGTCCAGAGCTCGACTTCTTCAACCAAAACCTGTGCTTCACCGCATACCATCAAACCGGTGGAAAATGATAACAAAGACCTGAGCAGAAAGGGGTTGACCACCAAACTCAATGAAGAGAAGGATAAAAGGGACTGCATCTTTATTAACCCCTGGACCATGGGCGAGGGGTTAATAAAGATGCAGTCCCTTTTTTAGGATTGTTTTATTGATTTTTCAGAAAAAAAATGACGTGGGCTTTGCCGTATTTCTGGAACCAGCCGGATCCAACAGGCAGCGACGGGCTGCCCCCAACCCCCAGGTGCCTATTTGTACCTGGCCGGACACAAGAATATAAGGGAGCCCTTTTTTTTTATTATTTCATGAATTTCATGAAATAATTTAAAAAAAATGCGTGGGGCTCCACGCAATTTCTATGTCTAGCCAGGTACAGCTAAGCAGCTGGGGGCTAGAATCCGCAGCGCAGGGAGGCCCAAGCTTTCTGGGCACCCCCCGCTGCAAATTGCAGCCCGCAGCTGCCCCAGAAGATGGCGCGTTCATTGAAGCGCCATCCTCTGGCGCTGAACCCCGCTCTTCCAGTGGCCCTGGTGGCGGTGGCTCACTGGGTAATAAAGAGGTTAGGGCCAGCTTTGTATTATCAGCTGGCCCTAAGCCCGAAATTTATGGCAGTCACGCCAATATTAGACATGACCGCCATGAATTTCTATTAAATTGTTTTAAAAAAAATACAACACAGAGAAAAATTTTTATTAGAAATAAAAAAAAAAGCCATTAGGGACTCCATCTTTAATTAAAAAAATCCTCTTCCGTCCGACGTAGTCCAAAACGCGATGTCCTCTCTGCTACATCCCTGTGCATAGATATAGATGTCTATGCACAGGGAGTGAGCAGACTGAGAACAATCTCAGCTCTGCTACATCATTTCTGTGCACAGACATTCATGTCTGTACACAGGGAGAGCAGGCGGGCTCTAGGACCCTGGAGCTGCGGCAGCCCGCAGGACCCGAGCCCGGCACAGAGCAGACAGCCGGACTCGTTACTGTGCGAGTTTCCCTGCGATTACTTGCACAGTAACGAGTCCAATGCAAGTCAATGGCAATCCTAGTTTTGTCAGAGTCTCTGACAAAACTAGGATTGCCATTGATTTGCATTGGACTCGTTACTGTGCGTGTAATCGCTGGTAAACTCGCAGAGTACCGAGTCCTGCGAGTCCCTTACTACTCGCCGAGTAACGAGTCCTAGCGAGTAGACTCGCCCATCTCTAGTGGATATGTCACATTGGGAATCAGATCTTATGTCCCACAAGATGCAGCAGAGCCATCAGTGCCACCGTCAGTGCTCTACCTCCAGGCCGAGAACAGGAGGCTGGCACGGGAAGTGAGACGGCAAGGGGAACTGATAGTTAATTTGTTAATGCTGTTTAGGGTCCAAACAAGATGACCCTGGAGTTGTAACTGGGTTTATTTTATCAAATATATATATAGATATAGATATATCAAAAAATAATATAAAAAAATATCAAATGTATACCAAACATTTCATTTTTATGAGGTTTCACATAGCGATGTCCAAGGTATCACGACAATTGGCCGTATTGCTGATACATACATGAACAATAATGTCTTGTCGTGAGTGCTTCCAAGGGCTCCTCCATATAAAGCAACCATACACACAAGTGTGTCAATCAAAACTATTTTATTAGAATTCACATAACGTAAAAAAAATAAATATTTCAAAGTGTATACTAATACAACATGAGTAAAAGTGCAGACTTCAAAGTGTATACTAACATACAACATGAGTAAAAAGTGCAGACTTCAAAGTGTATATTAACATACAACATGAGTAAAAAGTGCAGAATTATTAAGATGAGTCAAGAAATTTCACTTCGAACGTGTGTAAACACTGGTGAAATCGCAGTCCACCTTCACAAAAACAGCAAACCATGTAAAAAAAAATAAGGAGTCTGTATCAGCCACTAGATTGATGTGTACTGGGGCCCATCAGGCATGAAATGCCCAGCATAGTGTTCCAATGCTTCCTGCCCCATATTACCTATAGCATGAATGTTTGAACCATGCAGAGGGAAAGGTGGTGGCATCCCATGGTGATGAACTTGTGGATTCATCTGCGACAAAAAGTTTGTAGGCTGAGGGTATTGGGAGACAGGTCTTTGTGCAATAGGCGAATGCACCACGGATGGGGATAGGATGTGCAATAGGCGCAGGCACCAAGGATGGGATAGGATGTCGTCCATCAATTATGTCATCCAAAAGTTGGAGAACTGCCCTGTCCGCATAGCGTTGTTGTTCATGCCAATCTGTTGTTAACCATCCCACCGAGTCCAAACTTTGGCTCCCTATCTTGGCGCAGTAGAAACTCATTTGTCACTGCCAGCATGTCAGCGGCGTGAGAGTCTTGTTCTTGTTCTTGCGCTTTTCTTTTATTACGGGTACGCTTTAGTCGAGCCGGTGTTCCTGCGTCCTCTGTAGACTCCTCCAATACAGAGTTGTCCACAAGCAATTCGTCATTGCTAGCCAACGACGACGAGAAAGCACTTGATCCCTCTAGAGGGTCCTGTTGAGAACAAAATACATAAATAAATGCTCTAGGACCACAAACAGATATCAGCTTATAAATGAAGAAACAGTATAGGCTTAAAAAAGACAGGTCATAGGGCAGGGTCACATTTGCGTCTGGGATTGCAGATTCTGCAGCGGTTGCCCTGCCTGTGGTAAAAATCATGTAGGCAACGGTTTTCTGTCAGCTTTTAACAGCCGTCACCGCTTTTTGACCCTGCCCATACAGTAGAGTGAGGTATCTATAATATAAAACCCGAAGGACACTTCCCTAAAACCTGAAGGTTGCTTCCATGATGGCCTCCGGACCATGGAGGTGACGTCACCAGTGCGGGGTAGACGGGCGGCTACAGGGACCGGCGGAGGAACGTTCCGCTCTCGGAAGTTCCGTCTGCCCTCCAGCCTCTCCCCCAGCTCGCCCCCAGCCTCCCTCAGCCCTCCCCAGCCTCTGCCCTCCAGCCTCTCCCTTCAGCCTCTCCCCTCCAGCCTCTGCCCTCCAGCCTCCCTGCCTCTGCCCTCCAGCCTCTCCCCTCCAGCCTCTGCCCTCCAGCCTCTGCCCTCCAGCCTCTGCCCTCCAGCCTCTGCCCTTCCCAGCCTCTCCTCTCCAGCCTCTCCCCTCAGCCTCTCCCCTCCAGCCTCTGCCCTCGCCTCCTCTCCCACCCCTCTCCTCCCCCTCCAGCCTCTGCCCTCCAGCCTCTCCGCTCCAGCCTCTGCCCTCCACTCCAACTTCTCCCCTCCAGCCTCTGCCCTCCAGCCTCTGCCCTCCAGCCTCTCCCCTACAGCCTCTGCCCTCCAGCCTCTGCCCTCCAGCCTCTGCCCTCCAGCCTCTTCCCAGCCTCTCCAGCCTCTCCAGTCTCCGCTCTCCCCACCCCTCCTCACCCCTCCATGACCTCTAAGGGAGACCCAGATGTCTCACACTGGGCCCTACATTATGCTGCAAAATTTGTTGGTAGTCTTCAGACTTCATAATGCCATGCACACAGTAAAGCAGTCCAGTGCCAGAGGCAGCAAAGCAACCCCAAAACATCAGGGAACCTCCGCCATGTTTGACTGTAGGGACCGTGTCCTTTTCTTTGAATGCCTCTTTTTTTCTCCTGTAAACTCTATGTTGATACCTTTGCCCAAAAAGAGAGAACATTCTTCCAAAACGTTTTAGGCTTTCTCAGGTAAGTTTTGGCAAACTCCAGCCTGGCTTTTTTATGTCTCGGGGTAAGAAGTGGGGTCTTCCTGGGTCTCCTACCATACAGTCCCTTTTCATTCAGAGCAGACGGATAGTACGGGTTGACACTGTTGTACCCTCGGACTGCAGGGCAGCTTGAACTTGTTTGGATGTTAGTCAAGGTTCTTTATCCACCATCCGCACAATCTTGCGTTGAAATCTCTTGTCAATTTTTCTTTTCCTTCCACATCTAGGGAGATTAGCCACAGTGCCATGGGCTTAAAACTTCTTGATGACACTGCGCACGGTAGACACAGGAACATTCAGGTCTTTGGAGATGGACTAGTAGCCTTGAGATTGCTCATGCTTCCTCACAATTTGGTTTCTCAAGTCCTCAGACAGTTCTTTGGTCTTCTTTCTTTTCTCCATGCTCAATGTGGTACATACAAGGACACAGGACAGAGGTTGAGTCAACTTTAATCCATGTCAACTGGCTGCAAGTGTGATTTAGTTATTGCCAACACCTGTTAGGTACCACAGGTAAGTTACAGGTGCTATTAATTGCACAAACTAGAGAAGCATCACATGATTTTTCTCAACAGTGCCAATACTTTTGTCCACCCCCTTTATTATGTTTGGTGTGGAACTATATCCAATTTGGCTTTAGGACAATCCATTTGTGTTTTTTTCATTGAAGACAAATTAAATGAAGATAATAACACCAAAGAATTTGTGATTGCAATCATTTTCAGGAAGAAACTGAGTATTATCTGACAGAATCTCAGGGGTGTCAATACTTTTGGCCAACACTGTATAAACCTTGATTAACTACATTACTGGACTCATTATTAAGCTTACACCAGAACTAGACTTATTGCTAATTGGGATTGAAAAACTCCCTTAGGGTACCATCACACCTGGCGATTTCAGCGGCGATTTTATAGGCGATGCTGGGGCGAGGGCGACGCATTTAAGTCGTCGCCTGGTTTCATAGCAGCGCTCTGAAACCAGGTGAGCACTCTGGGGCAATGTATACACATCGTCCCAGGTAAACGAGGGATGGCGATCTCACAGGCGATGGGAGCCGTAGGCTCCCATGTTACGGCATCGCCGCTGGGGTTTTTAGGCACCCCAGCGGCGACGCCGCCTGTAAGATCGCCGGTGCATCGCCGGAGGTGTCGCCGCATGTAAACATGCGACGCTGACGGCGCGCCAAAAACGTGCCTGACATCTGCGGCGACGTCGCCAGGTGTGACGGTACCCTAAAAGTTTTAGATCGCTACTAACTCACATACTAGTCATGGCCAAAAACACTATTGCAACCCACTGGAGAGTGTTCTCTCCTCCTACTTTTCAAGAAATCTTGGAAAAACTTGTAAACCACAATTCTCTTGAATATTCACATTCTTTTAAGGTACCTTCACATACAGCAATTTTGCTAGGCAATTTCACTGGCAATTTGCTGGTTGCAGTGAAATCATGGACACATTGTTCCATTTGTACACAGCAACAAAATAGAACAATGTGTCCATGATTTCACTGCAAGCAGCAAATTGCCTAGCAATATTGGCGCATGTGAAGGTACCCTTAGGAATGAGCTACAAAAATGGGAGAACTGGAACTCTTATGGTAGGTTTACACGCTCAGATACCTGAAATGATATAGTTTAAACGTCACGTTTTTGACATAGTTCGAATGATATCGTTTTAGCATTGTTGCATGTAAACGTAGGATATCTGAAGGAAAAATCATTGGATCGGACATCTCAAAAGTGTGCTCAGGACCTCACTTTTATCGTTCGTCGTCCAATTAACGCTGCAGCAAAGTGCAGCATCGTTCAGTGTGACATCAAAATGAACGATATCGTTCTGAATTCTCCTATTCCTGCTACTTTATCCATTCGTTCACAAAGTTGTAATGAACGAAGCTGGCGCGTTGCCAAATTATACATCGTTAACGATATCCTTGCATTTGACATCGCACTAACGATGTCGGAACGATCGCAGTCACGTGACATTCCAAACTATATCATTTCAGATCTCTGCCCGTGTAAACCCACCATAAGGGTATGTGCACATCTGACGTTTCTGCATCTTTGCAGACCGTCCTAAAACCGGTGGAGAATGGCAGAAACTGAGTTTTCTGACCTCAGCAGTGTCCATCGTTTTTTTAGCGTTTTTTGAGCTTTTTCCGATCGGTTTTATAGCGTTTATACAGCGTTTTGTTGGTGGTTTTCTGGCGGTTTTTCTTAGCGTTTTTAGGCTGGTTTTTTGGGCACTTGTAAGCTAGAACCGCTGGAAAAACGCTCAAAAGAAGTCACTTGCTCTATCTTTGAAAACCGGTGGAAAACCGGTGAATAAACTGAAAACGACCAGAAAAAAACCGTTCTAATGTAGACAGCGTTTTCTAAACTCCATTGAGTAGCATGTTAATCCAACCGGTGGCTAGGATTAACATAAATTAACATAAAACTCAGCGGAAACCGCCGACGGAAAACGTTCAAAAACAGCCCACAAAACGACTGATGTGCACATACCCTTATATGCCTTCTCCTGTTTCTACCTGAGACCATAACGTGTCATAAACCCCTGATCTCCTCCCTTTATATTCGACTTTGCACATAGAAAATTAAAAGTAAGCTAACTGGATAAGATGCTTGAGATAGTTAGGATACTGTCAACACTAACTTTTCTACAGATCTTCCAGGACTCTGTAAAAATAGTTCTTTTTAAAACCATATCTCCCTTCCCCTCCACCCCCCAGTAGTATCATCGAGATGTTTCCAAGTTTATGATCATTATATATATATCTTTATGTACTAGATATTATTGTAACTACACGGTTTTGTACTTTGTACTATGTTCCTTTTGGACTACTGTATGTTTGATGGAAATCGTTTGATATATATATCCGGCTTGTTAAATTCTAAAATCTTATTAAAAATCATATGAACATAAAATGCAATAACACGAGATCAAAATATCGGTACTACCCAAAAATGATATTTCTAAAAATGTCAGCTCAGGGCACAAAAAATAGGTCCCAGGAAAATTTATCTTCACTGAATGAAAATTTTACCCATGAATCGAGAGTTAAAGATCAATCTAGGTGCGAAAATAAGCAGATTTATCTAAGATAATATACAAAGTTGCTTAGTTTTCTGTGTATTCTGATTTATGAAATAAAAATTAAAATGCTGGCTACTCTGTAAGTAAGAAAAAAAACTAGTGACTTTTATTCACAATTTTCTAAGGGGTCTTTCCACTTGAACATTATTTTTAGTGCAGAGGCTCTGTCTCAATACTTTTATTAATGTTCAATTGACATGATAGTGGACGAAAGAGATGTTAACATGGAGTAGCCTTCTCATTTCTTTCATTGTAGTTTTAAAAAAAAGACTGGTCTTGTTTGATAGAGGATAACATTTTTATTTTGCAGTAGAGGGATTAGAAACTAGTATATTAATAGGCAGTAATATGACATTTAGACACGTTAACATAAATTATAATTGCAATAATCACAAGATAAGGCAAAGTCGGAGGTCAAGGATCTTCTTTCCCAGACCTTGACTAAGGTCTTTTCTCAAGATTAGATAACAAATAAAGTTGTAAATGCTAAAAAGCCTCCCATGTTCCTGACTGTATCACTAGAAGACAAATAGATTTAGACTGGCTTCACACTACGTTTTTTACCATCCTGTTCTGTTCGAAACAAATAGAACAGGATCGTTTTTGGCCCCCATGCATCCCTATGATGCCGGATTTACCTCATTTGGCCATCCAGTTTTGTGAATCCAGTGTAGGATTAGTTTCTGTCCTGTTTTTCACGGGTCCCAAAAACGAGGCCTGCAACGTTTTTGGGCTTTGGTGACAAAACAGGACAGAAATGACTCACCGTGGCCGGGACTCCGGAGGGACAGGCGTTTTCTTCTTTCCTCCTTGTCACGGATGGACCGAGCCTGCCGGTAGTGGGGCCCGGTGGTCCAGATTCAAAAGAGAGAGACGTCATGGGTTGAACAGATTAAGGGGTTAATTTGTCGTGACGCCACCTATGAGAGTTCCGATAACTGTACCGGCGCTGCAGGGCCTCCGGGGGATGGAATGCAGCAAGATGGAACGCTCCCCACAGGCTGAGCGATGATCCCCGGAGCCAGGGGCTGCAAAGATGTTCTGAGGCAGCTGCGGTTACCTTAGTATGCGGATAAACAGTTCATAAGGAAGCACGGACACTGTAAGTCTCTGTAACGGGTTCTTTACTGTAACCAGCAGGCAGTACAAGGCATACAGTTAACGGGTAGTGGACCGGGTGGACTCAGCAGTAATCAGTGTCCCTCAGAGATCCGCAGTGTTCCTCCATTCTAGCTAAGTTGTATTGCCTTTGTTGCCCAGGAATGCCAGATCGGGTACAAGGAGGCTGCTTGAATGCCCTATCCGGGGTATACGATCCGGATGCTTTGGGGAGCCTTGGGTCCATTGGTGGGTACACCGCTGGCTAGACGACTGTGTGTGGCGGTGGTGGGGTGCTCCTGTAAAGCGGTCCCTCCACTCCTCTGGTTCGCATAGCAGAGCTGGACTACTGCTAGCTTCGGTACCAGCAAACCGGCTGTAGATGGGCACGGGATGATTTTGGACCCGCATTTTGATGCCCGACGATCGGTTGTTAAGGCACCGGAAATAATGGTGCTCAACCGGGGTGACGGCCAGGGGGCTGCACAGGACTGTGCAGGCCCCCTCTCCTAGGTTGCAGAGATTGTTGGTTTAGCTCCTTCTCCTCGGAGAGTTCTCTTCTGCTTAACTCTAATTAATTGTACTAAGTTTTCTACTACACACTACCCTTACACTCCGCCCACCAGGACCTGATTGGTCCTCTATGCTAAATGATGCATGTAGGGTATGGATCTCTGAGTTAACTGTGTGACCGCTGAGTCAGAGAATATTTCTGCTGCTGTCTTGGCTGCAATACCCTCCTGTGACGCACTCGGTGCGGGGCGCCACAGAAACGAATCCTGTCCTGTCCGGCACACTTTGCATGGGGGATCCGGGAAACAAAAGAATAATTTCCCAGATCCGGTTCCAGGGTACAGAGCATGCGCAGAACAGGAGCGCTGTTTTGCACCCATAATAAATCTGTGTAATCTCACTTTAGCAGTGTATCTATATACACTGCTAAAGTGATATTAAATAAAGGGATTATTAAAAATAAAAAAATAATTCTCACCTGTCCAGCGACAGTGTGAATACAAAGCTTAATGACCTTGCATGATGTCACTGGGAGGGGCGGGGCAACCCGATCACATGACCTTATCAGATTTGCTGATGCAGTCATGCGATCGGGTTGCCCCTCCAGGTGACATCTGCAAGGTCCTTGAATGGCCTGGAAAGCTGTTGTCAGCGTGGGACACTCGTGGTCACCTGAAGGTGAGGATTTATTATTTTTTATTTTTAATCATCCCTTTATTTAATATCACTTTAGCAGTGTATATAGATACACTGCTAAAGTGAGATTACACAGCGCCGACACAGCGCTGACAGCGGGCTCAGCTCCCCGCTGCTCTTTCTGTGTTCGGATACAGGATCGGACACAGAAATGGCATCTGGAGGTGCCAATCCGGTGCTGTCCGTTCCTGTTCGTTGGATCCTGCAAAAACAGGATCCAACGAACAGGAACAAAACCGTAGTGTGAAGCTAGCCTTAGGGTAAGTGCACACTGGCCGGGTTTTCGGCGGTTTACCTGTGTAAACCGCCGTTTTGTTTACATTAGTTTTATGTTAATTTATGTTAATCCAAACCGGCGTTTGGATTAACATTAAAACTAATGTAAACAGCCCAAGGCTGTGCACACACCGGCGGTTACCCAGCGTCAGCCGTTGCTAACCCGCAGGTTTCCCAGCGGGTTAGCAAAGAATGACCATGTTCTAAAAACGGCGGTTCTGCAGCGGCTGCAAGCAGAATCATGTGCTGCTTCCAGCCGCTGCAGAATCGCCGCCGAGAACCCGCTGGGCAGCCGCCGGATACCGCCCGCACATACCCGCCAGGAAGCCGGTGGACGGCGCCGGAGCTTCCTGGCGGGTCCCGCCCAGCCGCCGACGACCAACCCGCCGGGTAATGTGAACTTACCCTTAGAGTTTCATGGCAATTCAGAAAATTTTAAGCTTTCATCGCTTTGTTTTCATAACAATGCCTGATGTTCAATCGAATGAGCACTCCTAGAAGAACACATGAAAATGCTTGTATAGGCCCTAAATCAAATGTTATTGGCAGCACATTTCCGCATATAAACAGGAAGTGTGCTGCCTTTTTAATAGCCAAACTGTATGTAAATATCATCAATGGTCATCACATTTTGCAAATGGCCTCAAATGATTGCCCTACTATACTGATTATTGACAACATCTGACAGTGTAAATCCAGGTTTAATATTAGATCATTCATTCACTGTGCAAAGGGATAAAGGAGTGAAAGGACACACACAATAGAGCTTAAACTGAGAGTCTGCAAGTAAATATTGCCATCAGCTGACCAAAAATGTCAAGAATGGCGAAAATGGAAAAAATTACAATAGTAGGAACAGAAGGGAGGATTGAAGGAGACAATGAGTAAAGGGACAGCTGTGGCACAGTTAATAATTATAAATGCCCGGGAAAGCAGAGAAGGGGAGGAGTTGGCACCTTGGCCTGCAGCAGGATAGTCATCCTGGAGAAAACCCTTGACCAAATCCCAGAGAACAGCCTTGACCAGATCTTGGAAAATACCCATGACCAGATCACAGACAAGGCACTTGACTAGATTCGATGGGAGATCTGAGACCAGATCCTGCAGAAGACCCGAGAACAGATTCTAGAGAGAGTCTGACCTGACAGAACCAGAATTGGAGGGAGGAAAGACAACAAAGCTGTAGTGGAGGATCTTGTGTGTGAGCCAATGCTTTTCGTGTGAACATACAGTACCAAGTGGGGTCTTAGGCTGCACTATGGAGAAGTAGGTCAGTCTACCAAAGGTGCAGAACAATTCACCATTTGGGAGTTAGTGGGTAGTATGATTGTTTCCAGTTAGCGACTGTATGGCATTTTTTGTAATGTATAGTATGACAATGTTGACTGGTTCAGTAATGACTATGATGTTCCCTTGGTGGTGTATCAAGACTAAGACAGCCGTGATAGTGTGGAGCCTACTGGGACGGGGTACTCTGTACCGAACCGGGATACTGCTGGGGATATCACGGCGGTCTTGTTCCGGAGCATGTTCCGGGTTCCGCAAGTAATGGGGGGATATTTACAGGGGAGTTTGTCGTGACGCCACCCACGGGTTGTGGTAAGGGTGACCACTGCTGCTGCAGAACCTCCGGGATGATGTTTGGCAGCTGGAGATGTGACGGCTCTCGCGGGTAGAGCTTAGTTACCCGGGGCAGTGATGATAATAGTCTATAGATGGTGTTATGGATATTGCAGGATAGTAGGGGTAGCAGTAGAGATGATGGCTGCTTGTGAGGGAACGTAGAGGCTGAGTACAAGGATCACACAGACTCACAGTTTTGTAGTTTTCCACGTCTTTACTGCAGATGTTGTTAGCAGAGTACTGTCCACGGAGTCTGTAATGGGGCCGGTTTGCTTCCACCCTGTCCGGGTCCTTGGCTTCCCACTCCTGCGCTATGTGTGTGGCTCTGCTGCCGCTTTAGCTAGGCTGCTGGCTCTGTTTCTCCTCACAGGTACCCACTTGCTAGGCAACTTGAGTCTTTCCGTGTATTTCTGACCCCGCCGTGTTGCTTCGCTGAGGTACGGTGTAGGTATACAACCTCCACTATACCGGTGTTACTGTGCTGCGTGTGTCAGTCACAGTTTCGGAT